>OY992530.1:91370744-91802744 GCA_963921185.1 Dasysyrphus tricinctus
AAATATTCATACAAATTACTGGATTTTAATGGTAGAAGCAATAAGAAACTATATTTTATATAATATTTGTTTACGAAGAGTTAGAAACAACAATTTAAAATAGAAATCATTTTCTTTTTCAAATTTTGAATTCAACGGATTCTTTTTTTGAATATCTAACGACCTATCCTACCAACTGAGCAATTGCTCAAATGAAATGAAATGAAATTTCCATAAGGATTCTATGTGTTGGTGCGGTGCCATTTAAAATGCATTGGCCTACTAACACATGCTCAGTCTTGTTGCTACAATTTACTCCGTTCAGCTTGTAGGGCGAAAGAGAGCAAAGCCCCTGAGTCGGTTCTCTAGATAATATAGGTACTCTATGGGCATGTGTGTGAAGTAAGCACCACCATTTTAGATTTTCGAAAAAAAGTTGTGCTGTATTGTGCTCAACTTTTCAATAGTGCTGCTGAAAAATTCGCAGATTTGCAAATTTTACGAATACATTTTTTTTTTTAATTTTTTTGTGCTAAGATTGTGATGCTAGTCGCCAAACAGATAAACAAAACTTCTCATAACTGCAACTTTTATGGCCAAAAATAAACTTTACGAAGGGCTTTAGCGCTAAGTTAGCACCGCCATTTTCAATTCTCAAAAAAACAAAAAAAATGTGTTGTAACGTGCTCAACTAATATTTAAATAAAAAATAGGAAAATCTGCAAATTTTACGAATGCATTTTTTTCTATTTCGAAATTTCTAAGGTTGTGGCGTTTTGTGCTCAGTTTTTGACGCCGAATAAGAAATAAAAAAAACGCATTTTTGCAACTTTTAAACCAAAAACAAATATTTGATTTTTTTGAAGGTTAACATTTTTATAATAAACGTAACTGTGCTATTTTGTGCTTTTTTGTAGTGTCATATGTTTAAAAGATATACAAAATCGTTATTTTGCAGATTTTATGGCCGACAAATAATTTTGCGAAGCGTACCTAAAGTTAGTACCACCACACTCGATTTTCAAAAAAAAAGTTGTGCTGTATCGTGTGTTTGCCGTAAAAGTTACAAATATGCGAATATTTTCGTCATCTCCTTGGAATACTGGCACTTGAGCACAAAACAGCACAACTTTCATTTTTACAAAATTGCGAAATTTCTAAAATTTTAATCTGTTAAATTTTCTAATTTGCGAATTTCTTAAAAATATAAATGGCACAAGGCAGCATAAGTTGGGTTTTGTACTTTTTTTTAGAAAATCGAAAATAGCGTTGCTAACTTCGCGCTACAAAAAAATGGGTACCTTCTAAGAACCATACCCCTATAGCTCTACAAAAGTAATATAAGTCCTCTTCCATACAAAAGAATCAAGTTAGGGTCAAGGGGGGTAATTGTGAATGGGGGTAAATGTAAACAGCTTCTTGTTTTGAGAAACCTTTCGTCTGAGGGAATAGGCACCGGTTTTATAAGGAAACCTATTATTTTCTCGTTTTGCTGACAGGTAGCAAACATCATCTTTCAACGGGTTAATCGACATTTTTGCGTTGATGGGAGTCGTTAAAATTTTTTGAAATTTTAAAATTATTTGAATTCTAAAAGATATTGTTAAAAAAAATATAACATGTCAAAGTAAGTGCAAATTTCTTTATAAACATTTTAATGTGATTTGTGAATGCATATAGTATTTTCGTTCCTTTTAACAATGAAATACAAAAGTTATTGGCTGTTTACAATTCCCGTATTTTTTTCCTCCCATGGGCAATTGTAAACGTTAAAATGGGGTGAAAGTAAACACTTTGGGGTAATTGTAAATGTCAATTTTTAATAACTTAATAGTTCCCCTAATAGTATAATTTAAATTATAAAACATGCCACGTGTTTTTCCTTAAAGAATAATAATTTTTTTAGATCTGCGCCTATAATTTATAAAGAAGTTTTAAAAATAATTTGTTTGTTTTGAATAAATTAAAAATGATGTAAATTGTCAAGCCTTTTATTTGGGGTAAATGTAAACATTTCTATTTTAATCTCTTCTCGTCAACAAATGGTAAGGTACCTTATTATTTTTTAAAAATTAAATTTTAGACATTTGTTTCATTTAATTCTATTTCTATGGCCCTTGTAAACACTTATGTTCGTGTTTCCAATTGCCCCATTTTTTTAATTCTTCTCTTAAAAAGGGGTAAATTTAAATATCGATTTTTATAAAAACTTTGAAAGCTACAAATTCGAAACGTGAGTTTTTCAATATAATCCACATTTATTATCCCAGGTAGTCATTTTGTATAGTACTCCATAGTTTAGCTAGAAGACACATTATAAATTATTAAAAAAATGAAAATGCAAAATCGATCACAATTACCCCCTTTGACCCTACTTTTTGACATTTTTATTTAATTTCCTTAAAAACCTCTTGAACCCTTCACACGAGGAAACATAATCTCTAGGAAATGTTATCAAACAAATCTTTTCAAATCCTTGACTTAGAAAATTTAGTTCAACCCTCTTTTCTCCTGCCTCCTGAAACTGAAACAATGCATAGATAGTCATCGTCAAAATGACAAGAAAACCACAACATATGATCGACCTGAATAAATTATCCATAGAAATGAGGACCTTCCAAAAAAAATAATTTGTTTGTCTCGTGTCATTTCTTGCAATAACGCATTAACGGTACTTCAAGAAAAAATTTTGCAGGTTAATCTCGAAACAAAAAATATAAAGCTGTAGATGTAGAATGCTTTTCGTTTCAACTCAACACGTTCACTCGTCACAAGGATACAGCTCTTCAAGAAATACTAAAAAAAAATTGAAAAAAAAAAAATGTGTTCCTTTAATTTCGTTGACTAGTGTATTATAAACGTCTTTGTTTAGTAGGGACAATATCTGTCACCACAGGACAACAAAACTGAGACATTTAATCCGAAATATCTTTTGTAGTTACGTTACACAAAAAAGATCTTAAAACATTCAAATAAATAGTACCCATTATTATTTGGTGCCATGGACAGAGAGTTGACATTTTACAAGTAATAAAAACTAACATAAATTAAATTTAGGATAGATTTATGCAAAACTATTGTATTTGGCAAATTTATATTTATGTTTTTACACATTTGTGAAGACATAAAAAGCCAAAATGACTAATAAATTGCTGCTACGATAAGGTATTACCTGAAGTAAAGGCGCCATAAGTCATCGTTTGCATTAAAAGAAAAAAAAAAACTGATTTAATCTTCACCCACGTTCGGTTCGCCTTACTTATCAATGTAATAACTATTTGAGTGTTTTTAACTATAAACGTAAAACAAATTCAAATAAATCACTAAACGTGATAAAATTGCTTAATGGTGAAAATAGTTTTTAAAATGTAAATCCATTTCTCTTACATTGGTTAGTCTATCTGCCGGCGGTAGATATGCCACTAACGCCGACGACAAACTCATCTTGTTCCGCAAAATATTATCAACAATCAAGATCACTAAAACGTACAAATATGTACAACATTAAGTTTTATAAGGCTATTAAATTTGTCAATATTACCATAAAGATCTAAACATCCTAACAAGATGGCTTACAGGCGATGCATTGTAATTAAATGCTTCCTGCACCGCCGCCGATGAAAATCGTGGAACTTAAAGGTTTTCTAACTGCTAAATACTATGTAGGCAGGTCGTAGGTAGGTATCTATGAATATAAAAACATCTCTTCTTTTTGCGATCAATACGTGCATTCGCATCACGCAATTAATTAACACTTCTTCTTTACAATTTTTATTTGTAATCTTCTTGCTAGGTATTTTTTAATGCAGCAATAACAAATTAACGGAGATAAGTATGTATAAAAAATACCTTAGATAATACCAAGCATAGGTATAATTAATAGTTAACTAAATTGTTTGTATTGACCGAAAAAGCATTTGAAACAATTTTCGTAAAAGAAAAAGAAATAGAAATATGAGGGTAGAAGTTATAATAGGTAGTAGAGGAAAATTAGATTTTGCTTTCGAAAAAATTCCAAAAAAGCAATAACATTTTTATAGAGAGCTTTAGATGTGTAAAGCATTTCCCAAAAAGTTCCCCAAATTTGGGCCGGGACAAATATTTTTGGTGAAAGGGGTTAAATGAGTTTTTTGCTTATTTCTCGCAATATCTGTTTTTATTAAAGTCTGGAGTTCGCGTTAACTATTAAGTTAATGTTTTGATATAAGCATCTAAAAGTTTCTCTGTCAGCATTTTGTAAATAAACAAAAAATCACTCCCCTTTTGAAAATCGAAGCACTCCCATCACCGCGGGCATCTCAAAATTCTGGGTTTATAATGAGGAGATGTAAAGCCAAACATATGTACATCGTAAAAAAAATATTGCCCATCACATGAGTCCAAGTGAGATCGCCGGACAAAACGAAAAATTGCAGGACTTAATGCCATTAAAAGCTATTGTGAGTCTTTAATTGAACAAGTCCAATCCTTAATGCTAAGACTTCTACTGGGCTGATTTATTTCAGAAGTATATAGAATTTGTATGATAAAAAACTTTTTATTGCCCTTCGATTTATGAAAGGAGAATGGGCAAATTGGCCCATATGCTCAATACAATTGAATCATTTATTATGAAAAGGGATAAAGTCCACTTCATTAAATTTTTCAGGAGAAACAAAAAACTGTCGAAAAATGTTTATATACAATTCTCACTATTTTAGTTTTAGTGTGTTGAAAGTATCCTATGAGAGACACAGTTTATGCTAATTTCAATTATATTTATTAATATTATCATAGAAAGACATATTTTAAAATTTTTGTAGTGGACTTATCCCCTTTTCAAAATTCATGAGCATTTGCTTACTAAAATACGTCTCGTAAGTTGATATTTTTTAGGTTATTGCTCACTTTTATCTATTTTTTTATATAATTATGTAATATTAAACTAGTTTGCAAAATTTGTAAGTCTTATTACTCATTAGTACTTTGTTTGGGACAGTTCTGAATTAAGTTATAAAAATCAATCAATTACTTAAAAACTAAATTTTATTTAACGCTTTTTAAGTCAAATTAATCAAACATCCATTAAAAATATCCACAAACAACAATTTTTGTAAAACAGACCAACTCTAAGGGTTGAGTGTACCTAATCTTTAATAAGTTTATTTTGAAAAGGGTTTAAGTCCAGGGGCTTACCACCTTTTTGAAAATAAATATTTTCATAACTCAGGAATAGGTGGACATGAGTGAAACTTAGTAGGGGTGTGGAGAACACAAATGCCTACATGAAACCACAAATAACTCAATTTGTCAAAAAAGTGGACTTACTCCCTTTTCAAAATAACCGATTCAATTATTTATTGTGTCATACATTTTTGAAAAGGTTTTTGTTACGGCATCATTTCATTATATGCTTTAAGCCATGGGGTTCGCGAGATATTCGGCTTCAAAGCACTAAAAAGAACAAAAATGAAACTCCGCATTAGGACATTGTCTTCCTTCTTAACATCAATGTGTCGTACATCATTGAAAAGGTTATAGCGAGTACTTTATTTTCTTTCAAAGTTGTTAAGGTGAAAATGATGTCGTTCGAGAGATATTTGACAAAAACGCATTATGAAAAAATAATGTAGCTCTGGCATTGGAAGCCGGTGTACCAATTCAACAGTAATGTGTGGTACATCGTTGAAGAGGTTATTCCATGTACTTTGTTTTGTTGTATAGCCATTAAATTGTAAACTAAGGGGTTCGAGAGATATTTGGCATCAAACGAGGCGAACAGAAAAATAATGCAGTTCTGCATTGGCCGCTGGTCTACCAGCTCAACACGAATGTGTCAAAAATTATTTGAAAATGCCCCCTAAACCATGGGGTTTGCAACATATTTGGCTTCAAGGCACCGAAAAGAACAATAATGCAACTCCGCATTTGGACATTGTCTTCCTTCTCAACATCAATGTGTCGTACATCGTTGGAAAAGTAATAGCATGTGCTTCATTTTTGTATGTGATCGTTAAGCTGTAACCCATGAGGTTGGAGAGATATTTGGCAAAAACGCATTATAGAACAATAATGCAATTCCGAATTTGGAGCTGGTCTACCAAGTCAACAGTAATGTGTCGTACATCGTTGAAAAGGTTATTATGAGAGGTTATTATGAGTTATTAGCTGTGTTTTTTTGCATGTCCAAATAAAATTGTGTGAAAAAAACGACAACAAAGCAAAACAATTTACATGTTAAATACAACAACAACTATGTCCAGCTAGTTAGCTAAGTCCAGATAATTAACTGGAGTTAACTTTTGTCCCGATAAAAACGGTATTGCCAGACTACCATTGTCGTTGTGTTATCGATAAATTGTATAGAAATGTCAAATGTTTGTTGGTAAGATAGTTCAGAACAAAATGGCAGACCAAGGCAAATGTTGAAATGTCCCGATGTCGTTTTTTTCGCCAAACTCCATATGGACATACAAAAAAACGCAGCTATTATGAGGTTAGGATTCGAAAGTTTTTTAGCTTTTTAGTTTTTTCTCAACACATTCGTGTTGAGAAATGGACCATACATTTTTGCTATATTTATCTCTAAATCTTTTGATTGAATGAAACAAAAAATGAGCAAATTTTTTTTGTGTAGGTGTACAACATACATATTAGACTAAGAGCCCACAGCAGATTTTGGGTGTGAGTGATAGCAAAAAAAGAAGAATAGGCGTCAAAAGCTTAATTAAAGGCTATTCAAAAAATCAAAGACTTGCAGTCCACAACTGGGGCCCTCTGTGATTTAACAGTGCATAAAAAAAATATGAATGCAACTTCGAGGATAATCGTGTAAGCCGAACCCTCCCTAGATAAGATAAGAGACGGGTGTATAAACTCCTGTCACTAAGGTCCTGTTTCTTATGTTTATCATGATCCGATCCGGATCATATCGCGTGGATAATAAAATGTGGCTAATATTTGCTTGTAACCACATTCTCAACTCTAAGCAGTTGATTCAGTTTGCGCTCTGTTCACTTAAGACACATATTATAATCCATAATTTGAGACCAGTGGTTATCCTTGATAATCCCTGCAGAATCATCTTCTAGTATTATGCAAGACATTTTGGAAGTACTTTGTGAGTTTTAATTGAATTTTGTCAACTGTATATTAGGGTGATCAGAAAAAGAATAAAAGCATAAATAATTGAAATTTAATTTAACCTTTCACTAGAATTTATTATAATTTACAGTGCTTTTGTGCAGTTTATTTATGTAATACGTGTCGGTATATACATCGACTAAAAAATTATGCGTCTTAGAAGGGTACAACAACATCTAACTGATGAGCCCAATGGTTGTACCTGGGCGAAACGCATATGGACTAAAGGTCACAAAAACTTTAAAAAATGTACTAGGGTGATCCTTAAAAAGGCAATTATTTTATTTTAAATGGGGCAGCCCCAAATAAATAAAAAAAAATGTAAAATATAAGCAAACCGGCCCAAGACGAACGAAGTTTTGTGTGGGAAAACACAAATTTTTAATTTTTATAACATTGCTAGTAATTTATAGAAATTTTAAACGAATAATTTTAATTTTCTAATTTTTGTTTTTTCAAATTGGGCTCCACTCGTCTTGGAAAATCTGGCAACACTGGTCAGAAGTGTAAAGGGGGTAGAGAATATTTACACTGGCCACTATTAAATATTATTGATATAACTCGGAAACTAAGTTGAATTTGTCAATTTTACACTGATAATATTTTGTTCAAAATGAAATTTTCTATCCAAATGGATGGTCTAAAAAATTTTTATAAGAAATTTGAGCAGGAAAAGTTTACCAAAAACCACCTTTAAAAAAAAACAAAATCAAAGATTTTTATTTTTTTTTTCTAAATTGCACATAAGTTTTTTTGGAATAAATATAGGTTGAAGGCATACTTTAACAAAAAATAGGGACTGAAATCTTTGATATGCAATGTTCAAGAAGCAGTTTTTATTTAAAATTGCCAGCGATATAGACATTCAAAACTTACCATTTTTCATAATTGTTTGCAGTTTTTGCCCGAAACCTCGGTTTTTGGTACTCTATGACGAATTCAACAATCCTTTTGCACCTAGTACCTACCAGAGAGAGACAGCTGACCAATCAAAAACTCAAAAATTTCAAAATTGTGAACTGAAATTGATGTGTTGAACGCCCCCGTTTGAAATGAGTGAAAAAAGAGTGAAGTTGGCTGCGCTTAGCTATTTGCTCCAGTCGCTCGGTCTTATTGTTCTGAGCTCATGGAGCGTATTCCGAGCTAGCTCTGATTTAAAAAATAAACACAAGTTTAGCGCTCTGAGTGCTCTGAGCTTAAAAAGAAACAGATCTTTTTTGACAGCTCAGTGCTATGCTCGGGGCTAAAAAAGAAAAACGCCTATTAAGGCGAAATATTAGGTCTGATCCTTTACTTTGAGTTTCTGGGATTTTTGGTTCAAACTTCTATCAAAAAAATTTTAATATGAACTTTGACAGAACTTTGGACTAAAATGCGCAGAAATGCACAGAAAATCACAGAAATTCAAAGTAAAGGAACAGACCTATCATAACATACTCAATCCAATAAAAAACGTATCTTGAATTAAATCAATCATATTAATCAAGGATTAGATACGAAATCTCGCAAACTGAAATCCCGCATTCGAAATCTCACATTACGAAATAATGCAATTACAAAATCTCGCAAATATAAAACCCCGCAAACTAAAACTCGCAAACTAAAATGGCGTAAAAGCTAATCGCAATGCAATAAATAAATCAAAATTTTGATATAAGACATTTATTTGTTGCATTGCAGTTTGCGAAATTCACTCACTTCAGCACAAAATGTAAATCGAGTGCATTTCTCATCCTCATCCACTTTAAGACCATTCATTAATCGTTATCTTTTATATTTCAACTGAGTTGTTGAGATCCAGAAAAGGAATATAGAAATCGTATCCAGTTGTAATACCGGGTAGATTTTTAAATTGTGAAGAAAACGTTTTGAAAAGCAATAAATGCCAAAGAAAAGTTTTTCGTTTTTGATTTTCTAGTTTTGGTTCGCATTTTTAAATGCAAAACTGAAAGCGATGTTACTGTGAGATTTGTAAATATGCAATTTTGATATTCGAAATTCTAAGTTGCAGGATTTCGGTTGCTATTTGCGAGATGTACATAAATGCGAAATAATTAAATGCGAGATTTTGTGATTGCGAGATTATGAAAATGAAGATAATTAATTTGCGAGATTACGTTTTAGAGACTTTGGTTTGCGGTAGGTATTTCGTACCGCTTACGATTTTCAAAATATCGAAAGTGATGGACATTTTATAAATTGAGGTTTCAACATTCGACATTTTTAGCTTATTGAATAGACCGGAAAATGAAGGGTATAAAGGAACAATCACGTGTAAGGGTTTTTATTATTGAATTTGTTTGTTTGGCCCATAAGCATGCTTAAAACCAAAAATGCTACTAAATTCACCCATGCGTTTCTGAGAGAATGGTCACACTGGCCACTTTTCAATATTTTGGGTGTAACTTGAAAACTAAGCCGAATGTGGCAGTTTTACATCTAAAAGTTTTTGTTCAAAATTAAATTTTCTATTGGAATGGATAGTTCAAAAAATTAAAAAAAAAAAAATTAAGAAGGAGAAGTTAACAAAAACCAACCCAAAACAAATCAAAAATCAAGGATATCTAAGTTTTTTAATGAATTGTGCATAACTTTTTTTGAAGCAAAGATAGGGTCAAGAGATGCATGGACAAAATAAAGTAGAGACTTAAGGCTTTAATATGACATGTTCAAAAATTAATATTTGTTCAAAATTGACAGAGATATTCCCATTCAAACCTTATCATTTCTTATAATTGTTCGCAGCTTTGGCCCGAAAGTCCCTTTTTCGGTACAATATGGCAAATTTCACTTTCGTAAAAATGTTAAAAATCAAAATTTTGATATAATATGACATTACAACTATAGAGAATTTTTAAAAAGTATGTAAACTCGCAATTTCGTTTTTCGGCTGTTTTTAAGTGCTTTCAGATCTACAGACCGAACGGCTGGTCCAATTAACATAAGATTTAACATTTAATACTAGGTGCTAGGAATGTAAAATTTGTCTTAAAATACCAACAAATTGGTTTTCGGGCAAAGACTGCGAAAAATGATAAGAAATGGTAAAGCTTGAATGCCTATATCTCTGTCAATTTTCAAACAATATGGCTTTTTTAGCATGCCATATTAAGACCTTAAGAATGTAGTTTACTTTGTTTATGCATGTCTTGGGCGTATCTTTGCTCCGGTAAGAGTTATGCGCAATTTAGAAAAAAATTTTAAAATCTTTGATTTTTCGATTTTTTTTACGTTGGTTTTGGTTAGCTTTTCCTCCTTAAATTTTTTTAAGAAATTTTCCAAGCTATCCATTTCGATATAAAATTTAATTTTGAACAAAAAGTTTTATATGTAAAATTGTCAAATGCGGCTTAGTTTTCGAGCTATACCAAAAATACTGAAAAGTGGCCAGTGTGACCATTCTCTCAGAAACGCATGGGTGAATTTAGTAGCATTTTTGGTTTTAAGCATGCTTATGGGCCAAACAAACAAATTCAATAATAAAAACCCTTGCACGTAATTGTTCCTTTTTAAAAGGTCTATTCAATAGGCTATTTTTTAATAGACGACATTTTGAAAGTAATGATAATGTGACATTTATCCTAGCCGTTCGGATTCGTCTTTAGGTCCCTAGTAACAATACTCACACAGGAGTGATTGGGATTTTAAGTCACTACGAACTGGTTCTGGTTCACCAAACTAAATTTTTTACTTACTTTTTTACTTTATTTTTTCTACTCGCAACAAAATTGGACATCAAAACAAATCAACAATTCAAAAAATGTTGGAGTTTGCCATTTTGAGAAAATTCGATCAAGTCAAAGGATTCGTATAATTAAGGTCGATGCTAAAACCTGGAAAAAGCTGTTTCAAATGCAAATTAAGTAGTTTGTAGACTTCTCCATAATATTTGATTCAGCTGAATTATTTTGCTAAAACTTGGAAAACAATGCAAAAATTGTCGACTTTCTGTCAGATGGAGCATGTTTGACCTTCTTGAACTGTGAACATAGCAAGCTTAGACTTATTTTCATGTTGCACACTTACTTGAATAAGTGGCACTTAAATCTTCGAAATTTGCAACTTATGTAAGTTCCTCTTAATACCTTAAAGTGTACACTATGAAACTGGTCCTTAATTATATGCTCACAAAACAAGTTGTTTAATATCAATCAAACTTCCAGCAAGCTTCTCATATTATAATTTCAAACAAGCTTTGAATTTTCACTTCAAATAAAATTTTAAATTAAATTTATTTAACAAAATATTCTCAAGATTCAATATTGTATTTCTTTAAAATTTTAAAGCATTTCTATTTAAGAAAAAAAAAATGGCATATCGGGCAGTGCATAATTGTTTTAAAACAATTCGTTTGGTTTCAAATCATGAGCGAAAAGAATTTGGTAATAAAATTTTTCGTCGTTTTGTTTCATCCGACGATCAGCACAAAATTTCGGTAGGTCTTAAAAGTTGCTTAATAATTTAATTTTAAAGTTATGTTTTATAAAATTTTTAAAATAGAAAGGTTTAGTGGTGGGATTATATGAGAAGGAAGATGACAAACCTGCAAAGCTGACAGTAAGTGGTGAGAAATTTGATAACAAAGTTCAAGGACAGCTTATGCAACTGATAAGAGAGTGAGATGGTTTTAAATTTTAAAGGATCAATTTTTTTATGGAATTAAATTTTCTTTTACAAGTTCTGAACTTGATGGAAAAATTGGATCTGGACACGTTTACAATAACATTGATTCTGAGTACCGATCAGTAGCTGTAGTTGGCCTAGGCCGTGAAGGGGCTGGTTTCAATGAACTTGAAATGCTCGATGAAGGAATGGTATGATCCCTCTTTTTCATAAAAGTGAATGTTTTCCAATAATAAAACTATAAATCTAAAGGAAAACGTTCGAGCTGCTGCTGGTGTTGGTGCTAGAAAGCTTCAAATGCAGGGTTGCATTGAAGTTTATGTTGATTCCATGGACTATCCTGAACAAGCTGCTGAAGGAAGTGGTCTTGCTGTATACAGGTATCAAGATAACAAGAAGAAAAACGAAAAGACGAACGTTCCCAAGTTGGAACTGTACGATTCGTCTGAAACGTCTGCATGGACTCGAGGTATCTTCAAAGCTGATGCCCAAAACTTAGCAAGACGACTGACAGATGCCCCAAGTAATCTAATGACACCAACTTTGTTTGCTCAGGTAAGTGGGAAACTAAGGGGCTTCTTGCAAGAATCTATTTGAAAAAGATTTGAATAGACTCTCGCAATGAGGCCCGACGATGTAGCAAAGATTTTTCTGATGGGAGGCTTCTTTAGGCAACCGTTGATGCACTATGTCCATGTGGAATGACAGTGGAAATCCGGGCAATGGATTGGATACAACAGAACCATCTTAATTCCTTCCTTTATATTGCCAAGGGTTCTTGTGAACCACCTGTTCTTCTTGAGATTAACTATTGTGGCACATCCCCAGAGGATAAGCCAGTTTTGCTAATTGGTAAAGGAATCACCTTTAACAGGTAATTATAAGATGAAGGTTTTCGAGGTAAGAAGGCTGAAATCTACGAATTTAATCTTTTCGCAGTGGTGGCATTTCTATGAGAAGACGAGAAGATATGGATCAATATCGTGGTGCAATGGCTGGGGCAGCAGTTGTAGTTGCTGCCATACGTGCAGCAGCTGCACTCTCTCTTCCCATAAATATTGCAGCTGTCATTCCTTTGTGTGAAAACATGCCTTCGGGAATGTCATGTAAGCCTGGTGATGTGATAACATGTTTGAATGGACAAATTTTGGCAATCGAGGTGAGTTTTTTTTGCTAAGGTTCAAAAGAGTTTCTTTGATTCGAAAATTTAATTCAAATTATAGCAAACAAACAAAGCTGGGGTCGTCGTTATGGCAGATCCACTGATATATGCCCAAAAGGCCTATAAGCCTCGATTGGTCGTTGATGTCGCTACAATGGGTAATGGAGTTAAAAAAGGTATTGGCAGTGGAGCAGCAGCTGTATTCTCCAATTCGCATTATCTTTGGAAGCAATTACAAAAGGCAGGATCAATAACTGGTGATAGAGTTTGGCGAATGCCTTTGTGGAAGTATTACAAAAATCAAGTCAGAAGTAAGAATAGATTTTCTTTTTTTAATTTTCCTCCATTTTCCAATTCAACACTATTACAGACAATCGTAATCGGTAACTTGATCCGAATACCAACAAAAACAATCACTGATTTCCATTACGAACGGATTCGGTGATTGCTTTTATTGAGATTCGATTAAATTTCCGAATACTATGGAGAATGGATTTTTTTAATTTAATTTGAGTGTAAAACACTTTGAAATGTCCTTTCAGATAGCATCAGTTATGACATCAGTAACACCGGAAGTGGATTGGCTTCATCTTGTTTAGCTGCTGCAGTCCTGAACGTAATTTTCCTTGTTTTATGTTTGAATTTATTTGTGAATCAATTCTGATTTAAGGAATTTGTACCAAATGCTGATTGGGCCCATTTGGATATCAGAGGTGTTGGAATGCTCACTAAAGAAGGTACGATTCCGTATCTTCTACGCAATCGCATGACTGGTCGTCCAACAAGGACATTAATACAGTTCCTTTATCAAATGGCTTGTCCTGATCAATCTAATAAATCTTGTAACTGAGGAAATTTAAACATTTTAGCTTGTACCAAATTTTACAAAATTACTTTGTTGGTTTTATATGTATTTTTGATGAATAATGTAATTACAAAATTGTACCTGAATATGATTGAAACAACCTTTTATTTCATTTGTGTATGTGAGTCTGGATTTTCGTCGCAAAAGAAAAGTAAGAAAACCTGTTGCCAAAACTTCGATCGTGATCTTAGATCGTCAATGGAGGAAGGTACCTAATAGAAATGGCGGCCACAAGATGTGCGTGAAGTAAGCACCGCTATTTTCAATTTTCCAAGAAAAAAAGTCGTGCTGATGTATGCCCAATTTGTGCTGCCATGTGACGTATTTAAAAAAAATTTATCTCTATAGTGCGGCCTTGTAGCGTTTGAACCGTAAATTGAAAAAAAAATAGCGAATTTGCAAATTTTACGTATAATATTTTATTTCGCAATTTCTTAAAAATGAAAGGAGTGTAGTTGTAACTTTTGGGCCCAAAATTAATTTGTGATTTTTTAAATCTTTATTAAAAAATAAAATTGTGATATGTTGTGTTCAGTTGGTGCTGCCACATTCCGCAGAGATAGCAAAAACATTCGCGCATTTGCAACTTTTACGGCCAAAAAACTATTTTGCGAAGCGTGAAGTTAGCACAACCATTTTCGATTTTCAAAAAACAAAAAGTCGTGTTGTATTGTGCTGCATTGTGCCTTAAATTTTTCAAATAATTTCCACATTTGCAAATTTTACGGATGAAATTTTTTTCAGACTTGGCTATTTTGTAAAAAAAAATTTGCTTTTTTGTGCTCAGTTTGTGTTATCATATTTTTAAGAGATAAAAAATTGCATATTTGCACTCGAACTGCCAAAAATAAACGCTTCGCAAAACTGTTGTTTGGCCGTAAAAGATACAAATTTCCGAATTTGTTTGTATCTCTTCGAAATATGACAGCAGTTGCTAACTTCACGCTTCGCAAAATAGTTTTGTTTTTCTAAAAAGGTGCAAATATGCAATTTTTTTATTTCTTCGGCGCGGGGCAGCACAAACTAAGCACACAACTGTCATTTTTTAAGAAATTGCGAAATCTAAAAAGAAATTTATTCGTAAAATTAGCAAATTCGCTATTTTTTTTATTTACGGCACAAGTTGAGCACAATACAGCACAAAATTTTTTTTTGGAAAATTGAAAATGGCGGTGCTGACTTAACGCTATAGCACAACTTCTTTTTTTAAGAAATATCGAAATATCAAAATAATTTAATTCGTAAGATTTTGCAAATTTGCGTTTTTTTTTTAAATATTTACGGCACAAGGCACCACACGTTGAGCACAATATAGCACAACGTTCTTTTGAAAGTCGAAAATGGCGGTGTGAACTTCACACTTCGCAAAATAGTTTTTTTTCCAAAAAATTTGCAGATATGCGCATTTCTGAACAAACTGGCCACTAGCAACTCGCTCAGTGACCCCAAGGCAAGGAACGCACTTGAGATTTTCTGTCGCATGATTATTCAGCCGCGAAAAAAAGAACACATGAGCTTATAGGCTTTCCCAAACTAACGCGAAATTATAGCGAATCATTCGCAAGGATAGTTTTTTGTTGTTGCTTAGCATTGTTTCATATTTGGTACCGTTGCGAATAATTTGCTATGGTTGGTTTGGGAGAGCCTTAAATGTGGATGAACGCACAAGACACCAACAAATACTAAGCTGCTATCAATTTTTTTTAGTCGCTGCGACAGACAATCGTAAGTTCGTTTCTTGCCTCACTCGTTTGACCAGTGAATGGAAGTGAGTTAGAGTTAAGGGGGTTTGTGACAATGCCTCGTTAAGGATCATCTTGCACTCTTGATTTCGATTAAAATATACATTAGGTAATTTAAAATTGTCTATCAACGCAAACAATCTCTAGAGGGGGTTGTTCAGTTACATGTTTTGGTGTGACAATTCCCATGGGCCTTTATCTGCTCACTCTGCATGACAAGATGTTCTCATTGAAGCTTATGAAGCCAGATATATTTCTTGGTTAGATTTAATATAGGATGTGTACCAGCACAGGAGATAGCAGATAGAACTCACTCAATTGGGACGTATACCACCCCGCAACCATTAGCAAGGTGCAAACAGCAGAACTATTACGAACCGTTATCGGTCCAACTGTGCGATTCTGTGGTCCATTAAACATCCAGAAGCCCTGCTAAAACCCGTACTGCTCAGGACTTAAGAATTTTGGCGGGAACGTGATACAAAAACAACCGATTTTTGTTTTAGATCCATTTTGTCCTTGAGAAAAGATATAAAATCTTTGATCTTGAAATCTGGAAGTTCGTTTAGGTCGTCAAAAAATGCAATTTCTAGCGAATTTGGTCTGATTTTGGCCAGAGCAAGACGTTGAGAAAGGGAATGAATAACGTTTTCCTTTTCATGCTGGGTCACCACAGCTTCGACACAGTGAGTATTGTAGAGAATACCCAACCTTGTGGCATGTTCTCCTACTGCCAAGTGTCGAGTATATTTTGAAACAACCCTGGCTATGCCTTGCCTGGGTCTAAATATCAGATCAATTGTTCAGAGCTTATTTTATAGACGGGCGAGATCTTTCTGGATAGTTTGCAGCTAGTTACACTGTTTCACCTACGGTTTGATTCTTTAAGGAAGATTGGGAGTATACTGCCCTTCAAAACTCCAAGAGGAATGTCGACTTTTTCCGCAAGTGAGCTATAAAGGAAGTTCCTATAGTTCCTAGCATACTTGGCTCCTGAGATACACGATGTGACCTGCTAACTTCACAGTGAATTTAGCAGGTCACTTGATTACACCCTTATTTGGCGAACTGCTAAATTGGGAATAGAAATGCAAAAAATATGCAAGAACTGCAAATTCCTGTAAAGGTCTCATTTGCTGGGGTGAAAGTTGCCCTGCTAAGTTCATAGAAGTCTATGAAGGACCGATCCCTACCTGGCTAGTTCTTCCGGCCGTTCATTTCCCTCATAGCCATTGCGACATGGAACCCAGATTAAAGGATGGCCTTGAGATTAATGTTCAGGCTAACGAGCTCATCTTAGCATTGCTGGACTAGTTTAGAGGATGATGTAGCCGATTCAATAGCTTTAATAGCTGAAATGTCTGCCTGTGAGGGTAGCTGTGCTTCGATTTTGGTTTGGGTCTAGCTAAATTATTTGGCAGGCTTTCCTTATTGCCAATAATTCAGGTTGAAAAAAACTAGCACAATTGGTAACCGAAAAGACTTGGAGCTATTCAAAGACTCATAGAAGATTCCTGTAAAAATAGTAGTGTCGAAGTCTCTCGTCACAACGTCATCTTCTCAGTCTTTTTTGGAAGGAAAAATAGCCTTAAAATCATTGCTAAGACTCATTGCAGAAGAGTGTAGCTGTTAGTTGGAGTCGAAAGAATTTAAGTTTGGATAAGATAAGTAGTATTGCTGTGACCATAGGGTTTGAAAAACCAACAATTTGATTCTTTTAGTCTTATTGCACTGCAGGATACAAGAAATTTAATGTGTAGATCATGGGGTAATAGATGCAGAATAACGCTTGCTTAAGACATCTGTTGGGAAAGATGGACGAGACCCTATGTTTTATGAAGTGCGGGGCACCAGACTATCGAATCATTTGTTAGAATCGGCCGAACCACGGCTGAAAACGTCCACAAGAACATCTTTGATTGAAGGCCCCACTTTGGGGGGGCAGTCCTTCCTGACCCGTTCTTCGTTGTTTATTTTCAATTTAACTTAGGGTCAAACATGACATCTAGACATTTTGCTCTGGCTTATAGTAAGAGTTGACTCCTACACCTTAACACTTAGCCCACTTGCTAACCTTTCTCAAAGTCATCATCATGATTTCGTTTATCAAAGGAGTGAACTTACCTGATATCAATAGCATACGCAACCTCCTCAGTTTAACAAGGGTTTTGTTAATGACTTGACTATAGTAGCGAAAGAAGAGGTGACAGAACACCACCCTGGGGTGTTCCGGTGCTAACGTGTGGATATAATACATTCTGTGATGTAGTCCCCTACGCTATAGTCATCAACGAGTACCACAAGAATTAATTCGGTTAGCACCTCGTTTAAAGCCCCTTCTACGTCTAACAAGGTAACGAGGGTATATTCTTTAAAGTTGATGGTTTTCTCAATTATACGCACTACCTCATGAAGGGCAATCTCCGTGTACTTACCTCTTTGAGATATACATCTTGAGAGTTTTCAAGGGGACGTCCCTTAAGTATGTCTCTAATGTAGATGTCTAGAATAAGCTTAAGGGTTTTTAGCGTCAGGCTAATTGGTTGAATATCCTACACGGGTTCGTGCCCTCGCCTGCCTACTTTCAGAATAAAAACCACTCTTACATGTCTCCAAGATTCTGGGACGTGGTTGAGCGAGAGATCTCCTTTCAAAATCACATTTAGCCGGGGAGGAGGGGGGGGGGATTACCACGTCTTGCAGCTTTTGGAGCATGATTGACAGAACTTGGGAGAAAGTATTAGGCTAGGGCCAGGCTATCTTTTAATCTGCTACAACGGTATTGATATGCTCTACATGCGCTAATGGTAGAAGTTTATGAGTTCTATGCGTTTCGAGGTTGCCATTTTCGCAGCTCGGAAATTTGTGTCGTCATCATCAGCAGTTTCAGCGACTGAACTATCCAAGATCAATGATGTTTTTTAAAAAAAGGAATGTTCCTTGGAAAGAACTTTGCTAAGTCTTCGGCCATTCCAAAGTAACGGAGAAGACAATCGGACGCTTGTAATAAGGTTTTTCTTGTTAAGAAATTAATATTTTTTTATGAAACTCAGTGGTTTTTAAGAATTCATCACAAAGTACACCACAGAAGTTTCACCAAAAAATTATGAAATTTAGTAAGTTTATTCAAAAAAATAGACGGTAACGGAGAAGACACGTACGATTTAGAGATTTCCGACCATTGCCTTGAAGTTTAAAATTCTGCGCCGTCCATTAAGATATAAAGTTGATTTTTTTTGCACACTTTCATAAAACCAACATTTATCAAAAACCATCCTTGGTTTAATGCCAAGTTTTATTTTACTAACAGAAAAAAATATGAAAGATGGTAACGGAGAAGACAGCTAATGGTAACGGAGAAGACACGTACGATTAAAGATTTCTTTTTTGTTCAGTTATATTGAAATTCGTATTTTTAAATTATTCTCATCAATGATAAAAGTGATTCAGGCAATTGAAAAAATGTGTGTAAAATTTCATTGAAATCGGTTAACGTTAACACGTGCTAGCGAGCACTTGAAATTTTTCATTCAAAACACATGGGGTTTTCACTGTTTTTACTCAAAATATCAGCAAAATTGTAAAAGTTGATGGAAAATATTTAAACTTGGCACATAAATTAACTACTGTTAGGAGTATCAAAAAAAAATATTTCCAATAGTTTTGCATAATATTAACCCCATCAAAATATTTAATTAAAAATCGTTGTTTTTGTGCATTTGTTGCTATTTTAAATGGAGTAACCGTTGTTTACAAAAATAAAAAAAAATATATTTGTATACTCCTTATGGTATTTAGCATATTTGCCAATTTTAAAGTTTTTCCATCAACGTTTACACTTTTACGGGCCCTTTGAGTAAAAGACTGTCAAAACACCATGTTTTTTATATGAAAAACTTCAAGTGCTCGCTAACACGTGTAAACGTCAACCGATTTCAATGAAATTTAACACATATTTTTTTTTTGTTACCTTGATCCATTTCAAGCAAGGGGATCAAAGAAATTCAGACTTTAAAAAAAAAGTGCCTGTGAGTCGTTGAAATTTGGATGAGAAAGTGCAATTTTGTCTTCTCCGTTACCCTGTTTTAGACAGTAAGACATGATTTAAAAATCTATAAAAAATCCACCATAATCCTTTTTCAAGTCTTGCTTTGTATACGGAATAGTTTTACAAACACTAATATAGTTCACCATTTATACCAACTTTAGTCATTTTTCGGTAACGGAGAAGACATGAAATGTTCAGTCATTTTGAGGCGTAATACTATTTTTACAGCACTCCTATCAGAAAAATAGTTCCGAATTTAAGTAGTGTATTGAAAACACTTATAAAAACCTAACTGCACATCGCCATTTGCGTCACAATTTATAGAGAACTGATAGCGGCAAAAATGCCGAAAAATGCCCAGATACGACAGATAAAGTATGAGCTTTTTTGATCACTTGCCTATTTTACAACAACAAGTAAAATTTCATATTTACAATTTTTTCGTTAACTTTAATATATATTGTAAATATTGGCATATTTAAATATATTTTTTTCCTTAATTCGAAATTGAGTTGCTTGGTTTCGAAATTTTTGGAATGGCCGTCTTGTGGAATCTTTTAAGTTTTCAAAATATTGGCAATACTCTCTCCAACCGTGTACTTAGTTGATGAAAGAGCACACTTGAGGGGTATAGTTTCAAAACTCTTCTTTTCCACTTTTGATAATTTTGAGTGAAATGAAAAAAACTGTTAAAAGCTATGAAAATAATAAAAGCGATTAGTTTTAACGCTAAAGTATAAGTTAAGGATGACCTTTATCCATTTCTTAGGGTTTTAAACATATTTGGTGAACCTGCTAATTATAAAAAATCAATTTAATTTGGAAAAGAATAGTTTTGAAAGTTACGATTGAGTTGATTTAATTTGTGTGGGAATAGAAGACTTTTAATCCAGAAGAGTAAAGGAATAGAAGAGTTTTGAAAATATAAAAACCTTAAGGAAAAAGAAGATTATTGGTGCAGAGTTTTATTTGTAAGGGAATAGATGAATTTTGAATTGAATGACTGACTGGAATAGTGTAGTTTTGAAAAATCAACACTTTCAAGTACAATAAAGTTTAGGAAAAAGTTATATTATAGTTTACATGTATGAATAAATTGGGTGGCGCAACAGCTCATGGAGAACCAGGGCCTAGTGACTAACAACTCACAACCATTCCTGTGTGCGTGTTTGTTGGCAGGAATGGAGGGGACCTACAGTTTTTTACCGAGTCCGAACGGCTAAATGAGAAGCACTTTTTCATGACAAGTATACTCTTGGAGGATTTGTCAGTTCCTCGCAAGAGGCAGTACCTCGAATAAAACATTTCTGTTTGTAGGTGGCACGGCTGGGAATCGAACCCACACCTTCGGCATGACTGTCCTACGCACTAACCATCAAGCCACGAGGTACTAGGAAAAAGTAAGTTTCAATAAATTTTACCTAATTACGTAGATGAAGGACGTTCTAAGGAACATTTCCTCATACTTAACTCATTTTTGAAAAAAACTGGAATAGAAGAGTTTTGAAACTATACCTTTCACTTGTAAACTTTCAAACAGTCTTTATAAGATTGAAAAACTTTAATTTGTAGCCGATTCTGAAAATTTTTGTTTCCCTTTTCCTATTTACCCCACACTCCGTCGCATATAGTCTTATCTGTCCGAGTGCCAAGGACGAACGACGAAATAACATTTTTCCACATACTATACCCATCATCGTGATCTAAAAGTGGAAGCTCTATCCTTCTTTGTACTTTTAAGACCTTATCTTGTAAAATCAGAATCTTTTCCCGCATATTTTAAAACATTACAGGTTAGAGACAGATATTTGAAGGAGGAACTATAAACACAACACAGTCGTGCTCTTAATTTTAATTAAATTATTCAGATGCTCAGTCAAATATAAAGTTACGTAGCGTGTCGTCATCATCAAAGGTTTCCCTATCTTCTTCGTACCTGTGTTCTATAGCTCTTTGTATAATCTTGATGTAAAAAGACTAATTGAATGCAAGACATTTATCTAAAAGGTATGTTTTCTCGTAAAAAGTAAATGTTTATGCTTTGGTCACACATTTCCCATTATCTGATTTTTTTTCTTTAGAAGTCTTCTTCGGAACTCGAACGGAACTATTGATCTTTAAATTAACTTGTGTTTCGATTTCTGTGTGTAGTGTGTGGGGGCGTTTTTTGTATATGAAAATTTAAATAAAGACGTTTTCCATTTGACACAAATTAAATTAGCCTCGTTATCTAATCGATATAATAGAAAATCTGATCTTTGATTTTTTGAATATTTTTTCGAAGAAATCAAAGATTTGTTTATCGATTGAGGATGCGGTAAGATATGTTTATAGGTGAATGACCCCCCATCGAGAGGGAAAATTGTTATCTATAGCGATCCAAAATAGATATTATGTAGAGCAATAATAAAAAAAAACTAATTATTTAAGATTTAAACAAACTTAAGTATCTTCGTAAGAACAACACGAATATACACTGACTTGACCAATATTTCCGTACATTAATTAATATTATGCAGATTAATTTCATGCTTAGAATATTAAGCATATAGGAACCCTATTTTTGACATGTTAAAAAAGTATTAAGAACTGTTAAGATAAGATTAAGAAATTTTGTAATAAAAACAAAAAAAAGTAAGCTTGCTCCAAAGATAAATACTGAGGAAAAATCTTTTACAAAAGAAAGGAATGCAATCTTTTGTGAATGTAATCTCTTAAGACCTCAATTAAAAGACTGCATTTATTGACTTGGGTGACTTGCATCGTGCCTGATCGGGGAATTATTGATTGCTCCAGAGCTTCGGTTGGGCCAGTAGCGCAACAATCTGTCATGAGGAAGTGCTTGTTTATCCTCTTCGTGGTGGTCCCCGGGCAACTATTTGCATATCCCTATATGTATATACATTAAATGAGCTTAAATTACAAGTTCGAAAAACCTTGCTTTCTAGGATAGGCTACGTAGGTTAGAATTTTTCGTCAGACCAAGTATACATACATATGTACATACTTCCTAGTGAAGTGAACAACAACAACAATCACTAGTGGAGAAATTGATTTTTGTCATTTCCCACTGGTACAGACTTTCGAATGTGTTGTTAACGTTTGACGTTTAATTTTACACCACAATGCCTAAAATGACCAGTAAAAAATAAAAAGTAGAAATCCAAAATCATCGAATCCATTGCTAAAGAATTTTTTTTTTTCAATTTTTTGATTCACAAGCATATTAGCAAGAAACTACGAACTGCAATATATTTTTTTTTCTTTCTTTTGTAATCGAACTGTCAACTGATCACCAAGAGTTCCAATACATTTTGCACGAGAATTATTGCTCGTGAAGGAAAACTCTCCATACTCCATTTTTGTCTCCACATGCCTTCTCGAGCACGTTAAGGAACGAACAACAATTAGAATTGATAACAGTTTGACGACTTTTGGCTACTGTACCCGGACAATGATTGGTTTCTGGAATTTGAAGATGTTTCTTGACAACGGGAATGAAGGTCCACAAAATTTCAGATTCTTCCATTCAATGAAAGAATTCATGCGATATAAGACGATCCCCCGGCTAAGCTCGGGGAAGTTTAAGTCTTCAACTCGTAATACTGTCCTACTCTACTACGGAAAGGCATCTGGGAGCTATGGTGAATCTAGTGTTGGATTGCTGTTTTCCAAAACAGCTCTCAAAATCTGTATCTCCTGGAATCCTTTAGATAACAGGATCCTGCAAGCTAGGTTCCACGCTAGAGTACGTCACATAACTATCATACAGCGAGTTGCGGTAAATTTTACCACAAGTTTCACCTACTCATTCCTTCCTCTTTTGAAACTTTACACTGTTCCTTTTCTTGTTGCGGCTCCTAAATGCTAGCAGAGTTCAATGCGAACCTGGCCCATCAGCCAGAGGCTTCGAAAAACAACTCCAACAGGTATTCGAAGAATTATCCTCTGACAGGCGGTCCACGAAAACCATAAAAACACAAAGTGAGTCTTTTCATAACTACTTATATGTGTGTGGCAGGCGGTCCACAGCCACACCAACGATGACATGCGTCAGATGGTCCACTGTCGAACGACATGTGTGACAGACGGTCCACATCCAACCTTAAATTGACTGACATGTCAATACTGGCAACGCCAATCACCAACCCAAGAATGGCCGAGGGTCCAACGTAGCGTGTCGTTTCAAGAAAAACAAAGCTTCTCTCCATTGTGAATTGAGGCTGTGAGTGCAAAAGGTGGTGTAACTCACTTTTTTTTCATCACATTTTTCGTTTTGAATCGATTTTTAATACTATTTTAACTAAGATTCAAGGAGTATACGCCACATTTTTGGAAAGCTTAGATATTTTAGAAATTAAAATTTTAGCTTTGATGACTTTTGATGCATAATTGTAAAAGCACGAGATAAAAATATCAAAAATGCCAAAAAATGGGTTACACCACTTTTGCACTCACGGCCTCAATTATCCTTTTCACTAGGGATACTTAAATTGAGAGAGAGTAGAATGGGTTCAACAACGGGACAGGCTTCCAGCCAAAAGGCGAAGTCCTTGCACTAAACTCGTCACCGAATACCACCACTACTGAGGTGTAAAAGAGATGTCGTAATAGAAGTAATAAGGAATTTCCAGTGAGGGAAATTCGGAATAGTATTTTGGTGAGGAGCTAAGTATTCTTGACGGAGCAACTTCAGGAGTCAGGGCCAGATGGGCCAGAGTACTCAGGACCAATTCAATTTCTTGTGGCAAAAGCTATAAGTATTTTTGTGTGTTTTAGATTCTCAAATTCGTTGTTTTTCGCTTGCCAAATTGGGCAAAATATAAATTCCGATAGGCCTTCTTTTTTCTTCCAATGCTTTCCCGAAAATACGGGATTTCGAAAAACCCCATTCGTTTTTTCTTTGTTCGGGAATCTTTCCCAAGAAAATCTTTCTTCGGTATAGCGTTTGTGACACAAGAATTGCTTTCATTTTTAAAGTCCAAATTGTTGTTTTAATTGGCCTTCTGCCAATATTAACTATTGTTAAATTTAGTTTTTGAAAAAATGTATGGTCTTCTTCCTATACTTATAAAGGTTTCGCTAATAAATAATTTAAAATTTCTATTGGAAATTAAATCTCGTGTTCTGTTTTAATTGAAGTACGCCCCTGTACTTCCAAATCGTTTAATTGATATATCTTTATTTTATTAATTAAGTGCAGATTAGGCGCTCGATTAACAATTCATTTTTCATTTTTTTACGAACCCACCCTTGGTTGAGCAAAACCGGTGGTAATGTTAGAGGCAGTCTCCAGGCCGTTCATAACATAAGGGGTGTAGACATGGGAATAACCCGGGACTACCATCTGATGATTTCTACCGTAAGATTAAAGAAAATACCCGAATGCCTAAGTTTAATACCGATAGACCTTAGGAGCCTGCCTGTTCACCAACTACTGAAGGACCACGTTTAACAAAACAATCAGTAGCACAGAACCCAAATCCATCGAAAACCATTGGAGTAGTGTGAGAAATGTTTTCATATCTTAAAGTATGATCAGTCGGTCGAAAAAAAAAATACTGCCTGGCTTTTCGAAGGAACTTAAGCTAGGATCGAAGAAAGAAAACAGCTCAAAGCTCGCATTGCAGCCTCTCCAGCATCAGGGAGAAACGAGCTAAAGTCATCGTAGTGTCTGACGTGATAAGCGTAACTAAATACACGCATTTTAGAAGCAGAAGATGTTGCAAGTAGGTGTGACAGTAGGACTGTCTAAGTGTCTACAGAATTACCAAAGAGCTAACAGGTTTTCAAAGCTCTAAACAACACCTAGGAAAAGACACAAACTGCTTGTTTCTGTTGAGGACCAACTCAGAAGTTGGAAGGATTACTTTCCTTCGGTTTCAAACCTCATTTTCACCAGTGAGGTAGGCCCGACGCCTAATGACCCGACCATGAATTCCCGAATACGCACTGTATCCCCAAGAAGAGGAAAAATCGGAACCGCAATCAGAGCACTGAAGATCAACAGTGGTTGTACTAGATCAGCTATACTCAACCTGCGGCCCGCGGGCCGCATGTGGCCCGTCGAGCTTTTTAAGTGGCCCACCTGGCAAACTTACACAAATATGCGATTTCATAGAAAAACCATACCATAAATCAAAATTTACAGCCGTTTGGAAAAAGCGCCTAAATCAATTTGGAAACAATACCCAAAAAAAGACTGAACATTTTGAATGATATTTCCTGATTCCACCGCTTTCTTTTATAAATTGAAACAATGCCCGAAAAAAATAAATCAAATGGGAAAAAAGCCCAAAATAGGAAACATTTCCAAAAAAAAAAGTGTTGTCAGTGAAAGACATCAAATTTGAAAAACAAGTGGAAATAGCTCCATCGACAAATTTCACTTTGTCTTTTCGTTTTCACGAATGACTGATAGCATTTTCGTTTCAAATGCTTCTGAAAAAGTTCATTTGGCACTAGATGACAGTCCATCTTCTGAAAAGAAGAGAGCATCAATTCTGAATTTGAAGAAGGAATCACAACCAGAAGCACGCATACATGCACACAATTGAAACGTCAAAATTGTCAAATATTATTTTTATTTAATTTTTAAATTGCCATCGTGCATTTTCATTATACTGAAATTTGGAGTTAGAAGGAAACAATTATAAAAAAAAAATGGATAGGCCAAACATTTCATCCTCTCCATTATCGTCATCTTCATACCTTGCTGTAGAATTTTTGTTTAGGTAAGGAGTGTACTCAAAATAAAAACCCAAGGTGGAGACATTCGTTGCTGTTATTGAGGAATATCAATATTCAGAGAACATTTTATCATCCAAATGCAACAACCAAGTTCACAAATAAAAGCAAACCCAAGCTTCAGAATCAAGAAAAGGGCTTCAACTTCTTCGTTTGGCATTCTGTAATAGAGTAGGGTAAATCGTTCATTTCAAATGATCGAATCGTTCAAGAATCGATCACCAAAATAATTCGATCATTTCAATATAACCGATCTTTCGATCATTTACATTTCACAGAATTTATAACTGATTCAATTTTCATTTCGTTTTCGATGGAATAAAATATTTCCGATTGGGACAAACTTTACCGGTTTTGATCGAATCCAAAATAATACAATTTGGATGGATTAAAAAAGTTAAAAAAATGAAATTTTCAGTTTTTACTACTCCGGAAAAAGGTGATTTTATGTCAATTAGTTGACATTTGGATCGAAATATACTTTTTGTGAAAATATAGCTGGGCCCTATCCGTCAAGACATCAGCTATCAAATTCCATTGAAAGATGGCTACGATTTCGATGGATTAAAAAACATTTTGGAAAGTGTTCTAAATTTCAGAAATCAAATAAATTTTTATATTAAAATGAATAAACCATTCGATCTAAATTACTTAACACCTAAGTGCAGAAAATAATTCATGTTACGGCCCGAGGCAACATAGCTAAAACGTCTTTGTGGCCCTTATGAAAAAATGGTTGAGTATGGCTGTACTAGATGGTACTCCCACAGAGCTCTAACGAGCAGCGCTAACAACATCGAGTGAGCTCTAGTACCCACTCATTGAAGGAACTTGGTAAACAGATTTTTCCTGAAGAATGGAAAAAATGGAATGATCGTCAAGTTCACAAAGAAAAGGGACCTTACGCAGTGCGAAAACTGGAGAGGAATTTACGTGATGCCAAGGTTATAGCAAAAATTGTCCTGGAGCGAATAAAAGACCACCTCAAAGACACATTTGACGCTGAACAAGCAGGATTCCACACTAGATGTTCCTGGTGTGGATCATACACCTTTCGGAACAGTGCTTTGAATATCAACCAGCACTTCACCTGCTGTTCATCGACTTTGAAAAGGCGTTCGACGGTGTCAATAGAGTATTTTTTTCACTTCTGAATTCTATGTTGTAGAGACAGAGAGCTTAAAACACTGCCAACAGAGGCTCAT
Source organism: Dasysyrphus tricinctus (assembly GCA_963921185.1). Taxonomy (NCBI): domain Eukaryota; kingdom Metazoa; phylum Arthropoda; class Insecta; order Diptera; family Syrphidae; genus Dasysyrphus; species Dasysyrphus tricinctus. Next base: position 91,398,238 of record OY992530.1, read on the forward strand.
TATGCCTCTGGATTGCTTTGCGCAACATTCAAGACAAATCGATTGCTATTATTTAGGCTTCATATGATGGATCTAAATATCACGTTCCGCGAAAAGGCAGGTTGTCAGAGTAGTTTGAAATCCAAAGTGGTTTTTAGACAAGGTACTATACTGTTACCAATACTGTTCCTGTTTGTGATAAGTGATGTAGGTTTTACATGCAGCTTTGTCGACTGGTTACGTAAGAATTCAGTGGAATCTGCAATCACACTTCAAGCATCTGGACTAAGTGGACGACCGACGACGGACGTATGCTTAAACTCTAATAGGACCATGGATCTCCATCAAATAACCACAAGTGTAGAGAGAGAAGCTGAAATCGTTGGGTAAAAGATCAATGCGGCAAAATCAAAAACGGTTGGCCTTGGAACTTCAACATCGATTCAAGTCAATATCTTGTGAGTATTGTTTCTACCAGGACTGAACTAGATAAATCAGCTGAATCAAGAAAGCAAAGGTTTCGTCTGGAATTATCTCCAAAATATGGACAAACAACTAACTCTTTAAATCTAAAAACCAAGACAAGACTGTTCCGCTCCAATACGGAATCAATGCCTCTTTATTTAATTGACATTCGGTGTCACAATAAAACTGTAAACGTTCGGCAATAGATACCTGCGAAACATCTTGAGGTAGGTAGTTTTAGCCCAACCGTGCATATATCTCCAATGATAATCTTCATGCGAAGACAGGTCAGGACAGTGGATTAGAGATACACTCCGAAAACTTCACGATTGATTTGCGAATCAAGCGATGCAATGAAGCCCTATCACGCAGCGAGGCAGACGAGTGGCCCAGGCCGACATAGAAGTACTAGGCGAAGAACGGTCGAAGAGAAATCAGCACAATTGAGGAAGAGCTGGAGAGAGCTGAGACACAATTTCATTGTCAAATGAAATGGTGATAGCCGAATTTGAAGTCATAGTCTCAAAGGGAAGTAAAATGAATGCAATCGACACATGGTCTTTAATGATCGTATTCACAGAAGATTGCACTCTTTCGAGCCATGATTAGCTAAACGATATTATCGTTGAGACTTTCGTATGGAGAGTTTCATGGACCGCAGTTGCGTAGGACACGTTCGAGGTGAAAGTAGTAATAGCCCAGGAAAATTAGACTTTCACTTCGAAAAAATTGCGACAAAGCTGATTTTTGGTGGAGTGGCTTATTATGACGTCTTAAGCATTTCCTGAAAAGTACCCTAAATTTGGGCCGGGGCTAAATTTTTTAGGGGGGGTGAAAGGGGTTGAAGTTCAGTTTCTTGGGAATTGCTCCTAAACTATCGGTTTTATTGAAAAAATGTGCTGATGTTATTCTACGCAAAAAATGTTTACATACTTTTTTTCGTAGAACCAATAGTTTCAGAGAAAAACGTTCAAGAACTTCATGGTGCAGTGAGTTTAGTCCAAAAAATTTATAAAATTGTTGCTTATCGCTGGGCAAATTTTGTTTTGTGATTTATGTTTAAGTACAACTCCTTATTGTAAAATCAAGTTTTTTCGAAGTTTGGCCATTTTTTTGTCTAATTTTCCTGGGCTATAAAGGGAAAATCGAATTTTCTTTCTATGCTCTGATGAAAATATTGAATTCTGCTATTTAAAGTTTTAAAAACTTTATTTACTATTCAATATATTCTGTCAACTACTCACCCAATTTTAATAATATATTTTTGTCTCACTTCGCATTATAATTTTATTTTTAAAATAGAAATATCTGTACAATAAATAAGTTGCATAATTTGAAATACAAAAATGTACAATGTTAAAAAAAGTAACAACATTTAACACACACATTTTTACAACATCAATACCAACCATCATTTTTTATTTTAGATTTAGTAGAAGGAGATGATAATGAGGACACACACATACCCGAGGAATCCTTTGAAAACAATTCAATGTGAAACCAATCGTCGAGTTTTTTCAATGAAAAAATTCCCTTGGATGAGGAGGAAGATGATGAATGTAGTTGTGGCTTGTCACTGTTACTAGTATTACTAGTTATGGCTGAAATGAATGAAAAGTGATAGAAAGTTTTGTGGTGATAAGAAAAGATTTTTTTTTTTTGGTTTTGTTGTTAAATGGAGAGTAGTGGCGATGTGTGGTGCATATTAATTATGGACATTCATGCATTTTTTTTTTAATTCATTATTCATTTTGACATAATTTATTCAGTATAAATAGGTTTAGTGAAAGAAGAACTTTAAGTGCAAGAGTGCTTGTTATTGTTTATCATTTTATACTACACATACACAGGGGTGGTATCTTTGGATATGAAAAAGTGTATGGAGGAAATGCAATTATTTAATTGATGAGTTTTGATCTGAAAGATAAATAATACACAAAATGGTTGCGCGTTGTTAAATAAATAAATGTTGTGTTCAATTACTCAATGTCTGTCTGAGATAATATTTATATCAGATTCAACAATCTGCCACTTAAAATATGCCCCATATGCCAAGGACAAAAGCCTTTATTTGTTTGTTTGTTTTTTTTTCTGTTTAAGTCTGCAAATACAAAGGCATGTTCATTAATAAATTAAAGAAAGTCCGGGAGATGCTTTCATCACTCATCAGTAATCACTCATTCCATGTTTCTTAAGTTTTTGATTGCGATGTTGAGTATAGAATAATGTTTGTTCATAGGTCGTTAAACAGTAAATTTTGAGTTTTAATGACAAAAACTACAAAATTTAGAACTTTGTTGAAAAAATTAAATAGGTAATTCTGGTAAGAGCTATTATCAAAATGGTTGAAAAACTTTAGATTTATTTATTAATTGATTTATTTGTTTTTTGACCTAACTCACATTCTTATACTTTTTAAAAATTTAATTTCAATTCAATGTACAAGTAAGATATGGTCCTTTACCTAACAATACCTCATTATCGGTATTGTATGCAATGTATTAAACTTAAAATTAATCTAAAATAAAATATCTACATATATGTTTATATATTATATATTTTTTAGCTTTCGTAATTTATCAGCTTATTTTACTGTTTAATTATTTTACTATTTAACCTTTCTAAACTTATAGTTTTAGGTTTTTGAAATTTTAAATTTACTACTTCATAAGTTTAGCGAAAATAAAAAAAGATTGCAACTTAAAAGTTTGCTTTAAATTGTAGGAGGAGAGAGTTTCAAAGCTTGGTCGCATAGACAATGAAGAGCCGTGAAGAATTCAAGTAGTTGAGAGTCGGTGCTAAGAGATTGGTAGTTCTAAGAAATTGGGCAAATTGAATTTTATCAAAAATGTATAGCGGTGTTTTTTTTATTGTGTAATTTTGTGCAAGAATATACAGCATCTAGCATCTAGATACTGCTGTAGCGAGCATCCAAGGACCAGTTGATGATAGTGTGAGGTGTGTTGGTGTCTTCGGAGACCATACACGTATGTTATCATGTCGTTAAAAGCCACAAGGACTTTATGTTGAGAATGTGAGTCAGGCTTACAATAGACCACATTAGCATAGTCGATTAAAGGCACTAGTCAGCTGATTTTATTAAGGTAGTAGATATGTTCTGAGAAAAAAGATGCAGTAGATCTACTGCAATGACAGTAAAGTGGCAACCCTGAGAACTGTCAAATTGGTTTCATGAATCTGGGGCGAAATTATCGCGTCAGTGACCGAGTGAGTGAGAGCGATCAGTGATCGAATGAACGAGTAACCACTTCAAATTTTGGTATACTAGATTGCTCGAAACGTGAGTGGTAATACCAAACTGTGAGTTTGAGTAATTCAGTCACGTATTACTCGTAAACTGATGCGGTAATTCGATCCCTGGTTTCAACGTGTAATAGCGCTTGAATTAGCGGACGAAGCACAAAGAAGAATTCGACGAAGGTGCATGCACCTAGTTTCATCGTGTAATAGCAGACTAAACAAAATTCGGGCTGTACGTATTTCGAACAACAGAATCATGATTTTCAAAATAAATTGGCACAATTTGGAAGCGTTGCTCAGGCGTCAGGGTATTCATGTTGATATCCCAAACCAAACTTAAAATAAAGCACTTGACAGCTGACAAAATGGCCGCCAGTTAAAATAGTGTTGCCAACTTAAAGTTCTATACCTATTTAGAAAACACCCTTTACATTTAAAAGTACTCCGCACCGATGGTGACAACTGAGAATTAGGTATTTTTGTGGACCAAATAGGATAGAGCGGGGCTAGTAAGACCATGGATCAAATCGAACCACTCGAGTAACTCAGAAAACACAACAGCTAAGTGAAGACTAGCCCACACGTGCTAAACTGGATTTAGATGCATTTTTTCGGTGAAAGGAGGACCGCACGCTAATTTTTGTTTTTGGGGTACAAAAGTAAAGAAAACAGTGGGTTCCTTTTTGTTTTATATTGTGATGAAAACGTGCGATTTTTTCAACAGTAATTTTGTGAGTTTTGTTCTTTAAGTTTTGAAATCCATTTTTGAAATTGAAGCATTCTATTTTTTTTTTTAAGTGACGGAATTTATTTATCAAACTATGAGTGATGAAAGCTGCATCAGGCGAAGCAGAGCAACTTGCTGTGCCGAATTAAAAATAAATGTTTAATGTCGGAAAATAGTGTGAAAAATTTTTGACAGACAAAACTCCAAAGAAGAAGAAGAATATAATTGCTCTATGTTGTTATCGATGTATATAGAAACCAGGGTTCGAACCACAGTAACAAAATTTAGGAGCAGATTTGTTAAAAAAGTGGAGTAAATCAAAAATTTCCGGAGCAGATTTTCAAACGAAGGGAAAACTCAAGCTTTCAAAAGCTGTACTTTTAACAAAAATCCATTTAACGAATATAAAAAGAGATTTATAAAAAAAAAAATGCACGACTGGGTCGCACGTACTTGCTCTTATGTTCAAGACACTGCGAGTTTAAGAACATTGTATACACAAACATGGAAATTATAAGAGAAAAATGTAGAGAAGCATGAAATACGACACTTTAATTAGCTAAAACAACTCTTTTGACAGTTTGAGGTGAAAAAAAAGTATGCCATCTTAATTCATGATGGAATATGATTGTATGGGAAAAAAAATTTCAAATTGGAGTGGTTTTTTTTTAATTAATTTTTTATATATAAAATTCTTAAAACAATTTTAAGAACAAATTTTGGTATGCAGATTTAAACTATATATTTACGTGTATATAAAAACAAAATTTGAAAAAAAAGTTGTCCACCCGTTTTTGAGGTATCGAATTTTCAAAAAAAAAGTTTGAAACTTTTTTTAAAAATCCAAAAACTTTTTTTTTGAAACTTTTGATATGCAATATTATTTAATCTTATCTGAAATTTGTATATAAAAAAATTCATTTAAATTCGTTAAGCTGGTAACGAGAAAACTCAAAATAAAAAAATACGTTCTATGACAGGTACTACTAATAGTTGCTATATGTAAAATTTTATAATTTTTGATGGTAGATCGTACTAATTTTAGTATCTGAAAAAAGTTTAATCAAAATCGTAGGAGTCGTTTTCAAGCAAAAAAATATTTTCCTTTGCGGTTTTTTCACTTTTGTATGGAAGGTACCGTTATTTTTTCATAAATGTAAAATTTCTTCTAAAAATAATTTAGAGAGTACTAAAAAAGTCTTAAATATCGAGTTTCAAAAAAAACTATGATGCCGTTTTCGAAATATTTGATTTTCCAAAAAAAATTTTGAAATATTTTTTAAAAATCCAAAAAATATGTTTTCAAAAATTGGTACACAAAACTATTGACATTTCTTGGAAGCTTTGATATAAAAAAATAATTGAAATCGGTCATACCATTTTGAAGAAAATCAAAATTAAAAAAATGGTTCCTTGGGAGGTACCATTAATAACCATTTTTTTAAAATGGTTTTCCACCCAAAGAAAGCCTTTACTAAAATAAATTTATTGAATTTTTTTTAAGAAAAGTTGTCGAGCCATTTTTGAGAAAAATACGATTATGTAAATTTGCCAAAAAAAAATGTATGACAGGTACCGTTATTTTTGGTTCTTAAAAAAAAAATGAAGAAAACGTGTCGGCAGAATCACCAAAAACCACTAAGTACCAAGTTTGAAGAAAATCGATCGAGCCGTTTAGGCTGTAGACGAACAGACAGACAGACAGACAGACAGACAGACAGACAGACAGACAGACAGAATTTTGCCACCCACTTTTTTAGTGTTCTCTATCATCGTAATATCATGTTTGATTGTTATCTCAAAATTTTTTTTTTGCACGAATCCAAAACTTGCCTTATAGTACCTATAATCGCAAGTAAAAACACATAAGCCCCGATAGGAACGAGAAACGATGAACAAAGTTAGAAAAAGAAATGATTCCGTTTCGAATAGACTTTCAGATGCTAACATTCAGATTTTAAAGTCCAGAATTGGTTGAAAAATTGAATAACACAGTTTTGTCATTTAACTTCATGGGGTTTGGCCGAAGAATTTTCAGTGTGCAAAAAAAAGAGAAGGTAGATCTCAAAATAGCGGAGTGGTGGAATAGATTTTCTTTCTCAAAATTGGAATAAATTTGCTCCGATTCGAGTAAGGTTTGATGTTCGAACACTGATGGAAGCATATGCTGATACTTTACCCGGCAAGGAGTGGATGCATTGCCATTCTGCCTCGGTCCATACAAGATTCTCTATTACTGGCCATGGGGTCATTTACATTGTCTATAAGTAACTGTGCTTTGAAATAAGTTGTAGTTTGGGATAAAATTTAGCTCAAACTAGCAGCATTACATACAGTGTTGGACAGAGAATTAGCACACATTAGTGGATCGGATTTAAATAAGGAAGATCTTTATTTTTGATTTGTTCTTGGAACGTTATTTATTGAAAACTCTTTAATTCAACGTTGAAAAACTTAAATATATACAAAAAAAGAATTTAGCGAAATAACAACAACAAAAAATCATTAAATAAAATGTGTTGGTGTAATATGTGGTGGACACAGAATTAGCACAAGTACGAAATAAAATAATTTATCACTAAAACAAGTAGTTTTTTTCTAATATTTTGTTGGGCACCCTTTCTGCTTTAACACAGCCTTAAACCACCGAGGAATACTCGCCTCTAGGTGCTGGCATTGATGAACAGGAATGCTGTTTCAGCTATCCCTAATTGCCTCCCAAAGTTCTGCTAGATTCCTTGGCCTCCTTAGTCCAACCTGATATTACACATCGTTCCATAGATTTTCTATGGGATTCAGGTCAGGACTCTGCACAGGCCAAGACAAAAAATTGATTTGCTGATCACTAATCCACTGCTTCACCAGCCGGGAAGTAGATTCAGGGTCATTATGATGCATGAATGTCCATGATAATGGTAAATTATCGTCTGCAAAGGACTCCATATGGTTTTACAAAATGCTGTTGTACTGATGCTGGCCCATTTGCTGCTCTATTTTTTTAATAGGCCCTACACAGCACCATGAAAACCCAGCCCACTCCATATACACACACCACCGTGTTTCATAGTTTTAACTGTGTAACGTGGATTAAGATATTGCTTTGGTGGAAGCCAAACATAACGCTTTCCATCAGAGCCAAATCGATTAAATTGCGACTCATCACTCCAAAAAACATTCTTCCAAAATGATAAGGATTTGGATCCGTATTCCGGTGAACTTAAGCCTGGCTGTAATATTTTTTTGTTTGACACCAGTGTTTTGTAGTGCGTATTCATGGTACGGTGTAGGGCCTATTGTGAAAATGGAGCAGCAAATGGACCAGCATCAGTACAAGAGCATTTTGAAAAACCATATGGAGCCCTTTGCAGACGATAATTTACCATTATTATGGACATTCATGCATCATAATGACCCTTAATCTACTTCCCGGCTGGTGAAGCAGTGGATTAGTGATCAGCAAATCAATTTTTTGTCTTGGCCTGTGCAGAGTCCTGACCTGAATCCCATAGAAAATCTATGGAACGATGTGTAATATCAGGTTGGACTAAGGAAGCCAAGGAATCTAGCAGAACTTTGGGAGGCAATTAGGGATAGCTGGAACAGCATTCCTGTTCATCAATGCCAGCACCTAGAGGCGAGTATTCCTCGGTGGTTTAAGGCTGTGTTAAAGCAGAAAGGGTGCCCAACAAAATATTAGAAAAAAACTACTTGTTTTAGTGATAAATTATTTTATTTCGTACTTGTGCTAATTCTGTGTCCACCACATATTACACCAACACATTTTATTTAATGATTTTTTGTTGATGTTATTTCGCTAAATTCTTTTTTTGTATATATTTAATTTTTTCAACGTTGAATTAAAGAGTTTTCAATAAAATATGTTCCAAGAACATAGCAAAAATACAGATTTTCCTTACTAAAATCCGATTCACTAATGTGTGCTAATTCTCTGTCCAACACTGTACGTCCAAAATAGAGCTTCTGTTTTCACGTTTTAGGCTTTGGTCCAACTTATTTCATCCACCCCGCTAGTGGGGCAAGTTGGACCACTTGGACTTGGTGCGCTTAAAGTAATTTTAATCTTCTGCTATAACTTATTTCTATTTTTTAAAATTTATTTAAAAAGTTTTAGGTACATTCTTTTTATTGATTCAAGTTTCGTTGTTATATTTTGAAAAGTTATGAGACTTCAAGTATAAATAAAATAAATAAATTGGGTGGCGCAACAGCTCGTGGAGAACCAGGGCCTAGTGACTTACAACTCTCAACCATTCCTGAGTTTATGTTGTCGGCGGGAATGGAGGGGACCAACAGTTTTTTGCCGAGTCCGAACGGCTTAATGAGAAGCACTTTTTCATGACAAGTATACTGTTGGAGGATTTGTCAGTTCCTCGCAAAAGGCAGTACCTTGAATAAAACATTTCTATTTTAAAGTGGCACGGCTGGGAATTGAGCACACACCTTCGGCATGGCAGTCCTACGCATACTAACCACCATGCCACGAGACTCATCAATTGCCTAAAAAATGGTATATTAAAAATTGCCTTGATTTAAATGAAAATAAATATTAATTCTCCCACACGTTTTATATAATATGATTTATCACCTAGGGCATAAGTTTTATTTGTTAGAGATGGCTCGTTTGAACAGGATGACGATGGAACAAGTCTCACGTTGCTCCATCAAAGTCGATAAATACTACACTGAAATCTTATTGATGTCTAAAATGGTGTAGTTCAAGACGACCGACACGTTGTTGGCATGTGACTTCTTCAATATCGTTCTTGAAAGAATAGTGCAAGGCCCTCTAACATTGAAAAATCTTTGAATTCGCCACCCAGGAACAACGCAATAGAAGAACATAACAACTCAGATGAATCAACAAACTTGGTGCACCAAACTGTAGACAGCTTGCTAGGAACCGAACTGGCTTGAAAATCTTGTTGGTTGAAGCCCAGGTTTATAAACAACGGACTATAGCCCCAACATAATGCCATGCCTAAATACAAGAAAGTGTTTACTAGGTTAGGTGTATCAGGAGCCATGGTTTAATAAAACATGTATGATGGCAAGGAACCTATCTTACTCTTGGCTGAACCGGAATAGGCGCCACAATGAAGACTGCCAAGCATTTAAGCATATATCGAACACAATCGTAAATTTTAGGAATTATGTAAAGAGAAAAATAAGCGTTCTACGAAAGACAAGCCAAAAGCCTAGCTACAAAAAAAAAACACACTAGATTTCTGGAAGGTAGTTCAGAGACTAAATGGTAAAGTTTATGTTATTAATAGTGTTTGCGGGTGGCAATGGTGCAGTGGATGTAGTGCTTGACTGCTAGCTTAGAGGTGTGGGTTCGAGCCCCATTCTAGGCAGCATTCTTTTCTATATTCTCCCAGCTTAACTGGACGCCACCCGTGAGATTTAATGAGATAATAAACACCTTGATCTCAATCCACTGTGCCAAATCTTTTCTATCCTCCTACTCTTTCTAACTAGTGCCGTGCAATTCAGGTTGCATTTAAAAGACCTTAGATCTTACAGGCATATTAAAATAGAAATTTAAATTGTGACATCTTGAAGATTCATTTCAATCAACTGCTGAATAACAACTCTGTGAGTAATCATATGATTCATTATGCACAACCTAGCTTTTATGTTGAAGTATTGGACCAGCCAATCGTACAGGAAGAGGTAACTGCATCGTTGCAGGAACTGAAGGATGGAAAGGCAGCCGGATCATATAGAATACCATCGGAATTCTATCGATATGGTACAGATGAACTTCTCAAGAATCTTACAGACTTATTTAACGTAATTCTGGAGCACGGAAGTATATCCCAAGAATTCAAAGAAGCACTGATTTTCACAATCCATAAAAAGGGCAGCACAATGGATCCTTCAAACTATAGAGGTATTTCATTTTTGAATGCGTCCTATAAAATTTTTACTACGGTACTGCATAAGCGACTTGGATCGTGGATGGATAAAAAACAATCTTATTAAGGAATTTCAAGCTGGTTTCAGATCAGGATACTCAACTATAGATCATCCCCCATATTAATATACGGCGGATAACAACGTGCTAACGCTTATACATCTGTTAACTAGTAATTGTGACATGTGCTAACGTACGGATAACTTTAACTAGCCAGATTCCACGTATAATGAACGGATAACTTCTTAACACATACACGCACGCGTATGATAGCACCCTTTACGAATACCAGTATACACTTCATAAGGCAGTGCATGCATGTGTGAAACATGTATTAGAAAATCACCATAATTTGATGAAGTGGTGAATTTGGTGAAGTGATAAATACTGGAAAGATATCATATCTTTTTTAATAAGAAAAGTTATCAAGCGGACAAGTTGTCTATCCGTGTGCCAGTTAACACGTGTGTTAGGGAACGGATAACAGTTTTTTATTAATCCTGCTGCATATCTTTGTCCTCAGAAGTATCGCTGATTCATTTCTGTCCAAAAAGAAGAAATTATACGCCTTCTTTGTCGATTTCAAGGCTGCTTGAACACGATAGACCGAAATGCATTAATATACAACATGTTTAGATTGGGGATGTCGCACAAATTTGGACGCGTTCTGCAGAACATGTACATGGAAACCACAGCAGCTGTATGGGATGGTGAAAATATCTCGGAATGTTTCCAGACTAAGACAGGTGTGCACCAAGGCTGAACACTCAGCCCTAGTTTATTTGCACTTTTCATTGATGACGTCACTGGGCCAGGAGGAGTGGAATATGCTGGAACCCTTATCAAAGCTCTCCTTTTGCTCTTTGCTTACTCACCAGAATCAATCCAGCTTATGATTAACAAGCTTTATGAATACTGTAATATGTGGAAATTGGTTGTTAACCTAAACAAATCGAAAGTCATAGTATTCCAAAAAGGAGGAGGAAGGTCAAACTTGAGGGAACAATGGACGTACAACAATGAACGTACAACAATGAACGTACAACAATGAACGTACAACAATGAAAGTATAGAGGCCGTCAAGGAGTACAAATATCTCGGTGTTTATATTACCAAAAACCTGAGTATGGAAAGACATTTAAGCGAAAAACTTGCGAAAACATAAGCCGCAATCAATGTTGCATGGAGGAAAATTTTCAGCAATAGCCATATAGCGCATAGTAGCAAATACAAAGTGTTTGAGTCAGTGGCGGAGTCAACCATGTTATATGCGGCTCTGGTTTGGGGAGGTAAAACTTATATAACCGTGGAAAAACTTCTCCGATTTTACATCAAACGGATATTTCGACTTCCTTCGAATACGCCTAATTACATGATTATGCTTGAAACCGGAATATCCCCATTGTTTATCAAAACACTCAAGCTACACGTTGACTACATAGTTAATGCTCTGAACATGCCCGATAATCGCCTTCCAAAAAAGGAGCTCTTCAATCGATAAGAAGCAGATCTGTATGGTTCAAGGAGTGGATGGAGGTAACACAGGAAACTGGTATAGAGTTAAGCCTTGATAACTGCAGCGCTTGGAAGCCCTTGTTTTATCAAATGATTTCAAACTTAGATGATTGTCTTAGGTTGCAATATACTGAAGAAGCAAAAGAATCCGTTCACCGGATGATTTATAGTAAGCTGAATCATAACCTTAACATAAATAACTATTTTTGGGATGACTACACGATAGCACAAATATCAATTATGTTTAGACTGAGAGGGGAACTTTTGAATCTCAACTTCATGCCGCATCGTGATGATCTGCCTTTATTTTGTGGAATGTGCAATATGGTGGAAAGAGAAGATGTTTTTCAATTTGTTGGTAGATGTCCCGTTCTCAGAGAAACAAGAAGGCATGTATTTGGAAGCGATTTTATATCTGAAGAGATTACTTTAAAACATCTTAATGAGTTGGATGTTTCGAAAATGAACACATTTTGTAAAACATGCATTAGCTTATCGAAGCAGAATCATAAACGAAAGTTTTTAGCTTTTTTATTTTCAAAATGGAATTGATTTTTAATATTTAAAAATTAAGTATTTTCTTAATAAGTTGTCAATCAGGCAGACGGCAAAGCCCTGCTTTAATAATAGTAAATATTGTTAAAACTAGCATTTATAGAACAATGAAATCAAAATCTAAAAAAATCTTAATCTGTTTGTTAAGTAGCTGATGCCTCTTGTGAGGAAGTGAAAAATTCCTTAAGCATATCTTTTATCAGTAAAAATTGTGTCTTATCTAAGAGCCGTAATATTTGGCAGAAAATTGTAGGTAAACTTAACTCCCACCCATAAAACTTGAATGGGTTGAGAGTTCTTTATGAATACAGTCTCTAAAGCTCTCGACTAGCTGGCGTGCCACCAAATTTAGTTATTTCTATATATCTATAGGTAGGTATACTAGCTATTGCCAAATTACTGTTAAGTAATTTTGTTTACAAGAAACCTGTCACACATTTCATCAAAGTTGCTTAGCTACACAAAACATCACAGATAGAAAGTTTCATTAAAATCATCACAGCCCTTTTCGAGAAAATTAAAAAAATAACAGAAACCAAAACCAAAAACCAAGAGTGTCTACACGAAACCAACAATACTTGCCCTATAAAGTACAGATATCTAATTATAAAGCATGACAACATGAGTACTAGTGTTTTTTTTTTTTTAAGTTCGCTAGGCCTTTAGATTGATTCCAAATAAAAAAAAACGTACCTATTTCTATAAAATTATGTCATGCTGAGTGACTGTGACACCAGACCAGACATATATTCAGATCTGAACTCATTCATTACATTCATTTACAACAAACACTTTGAGCGACCTTGGCCGATTTTCTCTCAAAAATTATTTATCAAAAATAAATTAAAAAACATTTGATTAGGCACAAACTATCTATAACTTAAGGAGAATTTCTTAAAGGTGGCAGATATAAATCATTCTCAAAACCGAAGAAAAAATAAGAATGAAATACAAAAATTTATTTCTTTTCGAAAACTCATCGAACATCTTTAAAAAAAAAAAAAAAAACAAAAATACTTCGGTATCCGTAAAGTTTTGTTCCCTCGACATTTAGATAAATTTATTTGTATACAAACTGTGAGATTAAAATAATTCCTCCCTCAATTTTGTATTGTGTTGCATTCTACTTGAGCGCAGACTGTTTTTCCCCCGTTCATAACATAACGTACCCATACCTATGTGCTTCTCAGTTTAATAGAAACAAAACGAGAAAATCTTTAATTATAGATTGATATCTTTTAATTGCCCTTGGGAATGTCAATTACTTAATTTGTTTGATGTAATAATCATAATTTATAAAAAGAGTAACTAAACTGCGACCTTGCCGCACAAGGTGTGCTAAAATTTTCAAACTAGAATTTAATTGGAGAACAACAAAATGGAACAGTAGCTAATCCATAAACATATCTAAAAGTAGGTGGATTTTCCATATTGCGAGCTGAGAGAAAGAAAACACACTGTTTCAGTGGAAATAATTTACCTATGCATGTATGCATCTTCTAGATACGTACTTGTTTACTTATACTTATTTTTAGAGTACGGAAAGTAATGAACAAAACTAAAGATAGAAATGGGGTCAACAATCTGGTCTAAATGCAAATCGCAAGTCAATCGATGCGATGGTTGGCAACTATAATCTCTGGTCAGTTCAGTAGATATCTACTGGCGCTGGTGACAACAAAGTGACAGTGACAGTGACAGCATCGAAAGTGACAGTTAATTCGCACATTGGACGAGGTCGAAACTTTATGCTGTCATTTCGATGCAAATGACATTGAATTGGTTTAAGTACATATTTTTTCAGTCTCACATTATGTCATGTTCTTAACAAGCCAGGTATAACGTATTACAGACAATGCAACTGATTTTTAGGGCGACATTTGATAGTGACTTAATTTTCTATATGATATCATTTTCTTAACGAATACTTACCTATAGTTGTTGCACTGACAATAGCAGGGTGAGTAAGTATGACGTTAGTGTATAGTTTCTCGTTGATTTCACTGAAGTTCATTTGAATGCATTTTGTGTTGATGTTGATCAACTTGTGGCTGATATTTATGTGGCTTTGTGGAGTCTACGAGGAGGGTCGAAGGCTTGGGAAACATCTGGCTAACAGACGACTTTATATGGTTGTTTACACTTTAAATGCAACTGCATTTATGTAGACATGAGGAATTAGCTATAGTTTATAACCCACAGAAGAGAGGTATAGGAATGCATAAATATATACATATTTGAGGAAAATATTATCTGCTGAGAATGGAAAAACAACTATTTTATCAAGGGCGTTGAATTTAAATCTATAATTTAACGAGCAATTGGTTTTTTTGTTTTGTTTTGTTTTGTTTTTGTTAATTAACAGCTGGGTAGACATGAGTTTAACCATTTGAATAATTACAAGTTGTAACTCTTATGTAGGTATTAACTGCATTGTGTTAACTTTTCATAGTTTTACGTGTTTTGTTTATTAAATAAAACTTAATAATTTTTCAACGAATTTCTTTGCAAATATGACGCTTTTTTGCTCTATAAACCATTAAAGCTAAAAACTAGAAAATAAAATGTACCTATATTTTCAATGTAAATGGCGGGATAGAGTTCAAGCACTGTACTTGCAGTTAAGTACTTGCCTTTATAGTTCAAGATGCTTAGAATTTAGAACTTTTTAAAATATGCAAAATAATTAATGAAAATTGTAAAGAAGAATGAAACTCGTTCTTTCAAAAACTTCAAAAATAATAATGCCACCTGATTACGTGAAGAACTATGAATACAAGTAAATAAAAAATAAGTCTGAGCGGTTTTCTAAAAAAATAATTTTGTATGTATAAAATGGTTGTAAGATTTTCAAACAAAAATGTTGGTAGTTATGCCAGCTTTGAGTATTTATCAATACGCATTGAAAACCAAAGTTTAAAAAAACAACATCAGCACTTTTTTGAAGAAAATAAAAAAAAAAAAAAATAATAATAAAAATACATCTAGGCACATATTTTAGAACATTTCAAACATAAACTTGACTCAGTTCCTGACTTCAACAATACTTCTCTTAAAATTTGGGGCCATGTTCAAACTTTAATCCTATGAATATTTTCAGTAGAAAAAAATTTGCAATACCACTGAATTCAGCATCCCCAAGTCATTGAGTGTACCGAATTTCATTAATTTGTGTGAAGAATTGGCGTGGGAAATTTTTGTCACCAAAATTACTTAAACAGACTACTGTGCTTATGTTTTTGTAACTCTACTCAAGATATTTGATATTAAACTTCATGAACTTAAAACTTGGCATATGTATATTTTAGATCTCATTTTTTTTTTGGCTGACTTCTTACGTACAGTTTTTGTACATATGAGAACTTGGCTTTTTAACATTTATGTTTTTGTTGTAATTTCACTCCTTTTTGCAAAGATTTATTTTGCCAGGTAAAAATGAAGCCCTACCGCTCTATAAATTTTCATAATTCTACAACAACCAAAAGTGCTCCATGTTAATAATAGAAATTCTTAAAAAGTGGGTGGATGGCACGCCTCGTGAATGGAAAATTCCAATTTTTCAATTTGTTTCTTTCTAAGTACTTCAAGCCCTACCGACCTACAAATTTTCATCGTTCTACAACAATCGGAAGGGCTCCACATAATTTATTAGAATATTTAAGAAAGTGGGTGGATGCCACGCCCCCTGAACAGAAAATTGCAGATTCTCGATTTTTTTCCTTTGTATGCACCACAAGACCTATCGTTGTGTGAAATTTCAAGTTTCTACGATGTCGGGAAGTGCTCCATAATTTTGATGATCTGTCAGTGAGTCAGTGAGTCAGTCAGTTACGGTTTTTGCGATTTTTGAAGTCCTATATCTCGGAAATTACTAATGCTAAAGAGTTGAAATTTAATGAGCCACTTGTGTTTGATCAGCTCAGCAAATACAACGAATTTGAAGTTTCTGACTTAATTGGTACTGAAGTTAGAGGGGGGTTGAAAATCGCCTGAGTTTGTTCCTGTAAAAAGGGTGTAGTGCCGCGAGCTTGGCTGGGCACTACGGTGCCCTTTGATAGACACAAAAATGTTGGTCTATTTTCGCTTGTGGAACTATTTTTGTACACTTTTTTTCTTGTAGTGAAAAGCTGTCTCTCCTCGTTAGCTGTAATGTATTTTAAGAATTTAATTTATATAAAAATATAATTTTAAAAAGTCACTAAAAGATTTAAAGTTGTTTTCCATGCATTAATATTTAATAAAGAATTCGGACGGCATTCTTTTATTTCATGAAAAGAATTTAATCATCTAATTCCATGTTTTCACATTATCCAATCGTATTTTTTATCCTATCGTAATTTCGATGTCTTTTATACAAATAAAAAAAAAATAAGTTGGTAATTATAAAATTCTAACTCTTAAAAAAGTAGCAGTGGATGAAATCTTAAAATATTGCCTACATGTAATGCTTAAGGTTTAAGAGAGCTTATTGACCAACACTTTCAGCTCTTCTTAAAAAATCACATTCTGTGCTGAAGGCTCTAGACAACATATCTTCAAAACTTCAGTTCTCTTAAGCAACGGATTAAGAAGAAAACTCAAATATAAGAACAGAAGGCGTGGAAGTGGGTGGCTATAAAAAAGTTTGCACTTGCTTTGGTGTTCAACTTCAGAGTCTCCAGTTCAAATATCAACCAACAAAATGTAAAGAAAATCATTCTTTCGGGTCATGATTTTGTTCACGGATTAAAATGAATCACGACCACAATCCTTTTTTTCGATATTTGATAATTGCAGCTCTTTTTCGTTGTAATCTTAGTACTGCGGGTGTGAATATGTGATTTTTCACAGAATGTGAAATACAGACAACAGATCAAATCACATTCAAGGCACTCACATTTTGTGTCTGAATTTTTAACTAGTCGTTATGGTGATTTTTAATCATATTTCGTCGCCCTAGTATTGAAGTGCCGTATACGCCATTTTTACATTTTTGGGAAATCGCGTTTGAATGTTCGGAAGTCTATTGCGAAAAAACTAACCGCTGGCGTTTTTTGATTTTTTAGTATGATATGTTGTTAAGAATTTTCTTTTATTTAAATGTTATTAGACATCTGAAAAACTTTTAGTATTCAAAATATTTAAATTTTTGCCCAAAATGAGTTTGCCGTATACGCCATAAAAATCAGAAGTTTCTTTTCTTCATACACGTACGTCAAAAAATAATGTAAAATCTTATGTACGTACGGCAAGTAAAAGAAATATTTTTCTTGTTAATGGTGTATGTGCCTTTGTATGCACATAAGGCAAAACAAAACTGAACACACATTTGAAGTTTTTGACGTACGTTACAGGTCATAAACGTCAAAGCAATTCTTAAACAAAAATTTGCTAAAAACGTATGGCAAATTTGACGTAAATGCCAATTTTTGGCTTTTACGTCAAAACAATACGTGCACTTGATGATTTTGTGGACATACGTCAAAACTATTCTGAATATCTCAGAAATGAAAGGAGATAGAAATAAAGGAATAACAGATTTGAAAAGAGCGCCCCGAAAACATAAGACTGCATACCCAGTTCTGCAATGGGCGCTCGACAGCTTTCAGCCTTACAAGTCTGCGGGACCAGATGGCATAATACCAGCCGAACTCCAGATGAATAAAGATTTAATTCTGCCAATTCTGGAGTCTATCTTTACTAGCTGCTTAGCACTAGTATACATCCCCCTGTCTTGGAGAGAGGTTAGGGTTGTGTTCATACCCAAAGCTGGAAAGTGCTCCCAAGTAAACACAAAGGATCTCAGACCTATTAGTCTATCATCATTCCTTCTAAAAACATTTGAACGATTGATTGATATCCACATACGATCATGCATTGACACGCGACTTTTGTCTACGAGTCAACATGCTTACTGCAAAGGGAAATCTGTAGAAACTGCCTTACATAGTTTAGTAAGAACCATTGAATATTCCCTCCATCATAAAGAGTACACCATGGCTGCTTTCTTAGATATAGAAGGCGCTTTTAACAATGTCGACGCATCTGCAATCGCATCTGCGCTGACATCTCTGAAGGTAGATGGTTCGCTTGGAGAATTGATTAACCAAATGCTGACTAGCAGGGTTATCAACTCAAAACTAGGTAGCTATTCTGCTAGAAGGTCTGTTAGTAGAGGTACGCCTCAAGGCGGTGTCCTTTCTCCCCTTCTTTGGAACTTGGTGGTAAATGAGCTGCTAATATGCCTGGAAGAGGAGGGTTACAGAGTGATTGCCAATGCGGACGATGTTGCTATTGCCGTATCAGGAAAGCATCCTACCACCTTAAAAGAACTCTTACAAAACGCTTTAAATAGGCTAACCAATTGGGCAGACCGGTGTGGTCTGGGCGTCAACCCTCATAAAACAGAACTTGTTCTACTCTCAAGGAAATATAAAATCCCTCATGTAGATCCTCCCTCTATTAAAGGTGTTCCATTAACATTCACTGATCAGGCAAAATATTTGGGTCTTATTTTAGACAAAAAGTTAAGTTGGAAACCTAATATACAAGAAAGAGTCAAGAAGGCCACAGTGGCACTCTTCTCATGCAAAAAAGCCGTTGGGAACAAATGGGGCCTTCAACCTCGTATTACTCATTGGCTATACACATCGGTGATTAGACCGATTCTCACATATGGTGTTGCAGTATGGTGGACTGCTCTAGATAAAGCGGTAAACTGTGACAGACTAAACAAAGTACAACGTTCGGCTTGTTTATGCATAAGTGGTGCGCTTCGCACGACACCCTCTGCTGCTCTAGACGTTCTGCTATATCTGACTCCCCTCGATATATTTAGCAAACAGGTGGCTGCAAATACAGCCATACGCCTACAAGCTTCCTCACAATGGTACAACAATAATATTGGCCATTCCATCATTCTGAATTCATTCAGGTCACTACCTAGTCACATTGACTACACCATCCCAAAACCACAATTCGGTTTAAACTTTCAAGTCACCATTCCATCTAGAACCCTCTGGGAGGATATGGCTTTCTTGGAAGATGAATCGGTTCATATCTACACGGACGGATCGAAAACTGATGAAGGGGTGGGTGGCGGTGTGTACTCAGAAAGACTTAAATTAAGTCTCTCATTCCGTCTTCCTAATCATTGTAGCGTGTTCCAGGCGGAACTTATGGCGATTAAAGAAGCCTTATCTTGGCTGAAGGAAAACGTGATATCAACTACAGATATCCGCATCTTCTCGGATAGTCAAGCTGCTATTAAATCCCTGGAATCGGTCTCTACTAACTCTATAACAGCCCTAAATTGCCGTTCGTCTCTGTTGGAGATGGCACAACAGTTTAATATTCACCTGTGTTGGGTGCCGGGGCATAGGGACATCCCAGGTAATTGTAAGGCCGATGAACTCGCTAAAAATGGTACAACTTTACCCCTTCTACCTAGTAAGGCAGAAATAGGTATACCCATCGCTACATGTAAACTTTTGCTGAAGCAAGATGCCTTAGAGAGAACAAATCTTAGGTGGAATGATATCACCACTTGTTTGGCAACAAAACAAATCTGGCCAGTAATGGATTTAAAACGATCTAAGCGTTTGATATCTCTAAGCAGATTGCACATCAGCTCCATGATTGGTGTTATAACCGGACACTGCCTCATAGGCAAGCACGCAACGCGTTTTGGCGTATTCGCTAACGATTTTTGCAGAAGCTGTATGGATGAGGAGGAGATAGAATCGATCCCTCACCTTCTATGCACGTGCCCTGCTCTATCTCATAGACGAAGACTTCACCTTGGTGAGTTCTACTTCAATGATCCTAGTGATCTGATAAACTTAGATATTGGCAGTCTATTACGCTTCATAAGAAGCTCCAAATGGTTCACCGAGTAAGGAAAAGGGTTTCCTAGATTCATGTGGTATCACAATGGACCAACTCATGGTCTAAGTGTGTCAATCTCCATGACTGGCAGCCACTTCAACCTAACCTAACCATACCCAGTTCAAAAAATGCAATTTGGCGTATACGGCACTTCAATTCTAAAGCGACGATTTTGGAAATCACCGGTCGTGACTTTTTGCTTCTCTTAGGAAATTTGCAACGGAATAGTCATGATTGTTTGTGTTCTCTGTCTTCAATTCGATTTCAATAGCATTCTCAAAAGTTTGATTTAACATGGAATTTTGTAGACTACAACAGTTAAAGGTACAGTATGCCATGTTAATTCATTCATGTTAATAATTAATTAATATAGATTTAATAAAGCAGGGTATAATGTTATTTACACAACTCAAAATGGTTAAAATTACAATATGTTCATTGTTCAGTAAATTTTATCCAGTTTCACCTTGAAGCGTAACAACCATAAGGTTGATTCAACATTAATTTATGCATATAAAGGACACAGACAAGTGCTGTCAGCTCAACATCAGAAAATTCAGTTGAATTTCATAATTATCTAGATTTTCATAACATATGTAGGTCTTACAGGATTACTAATTTAAGGTAGTGTTAAATTTACAAGTTGTCATATTTAGATTTTACAATCAACCTGCATTAAAATCAGGTATTTTGTTAAATATTTTACCTGATCAACGTGTTGAAAAATAACAACCCGATAAGTGTGCTAATTATGCGTGATTTTTTCTCTGAGTGTAATCGTCTAGTTTTAACTAATCAAAAATGATAACAATGACTCATCTGAGGCTGGTTTGCTATGCTTACGCTTAGCATTCTCTTCTGTTCATCAGCATTTTTACTTTAAAAACACTTTGAATTTATTCACATTTTAAGTCCCCCCCCCCCCCCCCTTGATCAAGTATGTACCTAAGTGGTTTTTGTTTTATTAAGCAAGTTTCTGGTTCTATGCCAGTCAGAGGCCTTAGTTTAGATAGTTGAATAAATACATTTTTCTTTAAATTGAATGTTCAGTAGTCTCGCTTTATAAAATTATGTAAATAATAATAATTACATATCTCCAATTTCTAATAAAAGGCTTTAATTTTACAAATTGGGTATTCAAAACACGTGCTCACCTTCATTCTGTCTACACAATTGAACCGCTGCCACCTTGTTGGGTGGTCTTTGGTCTATAGCAATGCATAGAAGTTAAATAAATTAAGGCATATTCATAGATGTTGTTTAAGCTGTTGCTAGACAAAACTGGAGTTTGCCCCATTATGTTGTACCCACTTTTATTTGTAACAGACAAATAAAACCAGTTTGGTAAAATATTAACAGATAACTCACAATCTTATCGTCTAACAAATTAAAACAAAATCGAAAGTCTAACTTTCTTGTGGCCCAAGATTAAAAATTTATTTTACTCACAATCAGTTAAAGTCTAAGCAAGATCAAAAAATGTTAAAGAGTGCTTCTTGACCTTGATAATCAAACATTAAGAGAAAAAAAAAAATCAATTTGTGATTCAGCCAACCAGAGAAATAACTTACCTTCTTTACCTATACAAAAGATTCGTCATCATCATACCTATAGTCAGTTCAAGTTCAACAGACGGTAAATGTATCTTTTGCCACAAATTTAACTTCACCTTCCCGCATTTTCTATTTCATAGCGCGCCATAGCCGTTCATTGAGGTGTAGGCAAATCGTGTTAATGGCTTAAGGTTAGGTTTTTTCCTTTGTTTCAAACTATAAGATGGGATGGATCTTGTTGATGTTTATTTTCTTTTTTTAGGATTAGTTGAAAGCAAAACGTGCGAACTTAAACGAAGACCGGTTCTGTGCAATCATAGGTAATCCAATGTGATATGCTATTCAGGTGCGGATGTAAGTTTTCGCTCAAGGAGGGGGAATTTCATGTTGGAAATCAACTATAAAAATCCTATAATATGGCATCTATTGTTGTTAAATTGACACATTCTCAAGGATTTATTGGCTAAAGTTAATTTTGTCCCTAAAGAACAATAAATAAGTTTCGAAAAACAATAAAATTGGCGTGAGTAAAAATATTCACGTTAATTACTATCGAATCCCATATATTTTACTCCTGGGAGTCGGGAATACTATTAGACCAAGAGCCGACAGCAAATTTTGGGAGTGGAGGTATAACCAAAATCGGGGTATGAGGGATTATAGGTACATGTATCGTAATTTGGAATATGAAAGTCTGGCAGTTTTTTTTCTCAGCCTTTGGTGGGGGTGGGGGTTTAAAAACCGCTTGATTTCCTTTTTATATGGTAGGGTCATTAACACTTCAATGCACATTTAAAAAATAGGATATGATGCTCTGTCATTTTCCTTAAGTCTCAAGACTTTTATCTTGGTGATCCGATAAATAGAACCCATGATTCAACCTTTTTAAACAAACCTTATTTGCGTTTTTGTGGAGACTTTATTCGTTGATTTTTTGTTTTGCTGAAAATCTCCAAAAAAGGGATGACAAGGTTCACGTAAAATGGCTATATCTTGAGTTCTATTAATCGGACCGTCAAGGTTGTGGTGTTTATACTTAGAAAAAATGACAGGGAATCATATCCAATTTTCTTAAAAATGAATTAAAAAGGTTAATACCCCCAAAATAAATGAGGGGATCTAGCACTTTTTAATCCCCCACCCCTCCCAAAGGCTGAAAACAAATCCTGCCAGACTTTGGTATTTGATATCAAGATACATGTACCTATAAACCCTCATACTCCGATTTTGGTTATACCTCCACTCCCAAAATTTGCTGTCGGCTCTTAGACTATATAGGCCATGGCGGCCATACCTTTACCGTACTTTTCGTGTGTATTTGAATAACGTGAATGTTCCGTAGGTTCGCTGATGATGAGTCGATGATCGTGAATGAGGCAAAAATGAGGATGACCTGATGACTCATAACCACATCGTCGTATTCGGTAATCGTTGTCAAATTAGATCAAAAATATAGATCGAAAAGAAGATTAACATTGACATGATACGTCAAAAACTAATAGTATTTAATTTTTTCTTACACCCAGAGAAAAATCGGTGTAAAACTAGCCTAAATCAGGGGCTAGCTTACGCTTGCGCTAGCGCCCATTTGAGCCTACTTAGTTTTAAGGTAAATTGACTTATTTTGCTTGCGTAAATCCAAAAAACTTTTGCATGTGTAAAATTGCCTTAAATCTGTGTTATTTTGTGTTAGATTTTCTAAGGTAATTTTACCTAAGTTTTTTAGAGTTTACCTAATCAATTTACCTTAAATAGTGTAAGTTACCTTAGCAAGGCCTGAGTGTTTACCTTATCGCTAGGGTAATGTATACCAGTTTGCTAAGGTAAAAATTTAAAAATGCCTAAGTAGATAAGGTAGAATACTAAATGTTTGCCTTATTGCTAGGGTAATTTAGGTCAGTTTTCTTAGGTAATTTTGCCCTCCACTAGGGTGTTTTTTTACCAATTTTTTACCTAAGCACTTGGTAAAAATGCCTTAGTAGTTAAGGTAATATACAAAATGTTTGCCTTATATCTAGTGTAATTTATGTTAGTTTTCTTAGGTAATTTTACACTCCACTAGGGTTTTTTTTACCAATTTTTTACCTTAGTAATTGGTAAAAATGCCTAAGTAGTTAAGGTAATACACAAAATGTTTGCCTTATATCTAGGGTGATTTATGTTAGTTTTCTTAGGTAATTTTACACTCCACTAGGGTGTTTTTACCAATTTTTTACCTTAGCAATTGGTAAAAATGCCTAAGTAGTTAAGGTAATATACAAAATGTTTGCCTTATATCTAGGGTAATTTATGTTAGTTTTCTTAGGTAATTTTACACTCCACTAGGGTGTTTTTTACCAATTTTTTACCTTAGCGATTGGTTAAAATGCCTAAGTAGTTAAGGTAATATACAAAATGTTTGCCTTATATCTAGGGTAATTTATGTTAGTTTTCTTAGGTAATTTTACCCTCCAATAGGGTGTTTTTACCTTAGCAAGGTGTTAACCTGCCTAAGTATCTAAGGTAGTATATTAAATGTTTGCCTTATTGCTAGGGTAATTTAGGTCAGTTTTCTAAGGTAATTTTACACTCCACTAGGGTGTTTTTACCAATTTTTTACCTTAGCAATTGGTAAAAATGCCTAAGTAGTTAAGGTAATATACAAAATGTTTGCCTTATATCTAGGGTAATTTATGTTAGTTTTCTTAGGTAATTTTACCCTCCAATAGGGTGTTTTTTACCAATTTTTTACCTTAGCGATTGGTTAAAATGCCTAAGTAGTTAAGGTAATATACAAAATGTTTGCCTTATATCTAGGGTAATTTATGTTAGTTTTCTTAGGTAATTTTACCCTCCAATAGGGTGTTTTTACCTTAGCAAGGTGTTAACCTTCCTAAGTATCTAAGGTAGTATTTTAAATGTTTGCCTTATTGCTAGGGTAATTTAGGTCAGTTTTCTAAGGTAATTTTACACTCCACTAGGGTGTTTTTACCAATTTTTTACCTTAGCAATTGGTAAAAATGCCTAAGTAATTAAGGTAATATACAAAATGTTTGCTTTAGATCTAGGGTAATTTATGTTAGTTTTCTTAGGTAATTTTACCCTCCAATAGGGTGTTTTTTACCTTAGCAAGTTGTTAACCTGCCTAAGCATCTAAGGAAGTATATTAAATATTTGCCTTATTAATAGGGTAATTTAGGTCAGCTTTCTAAAGTAATTTAACCCTCCACTAGGGTGTTTTTTGTTTGTTTGTTTGTTCATGCACCTTTTCCCACTTTTTTATTAATGAAAAACCTAAACATGAATTTAAAATTTAATTTTTTTTATTTTGGAAGGATAAAATACATAAATACATAAAATACATAAAAACTTTAACTGTTATTACAATAATTAATATGAGCAGAAGATTAATTTTGTTAGGATATATTACAAATATTTTGTAAGGCAGGTTAATTAATAATACAATAACACCCGTATTTATAAAGACAAAGCAGTTATTTCAGCTCCCGTGTTTAGGAAAACTACACCATGGAATAAAAATATTGCAGACTCAAATGGAGCAGTAAGGAACTACCTTTAATTTGAGTCCGGAAAACTCTTATTCCATGCTGTAGTTTTCCTAAACACGGTAGCTGAAATAATTAATTTTTCTTTATAAATATAAGGGCTTTACTGCTGGGCCACAATGCGACGGAGACGCAGAGAGTGAAAAACTGGAATTAACTGTCAAAAATGCAGCAACCGGAGCAAAAAAAAGTTAAAATTTGTTCTACTCTTGCAGCTGCGACTGCGACTCCAACTGCGTCTCCGTCGCATTGTGGTCCAGCAGTTAAGTGCCATTCATATGAGCTGCGAATTGCGTCTGCGAATAATTCGTTTTAAGCTATTTCTGAAGAAACTATCAACATATTCTTATTTTAATTCTTTAATAAAGTGAATAAACGATCATATTTACAAAATTTACATAGAAAATATTGCGTTAAATTAGTTTAAATTACAAACAAAACACATTTTAAAATTTTCTTTGCGACCAACGCAGGTCGCAGATTTTGGACGCATTTAAAATGTGTTTTTTTTGTAATTTTAACCAATTAAGCGCAGTATTTTCTATTTAAATTTGTAAATAAGATCATTTACTCACTTTATTTAACAATTTAAACAAGAATAAGAAAGAATTATTCGCAGACGCAGTTCGCAGCTCATATGAATGGCACTTTAGTGTGCAGACTAGAGCTAGCCACGAGACTTTTGACGAGACTAATACCCCTATTACGGTTTTCAATGATCAAATCAATCATTGATGAACATTGAAATTTTATACCTAAAACCACAATTTACTAAAAATCTGATTTTTTTTTTTATTATGTTTTTTTTTTTTGTAATTCATACATAGATAACATCATAAATCTTAACTTTTTTCAGTTGCGCTTTAATGTATTGAATTTTTATGTTTATCAACGATCAATTTGAACATTGGAAACCGTAATTTGCGTGTAACTTTTCAAGTCTCGTAAACGTCCAGTTAAAATCGTAGAATTTCAAAAATCATCTTTAAAAAGCGTCTTGGATTTGTTTTGTTTAACAAGCCTTTTTTATTTCTTTTTAAAGATGGTTTTTGAAATTCTTTGATTTTAACAAGGCGCAGTTTGAGATGGTTTTTGAAATTCTATGATTTTAATTGGACGTTTACGAGACTTGCCGAGTCTCGAAAAAAGTCTCGTGGCCCCTTTTTAACAAAAGAAACTATTTTAAGGAGAGGCGTTGCTCAATGTCATTTAAAAAAGTCTGGACGGAAGGGATTATATCACCATCATCAATTTCAAACAAAAAAATTTGCAGAAATGTCCACACAGAGAGGCATTGTGGAGGATATTGGATGTTTAATACATAGGTCATTTTTAAATATAAATCAATGCACTCAAGGTATGACTGCAATTGATATTTAACATTGTCTAATGCGATATAAAAATATTTAAAATTAAACCTTTCTCCGACAACAATGATAAGCGGCTGCAGGCTAACTTTGTTTTGTAGGCACTCCTCTCTTTTCTGATTTAAAACGCTATCAATGTCGCCTGCCTGCTTGACCTCCAACGTGAACGCTGACAAGGAGTCGTCGATGGTAAATTTTTTTGATTTCCCTTGGAACTTCCTTGCGGCTGGGGTCAAAACCCCGTGAAGCAGTGTGGTGTATCCGTAATTTAAATTATCTGTAAATAAAGCAAACAGAAAATTACTTTTTTGTTGTTGTTGTTATATGATGATAAATGAGGCTGGGAGAGCAATAGTGGCGTAACCCAGTTTTTGAGTTTTCTTTTCTTTTGCCTCCAATTTCTAAATGTTCACATCAAAATGTATTTGAATTCTTATATATCTAAACGTTCTTAAAATGTGACTCAGTCCCCTTCAATCTTAAATTAAATAGCATATAAGATCGATTGAAGAGCATAAACTAAGAGTGGGTTACGCCTTACGTGATTTGCGGCTAAACGGAGCTTCGTAGACCCTCCAAAGTTGACATCTTCAAATGTGATTTCTGGCTAAACCAAGCATCTTAGAGAATTAAAAATTACATATTTGTGATCTAGGGAGTGCCACCTTTCAAACGACGTATCGCATGACACGAAAAAAATTTTTTATCTTTAAACTGGATTTCCAGCCAAACCATACGTCGTAGACCCCCCAAAGTTGACATCTTCAAATGTGATTTCTGGCTAAACCAAGCATCTTAGAGAATTAAAAATTACATATTCGTGGTCTAGGGAGTGCCACCTTTCACACAAACATATAAAACCATTCGAATTTTATATGACTATATGACTTAAAACTTTCATATATGACGGTATTTCTATTTTAATATTACACTTGGTCATATAATGGCTCAAAATCTCCCACACATATATGGCGTCGTATATATTTTGTCAAATAAATATGTGTATCAGACTTATATGACCTTTGTGAGCCATATTTTTATGAAAAACTTGCCATTTTTATATGATAGTGTAATATCAGCTTTATAAGTCTCCTTATAAAATTAAATTATTAAGCTTATAGGAACGATTGAAGAGCAAAAACCCAAATTGGGTTACGCCACTATTGCACTCATATGATGATATATGACAAATATGATATATGACAAATATGATATATGACAAATATGATATAATGTTGTATAAAGTAAAATAAATCAGGTCAAAACTTACCACTGTCAAGCATATTTAATTTTTCTCTGAAGTCGTGTAGATAGGATTTGAGGAAAGTTGTTTTTATCCTTTCAGAATACAAATCTAGGGCGTGCCTACAAAATATCTCCCATTTCTCGAATTTGAAAGTTTTCCCAGGCTTCATAAAATTGTAGTCTATTTCAATCTGCAGAGAATTAGAAAAAATATATAATTAAAAAAAGTTGAGAGTTTTGTAGTCGAGTCAATAAAGCTGAAAATTATTAAGTCTTAAAAGTTCTTTATAGGTTATTAACGATATTTTTTGTTTAAATGTATGTATTAATTTTTTATAATTTTCTTGTTTTTGTCAAAAGGAATTATATGAACAAAAACAATTTTTCACTATTTTTCTTTTTTAAAGCCAGAACAAACAGGCAAAATAGTAAATTCATATGGATCTGGATCTGTCTCAATATTATGTCTGTGGCGTTTGGTATACGATAACTCCATTTCCAAAATCGGAACGGATGGACCGATTTGATTCAAATTTGGAACATTTATATGCATGCAATGAAAAATTTATAATTTCAATAATTATAAAAGTTATTTCCTTATATTAAATTTTTTTAATACAAATTTTAAAACCTTTACTGAAAATATGCGAAAATGGAGTTATCATATTTATACCAAACACCACATATATGTATGTATGTTTTAGAGTGAAATAAATTGAATATAATAAATTAATTTAAAAAAAAGAGTAAATTTTTTTACTTGCCAGTTCTTGTGCTTTTGAATATTTAAACAACGGCCAGTCCAAAAAGATTTGTTGAAGACTAGGGTCATTATTTTTGTCAATCATATCCCTACGTAGTCTAACTGTTTCAATCCATTGCTTTAAAACGATTTCCCAGTTCCGGTTGTGTTTAAGCTGGTTACAAATGCTTAGCAGCTCAACCTCGCTTAAAGAATCTATATATGTAAATGTTCAAAATGTCGTTCAGTAAAAATAGAGTTATAGCCAATTTAAATCAATACAAAAAGTAAAATTTATATAGCATCCCGCTTAGAAAATAGAGAAACTCGAGTTTTCTCTTTAAATCAATATAGTGGCAACAATGGTCTATGGTCAAAAGCTTGGACTTCCTAAAAAATACTCTTACAATGGCTTCCCCATCTTCATATTAAATTCACATAGGAGCAATGACTTATTTTACTGAACTGTTATTATGATTCAAATTTTGTTTAAAAATTGGATAGTTCAATTTGTGTTTTAATTAGATAAAAGTAAATTGCAATGAATAGATTAACAATATCCAAGAAAAAGAATATTTAGGCTGGTATTCACCAAGCGTTCATAACTTATGAGCGCTCATAACTCAAAAAATTCCCCATCATAAGGTCATGAAAGGGACATTTTTATTAGTTAATGAGGGAAGATTTTTTTAAGTTATGAGCGCTCATAAGTTATGAGCGCTCGGTGAATACCGGCCTTAATGGACTATCGAATAACTTCCCTATAAATGTATACATAAAACACACACCTTTGTTTATATCTTCCTCGACAACATCTGAGAGTTTGTTTTTTTTGGAATCGAAAGTGCACTCATCAACATTCAATTTTTTTATTGCCCTTCTTTGTCCTCTATATCTGTCATATAGTTTGCCTTTTGGAGGAGCTCTGTGTACACCTGCTACAAAGTAGGTTGCCTGTATTGGAATCAACCACATTATGAGAAAAAAGAAAACTTCGAAATTTTGAAATTGTTAACTTACTTTTTGCTCCGACGGAAAAATGTTAACAATTTGTTCTGCAAGCTTAGCACAACCCTTGACAGAAAGAGTTTTATTGTTTTCGGTATAGTGATGAATAATTTTGCGGACAATATTGGTTCGATCTTCTGGTCTTAAGCATTGGCTTTTCTTGTAGTTAATAATTAATGCTTTACCCTGCTCAGTTTTGTTTAACAAGTCAAAAACAACTGTCTAAATCATAAAAATTAAAATATTTTATTTAGGAGGAAATGATTAATATCAAAGACTGCAGTTACCAAGATGTCGCATCTCAAACAAATTTTTTGCTGACAATTTTTATATGGCGTGTTCTAATATTGGGACCCATCCTCAGAGCTTTTGCTTTTTTTATGGGATTTCTAAGGACAAAAAAGCAGAATGTGTCACTATGTGTTGTACCTCATTTTAAAAGCGCTGAGAGAATTGTTGAAAATCTCAGAAAAAAGCAAAAGTGCGGGTTCTAACATTGGAACCCGCTTTTTTAAATAAAAAATTTGTATGAGATGCGACATCTTGGTAACTAATTAGTCTTTGTTAATATTTTGTAAGGCTTGTAATAAAATGTACAAATGGGCCGTTTTTAATTGCTTATACATATTTTTTTTGTACCTTTCAGTCATTTTTATTTTTTATTTTAAAAACTCTTCCTCGATTTAAGTTTACGAAACTTTCCGAGTTATAGTCTCGACAAAAAAAAAAAGCGTTGCTCAATATCGTTTAAAAAAGTCTGCACGGATGGGATTATATCACCATCATCAATTTCAAACAAAAAAAATTGGATAAATGTCGACACCGAGAGACATTCGGCCTTATCACATGCCCCGTCGGAGAAGTTCCGAATTACGAATGGCAAAAAAAAAGTGTCATAGCTCGCTTCCAAGCAAAAATTTTTGTAACGAAACTTGAAATGGGTGAAAAGTTATATCACTAGCCCCGAATTCGGTGGCAATATTTTAGTTACGACGGAAGCAATGTTACTTTTTTTTTGCCATTCGTAGTTAAGAACTTCTCCGACGGGGCCTGTGATAAGGCCGATTGTGTGGGATATTGGATGTTTAAAACGTAAGTCATTTTTAAATATAAATCAATGCGCTCAAGATATGAATTCCATTGATATTTAACATTGTCTAATGCTATATAAAAATATTTAAAATTAAACCTTTCGCCGACAACAATGATAAGCGACTGCAGGCTAACTTTGTTTTGTAGGCACTCCTCTCTTTTCTGATTTAAAACGCTATCAATATCGCCTGCCTATTTGATTTTCAATGTGAATGCTGACAAGGAGTCATCGATGATTTCAGGTTTTGTGGATACATAAAAAAAAAATACTTTGCAGGTACTGCACTAAAACCATGATATTACTCCAAGTATGAAATTTTTGTCTATTTATTTTTTTATTTAAATTGGGATATAAAAATAGTTAATGGACGTAATTTATGACTGGGGAACGTTTAAATCATTAAAGTAGAGCTTCTAGAATTAAAGTTACGACGCTTAACAATTTATGTTTAAGAGAATTTCATTGAAAATTAGACGAATTTTGTATAAGTCCTGGTTTGAACTGGATTTAATTTCAAGAATTCTTAATATATTTTGATGATTTAAACCGCTCCCAGTTGCAATTTAATCCATGTTAAGATTTATAAAAAAAAAAGTTGCGCTTGGATAAAAAATAAAAAAAAAGTCATACAAAAGTGACTTATTCACTTTGCAGGTACTGCACTGAAACCATGATATTACCCCAAGTATGAAACTTTTTTCTATTTATTTTGATTTGGATATAGAAACAGTCAGTGTAATTATGTGTTTTGGTTAGTTTTAATGTACTCACATCATTTTCTGAAGCATTGCTATTTGAAGATTGACTACAGGTCGGACTATTTTCATAAATCCAAGAGGCTATTGATTCATTTGTTATTGTAGTCTGGGAACTCAGATTTGAAATACCCTATAGAAAGGAGATAGGAATATAGATTTTTATTAAAAGTTCGATCAAAATTGAGACTTACGTTCGCATTTTGCCACATTCCAAGTCTGTGCTCAAAAATAATTCTTGTATTAAAGTTGTCAAATCCCTCAAACAGCTTATCAATGTGATGTTTTTGAATGTATTTCAGACCTTCTACAGTTATGTTTTTGCCTATTAATATTATCAAGAAATTCACATTATAAGTATTCAATGGGTGAAAATATGAATTTTTATTAGTTTTACCTCTTAAAAAAGCATAAAGTTCATCATATAAATTAAAGGATTTTAGTAGATCAACTAGCTCATGATTTTCTTGAGATATTTGGAGCGGTGAACTTAAAATACCATCATTTGTTTCTTGAAATGTTTGTGAATTCATATTTACGCAATTTAAGCGTCCTGTTGAATCAAGCACAAAAATTGTTTGTTTGTTGATCATAAGTTCAGAATCATTGCTTAAATCTAAATTCTGCGCTGATGTGATGTTTTCAATGGATACAATTGGGTCATTTGTAGTTTTATTTAAGTCTTGAAATTTGATTAAATCTTGCCCAATTTGTGAATTCATTATGTATGAAGGATGTTAAATGTTCGCTTAAAAAAAGTGTTTTCTACGAATGAAAGTACTGCCACACAAGATCTGGTGTGCATTAACTGGTGGTCCGTCGAATTCCTCGATTGACTTGATTGATAATTGACTTGAACGTACTGTTGAAAGTATTTCATAAGATAAATAGTGGTCATTAAATGTTGTTGAGATCTCTTCACATATTATATAAACCTCAGAATTTTTATTAATAACGATTCTATTGATTAAATAAAATATAACATCTGTACCATTGCCAACGGATAAATAATGACCTTTCTTATACACCGTGCCTAGCAAGACAATTTTTTCATAATGTTTTGAATCTTCGTTCAAAATAGTGGAATTTAAACAAGAAAGATTTTGTTCAACATTTACTATTAGATCATGATGTGAATATTGGAGATGGTCTTCGTTATGTTGGAGAATCCTATAAGCAAATTTGAGCTGAAATTTTCTTGCAACAGACAGTAAAATGTTTTTCCGACTGTGGGTAACTCTCGCATAGGATTTGAGCTCTTGGTGTTTAGCTTCAAATAAGAACGACCAATAATATTTCGGGAGTCCAGAGTAACGTATAATTCGTGGGTAGTGTACCAAATGATGGTGTTTTGGTTTTAACGAGTCACCAAATAATGTTTGATATAAGAGATTGTGATTTTCTACAAGCAATTCTAGGTCATGTAATGTAGCATCGCTATACCGCGGAAGAATCAAAATGTCGAGTATTTTAGTAAAAATTTGTACAAATTCCCATACTTTATCATTCACTGGAATTAAATGACCAATAATCAAAGGAATGTGATGAACGAATGTCCACATTTCTCGTGCCGTTGCGTTTAATCTCCTACGTTTTATGTGTGCTGCAGTGATATCTTTGAACAAATTCCCTTTTTCGGTATCGCCATAAGAAAAAGTAGTTTTGAGACCATTTAATTCTTCCAATGTAAATATTTTATTTTTAATATAGTGTTCTATAACATGTGTAAGGTTGTAATGTGCAACACCCTCAAACACATCATGCATAACATCAACCGAAAAATTATTAACGACATGAAAAGATGGAATGGTATTTAAAATTGAGTCCTTATACACTCCTGTAGAATTAAAATCAGCCGATAGATTTTCCTGGTAGTTTTCTATTGTACGTACTTTCGTAAGGTCTTCTTTACACATTTTTTTGGTCAGGTTACTTGATGAAGTGCAAAATCTACAATAGTGGTTTGCAGAAAAAGATTTACTAAAGTCTAATATCTGATTGAGACCTAAGTTGTCTCCTAAGATTATACCAACTATAAAGCGTATAGATGTTTTTTCATTATTCAAAGTGATTTCAATTCCTTCTTGTTCTAATGAAATAATTTCTTGAACAAGATTATTAAGCGTCAAGTCATTTCCATACATTTTTACATCTTCTGCTTTTATTAAGGAAGCTATATGAATATCATTGACCTTGTAGGAATTTTCAAAAATAGGGATTGAAAAGTATACACCTGTTATTTTATGTACACCAGCATGTGAGCCTAGGGGATTATTTATTTCAAAATCATCTGTATAAATGAAGTATGGAACTACATTTTTAGTATTATACATTTTTCGTCTTTGCTGCCATAGTTTACCATTTGTGAAATGTCCTTTATTTGAAGTATTTGTTGAAGATAAGTAATCAGTAAGTACCTTTTGATTTTCTTGTTTTTCCAATATTTTTCGAAATTGGAATTTTAAGTTCATTATTATACCTTTATCAACCTTCTCATCTAAAGTGCTCTGTCCATCCCTCATAACGTTTGCAATTTCCCTATTTATATCAAATTCTATAGGTTCCTGATATAAGTCACGGTTTTCCAACCACTTTTTTAGTTTGTACTCAGAATCTACTTCTTTAAATATCCCTTTGTACTCCTGAACAATTGATTTTATTTTTTGTTTGTCACCTTCACACATGGTAGAAGCTAAGTCACTTATATTTTCCAATAGAGGTAATAAAATTAACTTTTCAATTTCCTGTTGTATCTTATTAACATCTTTTCGCGAAAAATTATTGTTATTGTGAAGACTCAGAATAAATTGTACAAGACTGTCTTCGAAAGCCATTTTTGGGTTTATGAGCTCAATTGATGGTCTAGGTGTTTGAACATCTTCAGAATCGAAATTAACTTTGGAAAACTGCTCTAAAGCAATTGGTATGGATGAGTCATTATTTTTTTTGCCACTTTCCATCTCATCATTATTACATAACTCCTTCAAATGAATAGCTAAATGTCTTTTATATGATGACATTCCTTGAAATACTTGACCACATGGTTCTTGAAAACATTTTAATCTACTATTGGTATCACATCCGTGTAATATTTTCAAATGAGTTATAAGACTGTTTAGATTTTGAAATGATTTTGAACAAATAAAACAAGACATGATTGTTGTTGAAATAAAGAAAAGTCTAATTTCAATTGTTGTTGAAATCAAAAAAGGTCTAATTTCGATTGGGTTATCCCTGAAAAAAAAAAATATTTGAATTTTTTCAGTTTGCGATCAGTTTTTGATCAATTTTTTTTAAGACCTTCAACTTGAACATTATAAAAGTAGTACATATCTGTGGGTTTGGTTTAAGTCCATTTTGAAAGTTTTTATTTTTATTTTGTTTTTAATTTTTATTTTTATTAAAACGTTGTAAAATAGTTTTAAGAAATAGCGAAATCATTTATTTCTCGTTCAATGCGTGTGTTCCGAATTTGAAACCAATCGACCCACCCATTTAGGTTCTAGCTCAATGTAAAGTGGGCGTCAAAAGGGATTTTTGAAATCGTTATTTTTTGATCAAGCCCTTAGGTAGAAAAATTATTTAAAAATATGTACATAGTTCAAAAATAATCCCCTAATTTTTTTTTCAAATTTGTGTTTTGACTCCTGACATATTTTGAATATGAATTGTTGCAACATTGAATCGCCCCTCGTTTAACGAAATTCCAACTTAAAAAACACCATTATGCCCTTATACCTTATACAAATCAAAAAATATGACTTAAAACAGAAAAAAAATATTAAAAAAATAACGTCAAGGCTTACATGCTATTTTTGAAAGCCAGAAACCTATTATTAGATTTGCTTTTTAAATCAAGTTGTTTGGGCAAGTAGTTTATGAGAAATAAGTTTTGAAACTCAAAATTTTGAAAAAAAAAACTTATTATTTTTTCTTCAAACTGAAAATTAAGTTAAGTATTTTTTTTAATTTCAATATTGTTGTTTAAGGTTTTTGTTTTTGTATCTTTAAAAGTATAAGTTCTTAAACCTTCTGGTTTTTAGTGTTTGACTTTAAATTAATAAGAGCATAAAAAATTGATTAATTAAAAAAAATACTTAATAACGGTAAATTTTGAAAAATTTCAGTTTGAAGAAAAAAAAATGAGTTTTATTTTTTTTAATTTTGAGTTTGGAAACTTTTTTACCCCAGCCGCAAGGAAGTTCCAAGGGAAATAAAAAAAGTTTACCATCGATGACTCCTTGTCAGCGTTCACATTGGAGGTCAAGCAAGCAGGCGACATTGATAGCGTCTTAAATCAGAGAACAGAGGAGTGCCTACAAAACAAAGTAAGCCTTCAAGCGCTTATTATTGTTTTCGGAAAAAGGTTTAATTTTAAATACATAGGTACATTTTTATGTAACATCAGATAATGTCAAACAGTCTTATTGGGCGCTACCAATAATCGAATTAACGACGACTTAAATATTTTGATAAAATAAACCCTTTTTGTATTAATCCCATATTATGTACCATTTGCAGAATGTTTTACCATTTGAAGTCAAACTAAAATAGGGTATTTAGATCAGAATGATGTATAGTTTATTAGTAACCAAAATATTTAAGTCGTCACTTTACTCGTATTTGATTTTATTGGTAGGGCCCAATGACATCACTTAAAATCTTATGCTAAAGGTACCTATGTATGTGAATTTCTGGCGTTAAAAAAATTTATGCCAAAAATCCATTCTCTACTTTAATTTTTCAAAAGACCCCTTCCGATAATTTTTTTCTTGCATTTTCCTACACGCCGAAGCCTTTTATCACACCAAACCCCACTTATATTTTACCAAACGCCACTGATTTACTGTCGTATATACGTACTAGATGTTATAGTTTTCTTTTTTTGTATCCACAACGCATAGCGTAACATGTAGATTTAAAAAAAATTGTATGCACAACATATATGTACGCGAAATATAAACGCGATATACATAGTTAGGTAGGCAGATGTTTTTTTTTTGTATCCAGTTTTTTTTTTAAGGTTTTTGTCATATAAGGCGCTACAAATAATAAAATAAACCCTTTTTGATTTTATTGGTAGGTCCCAATGACATCACTTACATTTACAATCTTATGCTAAAGATACCTAGGTATGTGAATTCCTATCGTTAAAAAAATTTCCGCCAAAAATCCATTCTCTACTTTACTTTTTCAAAAGACCCCTTCTGATAATTTTTTCTTGCATTTTCCTACACGCCCCTTGCCTTTTATCACACCGTATATAAATCACTCTGTATATCACTAAACAGGTATAGTTGCTGTTTTAATTTCGATAAAAATATTATTTTTTTTAGGGAAAAACAGCACACACAATTTGTTAAAACAAAAAATTTTTGTTTGACAAAGTCAACAAAACCCTACCCCTGGTACCTAATAATGAATTATAAATTTTTTGTACCTGATAAAAATAACCATAAAACACAATAATTTATATATCTGTGGCGTTTGATATAAATATAATAAGTCCGTTGCAGAAATTCTTTTTGACGCCCACTTTAGATTGAGCTAGAGCCTAAACGGATGGCCCGATTTGCTTCAAATTTAAAACACATATGCATTGAACGAGAAATAAATGATTCTGCTATTTCTTAAAACTATTTTACAACGTTAAAATACCAATAAAAATCAAATACAAAATTAAAATAAAATAATTTCAAAATGGACTTCAAACATTTATACCAAACGCCACAGATTTACTGTCGTAGGTATACATACTAGTTGTTTTAGTTTTTTTTTATCCACAATGCACAGCGTAACAGGTAGATTCCAGGGCACAACTCAATACACAATAGGTATGCACAATTCGCCCGCGAATTATAAACGCGATATAGGTAGGCAGATGTTTTTTTTTTAAACAGTTTATTTTAACTTTTTATTAATTTTTTTTAAATTAGTTTTCTTTTCACACTTAGAATTTTATTTTACAACGAGAACGAGAATTTTTAACGTGACAACGACGGCGCGAGCTGACAACTAAATGAAAATGAGAGAATGTGTAGTGTAAGTAAGTAGTACGACGCGACGCGACGTGCACGAATAAGAAGCCGGTAAATTTATGTATGCGGCTGGGGATGGGGAAAGATCACCATATAAATAAGGCATATTACCTAAGTGCTATGGTGAAGTTACATAGACATGTATTTTGGAGGGAACATTGCCTTAGTGTTAGGTAAAATCACAAAAGGGATAGGTTAAAGTTTCACAAATCAATTTTTTAGTACACTGCGCGTCGCTTGTTTTCGGCTACTTTTTTTTGTAATATTTTCTTGCTCAAAAAACTTTCCGATATATTATTTTGCATTATGATAAGTAGGTATAATATTTTTAGGGTAGAGAGAAAAATTCATAAACAAATTGATTTTCGCTAATGAACTCCGATTACCTACAAAAAGTTGCGTCACTTAATTGAGGCCACTGCAAATATTGGTAAAAACATTTTTCCAAAAAATTATTCCAACACAAATAATCGCAAAAAAGATTGAGCAAACAGTGGCCAAAAACAAGTGACGCGCAGTGTACAAAAAAATTGATGTGTGTATATTTTGAAATTAGAGGGGAAATTACGTTATATTTAAAGCAGATTTACCTTAGCGCTTGGGTAAAATAACACCGATTGATAGAAATGGTGGATATATTTTTAGATTTGAAGGGAAAATTACGATATTTTTAAGGCAGATTTACCTAAGCGCTTGGTAAAGTAACACCGATTGATATAAATGAAGGGATACAAGTATTTATACATTTGGAGCTTGGAGGGAAAATGAGAGCGTAAGAAAGTAGTACGACGTGCACGAATAAGAAACCGGTAAATTTATGTATGCGGCTGGGGATGGGAAAGATCACCATATAAATAAGGCATATTTACCTTAGTGCTATGGTGAAGTTACATAGACATGTATTTTGGAGGGAACATTGCCTTAGTGTTAGGTAAAATCACAAAAGGGATAGGTTAAAGTTTCACACATCAACTTTTTAGTATACTGCGCGTCACTTGTTTTTGGCCACTGTTTGCCCATGGTATAAGAATAACAAGGTATGCTTGACAGTTCAGGCAATTGAGTCGTGACGTCATTGCGAGTGAATGATCTCAATTGTTTGCCATTTATGGCAAAAAAAGTAAATAGAAATTGTTTATGTTTTGAAGCTATTTGCTATTAAAACTCAAAGTAAAACAATAGATTAATTATGTTTTGAAGTTATGTTTTGTTAAATTTCAAGTAAAACAATAAATAATTTATTTTTTAAAGCTATGTGCTGGTGAACACTCGCTATGACGTCACACAAAACCAAATATGGCGACCCTTCATCTCATATACAACATACCTTGTATTTTTATACCATGCTGTTTGCCCAAATGAGAGCGTAAGAAAGTAGTACGTCGTGCACGAATAAGAAACCGGTAAATTTATGTATGCGGCTGGGGATGGGATAGATCACCATATAAATAAGGCATATTTACCTAAGTGCTATGGTGAAGTTACATAGACATGTATTTTGGAGGGAACATTGCCTTAGTTTTAGGTAAAATCACAAAAGGGATAGGTTAAAGTTTCACAAATCAATTTTTTAGTACACTGCGCGTCGCTTGTTTTCGGCTACTCTTTTTTGTAATATTTTCTTGCTCAAAAAACTTTCCGATATATTTTTTTACATTATGATAAGTAGGTATAATATTTTTAGCGTAGAGAAAAAAATTCATAAACAAATTGATTTTCGCTAATGAACTCCGAAAGAGGTTACCTACAAAAAGTTGCGTCACTTAATTGAGGTCACTGCAAATATTGGTACAAATATTTTTCCAAAAAATTATTCCAACACAAATAATCGTAAAAAAGATTGAGAAAACAGTGGCCGAAAACAAATGACGTGCAGTGTGCAAAAAATTGATGTATGTATATTATAAAATTAGAGGAAAAATCATTTTTTAAGTAATTTGATAGTAAATAGGTATAATTGGCTAAAGAAAAAAATTCATAGAAACAGTTCGGATTCAGGATTCAGCTAATGAACTCCAAAAAAGGTTATAAAATATTGCCGTCACTTGATTTAGGCCACTGCAAATAATGCACTATTTAGCTGCTAAGAACATTTTTTTTAAAGAAAAGTTAAAAATAATTAAGAAAAGGATGGGCGTAGTTTTTTTAT
Organism: Dasysyrphus tricinctus; assembly: GCA_963921185.1. Taxonomy (NCBI): domain Eukaryota; kingdom Metazoa; phylum Arthropoda; class Insecta; order Diptera; family Syrphidae; genus Dasysyrphus; species Dasysyrphus tricinctus. The sequence continues at coordinate 91,438,039 of OY992530.1, forward strand.
TTTATTTCCTTGATTTTTTTCGGGCTGCGAGCGAAATTTACTTAAATTCAGTAATTTTTGCCTTTTTAGCGTATTTGAAATTTAAAACAAAATCTTTTACCTGCCGTTTCTTTAATATTTTTAACTTTTGTTTAAAAAAAACATTTTGCAATCTTTTGAAGCGCAATATTTTTGCAGTGACCTCAGTTGAGTGACGCATCTTTTTGTTACCTTTTTTGGAGTTCATTAGCGGAATTCGAATTTTTTCTATGAATTTTAATAGTTCTCCCATTAACTCAGACGTTCTTATAGTACCTACTAGACCGTGCGTTATTTGACTTTTTTTTTGAGGATCCAGCTCTTAGGTAGAAAATTTATTTGGAAATAATTTAAAAAAAAATCCCCTAATTTTTTCAGATTTTTATTTTGACCCCTGACACCCCCTGTAGGCGCTTGAAGTTTCTTATGGGAAATACATAGGATTTTTTGTATGTTTCAGAGTTTTATTTATCGTTATCCTCAGAATACTCGAAAAAAAATTCGAAATAGTTTGTATCGACTTGGAATTAAGTCTCCTTTCGAGGACATTTTTTTTTTAAAACCTTTTATTTTAAAATGTTATTTATGGTCACGAAACTCGACTTTTAAGTCAAGTTTCGTGACCTCGGAGTACCATTAATAACGGTTTAAATTTATTTTGTTTTAATTTCTTCGAAAGAAGACTTAATTCCAAGTCGATTCAAACTATTTCGAATTTTTTTCGAGTATACTGAGGATAGCGATAAATAAAACTCTGAAATTGGTGATTATAAGTATAAATAAAAAACTTCTTATTCTGAAACATACAAAATATCCTATGTAGGTATTTCCCATAAGAAACTTCAAGCGCCTACAGGGGGTGTCAGGGGTCAAAATACAAATCTGAAAAAATGAGGGGATTTTTTTTTAAATTATTTCCAAATAAATTTTCTACCTAAGAGCTTGATCTAAAAATAACGCACGGTTTAATATACAGGTCGGACTATTTTCATAAATCCAAGATGCTATTGATTCATTTGTTGTTGTAGTGTGGGAACTCAGATTTGAAAAACCCTATAGAAAGGAGATAGGAATATAGATTTTTATTAAAAGTTCGATCAAAATTGAGACTTACTTTCGCATTTTGCCACATTCCAAGTCTCTGCTCAAAAATAATTCTTGTATTAAAGTTGTCAAATCCCTCAAACAGCTTATCAATGTGATGTTTTTGAATATATTTAAGACCTTCTACAGTTAGGTTTTTGCCTATTAATATTATCAAGAAATTAACATTATAAGTATTCAATGGGTGAAAATATGAATTTTTATTAGTTTTACCTCTTAAAAAAGCATAAAGTTCATCATATAAATTAAAGAATTTTAGTTTGTGAATTGATATTTACGCAATTAAAGCGTCCTGTTGAATCAACCACATAAATTGTTTGTTTGTTGATCATAAGTTCAGTATCATTGCTTAAATCTAAATTCTGCGCTGATGTGATGTTTTCAATGGATACATTTGTGACATTTGTAGGTTTATTTAAGTCTTGAAATTTGATTAAATCTTGCCCAATTTGTGAATTCATTATGTATGAAGGATGTTAAATGTTGGCTTAAAAAAAAGTGTTTTCTAAGAAATTCACATAATAGCCGTGTTTTATGAACAATTGATAGCAACTCAGCAAAATTTTTACACACAAACAAAACAAATAAATTTATTTTCACTTTTTGTTTTGCTTAGAAACAATAAAAAGTTTTTATAATCACTTTTTGCAGTGGCCTCAATCAAGTGACGCAAGTTTTTATAACCTTTTTCGGAGTTCATTAGAGGAATCCGCATTGTTTCTATGAATTTTAATAGTTTCCGTTTAATTTTATGTTCTTGTTTTTATAAAATTTGTATGGAGGTTCTTACTCACAGGTAAAAAAATTATTCCAACAAAAATAATCGCAAAAAAGATTAGAAAAAGAGAGGCCGAAAACAAGTGACGCGTAGTGTATGTACATATATTATAAAATTGGAGGGAAAATCACGTTATATTTAAGGCAGATTTACCTAAGAGTTAGGTAAATTAACACCGATTGATATAAATTTATATATTTGGAGGGAAAATCACGATATATTTAAGGCAGATTTACCTAAGAGATTTGGTAGGGTAAGTTCACGCAACTGATTTATACACTGCGTGTCACTTGTTTGAGGTCAATCTTTTCGCAATTTTTGTTAAAACAACTTTTTGGGGTAAAAGTTTTTGCCTGTGGTATGTACAATATTTCCTTACACAAGAACGTCAAATTGAATGGGGTAGTGAGAAAATGTTTTACACAAAATTCGGATTCTGCTAATGAACTCCAAAAGGGGGTATGAAAAGTTGTGTAACTTCATTGAGGCAAGTGCAAATATTGCGCTCAAAAAGCTTACAAGTTGACTGAAGATACTTTTACGTTTTAATTTCAGATTTAACAAAAGACAAAGAAAAAACAAACCTTGTTTTTTTCATGTGAAAACACAACGTTTTTATCGTTTTCCCAATAGCGAAATGAACTCTGATAAAATATATTCGCAATCTTAAAATATAAATGAAATGAAAATTTGTTTTTACAGCTGGGTCTGATAATCATTTTAACCGTCATAAATCTGATTTCAAACCCATTTTTGAAGTAATTTATATAGAGTTGTATAGTGAAATTAGAGGCAAACCGCAGTTTTAACAGTATTTTGGGGATTTTTCCTTTGCGTTTTTTCTTATTTTGTATGATAGTTTTAGGTATATACCAATCAGTGGCATCAGTTTTTTAAACGGGAAGACGAAGCAAATATTAAATAAAGCGTATTTTCCCGAGATTTTAAGATATAAATCTTAAATATCCGACTATTAGAAACCAAGTTACACGCTCTTTGCTCCAGCCATATCACTTTTTAGTAATATTTCAAACAAAGTAGCAAAAATAAAACGAAAAAAGGTACTTGATTCTTTTCATAATTAAAAAATACAAGACTTTAATAATATACTAGATACCCAACTCATCCTTTTTTGTATGAAGAGAAAGTGAAGCTTTGTTACCATTTCATAGGCAAAAACACCAATTATGTAAAAAAACATTCGGTGTTTTTTAGAATAATTGTTTTTATCTTGGGATGTAAAGAAGATAGAAAAATGATATTGGTATCAAATAAAAGATGGTAAAAATATCTTTTAAACATAAGCAAAATAATATTCCTTTATTTTATGCATTTCAAGATATTAAGATTCAAATTCTTTATAGTTTCATTTGCTTGGACTGAATTTTGAACACTGAAAAATTCTTGAAAAATTCAATGTTCTCATATACTTTTTTTGGCACCATTATAAAGGTTAATTAGACACCTTTCATTTAATATATAATTTAGTGTCATATATCAAATAATTTCTTAACTATACACAAAAATCCCCAAAAATCCACATTAATATTATATAATTCTCATTTTCTATTACCTTATTATTATTATTATTTACCTAAGAAAATCGTTATATTTAAGGCAAATTTACTTAAGAGCTTGGGTGTACCTTATTAAATTTGAGGGAAAATCATGCTATATTTAAGGCAAATTTACCTTAGCGCTTGGGTAAAGTTACGTTATACAATTGGAGGGAAAATCATGTTATATATAAGGCAAATTTACCTTAGCACTTGTGTGAAGTTATGTTTTACAATTGTTATATTTAAGGTAAATTTACCTTAGCGCTTGGGTAAAGTTGCGTTATACAATTGGAGGGAAAATCACGTTATATTTAAGGTAAATTTGCCTAAGCGCTTGGGTGTACCTTATAAAATTTGAGGGAAAATCATGTTATATTTAAGGCAAATTTACCTTAGCGCTTGGGTAAAGTTACGTTATACAATTGGAGGGAAAATCATGTTATATATAAGGCAAATTTACCTTAGCACTTGTGTGAAGTTATGTTCTACAATTGTTATATTTAAGGTAAATTTACCTTAGCGCTTGGGTAAAGTTGCGTTATACAATTGGAGGGAAAATCACGTTATATTTAAGGTAAATTTGCCTAAGCGCTTGGGTGTACCTTATAAAATTTGAGGGAAAATCATGTTATATTTAAGGCAAATTTACCTTAGCGCTTGGGTAAAGTTACGTTATACAATTGGAGGGAAAATCATGTTATATATAAGGCAAATTTACCTTAGCACTTGTGTGAAGTTATGTTCTACAATTGTTATATTTAAGGTAAATTTACCTTAGCGCTTGGGTAAAGTTGCGTTATACAATTGGAGGGAAAATCACGTTATATTTAAGGTAAATTTGCCTAAGCGCTTGGGTGTACCTTATAAAATTTGAGGGAAAATCATGTTATATTTAAGGCAAATTTACCTTAGCGCTTGGGTAAAGTTACGTTATACAATTGGAGGGAAAATCATGTTATATATAAGGCAAATTTACCTTAGCACTTGTGTGAAGTTATGTTCTACAATTGTTATATTTAAGGTAAATTTACCTTAGCGCTTGGGTAAAGTTGCGTTATACAATTGGAGGGAAAATCAGGTTATATTTAAGGTAAATTTGCCTAAGCGCTTGGGTGTACCTTATAAAATTTGAGGGAAAATCATGTTATATTTAAGGCAAATTTACCTTAGCGCTTGGGTAAAGTTACGTTATACAATTGGAGGGAAAATCATGTTATATATAAGGCAAATTTACCTTAGCACTTGTGTGAAGTTATGTTCTACAATTGTTATATTTAAGGTAAATTTACCTTAGCGCTTGGGTAAAGTTGCGTTATACAATTGGAGGGAAAATCACGTTATATTTAAGGTAAATTTGCCTAAGCGCTTGGGTGTACCTTATAAAATTTGAGGGAAAATCATGTTATATTTAAGGCAAATTTACCTTAGCGCTTGGGTAAAGTTACGTTATACAATTGGAGGGAAAATCATGTTATATATAAGGCAAATTTACCTTAGCACTTGTGTGAAGTTATGTTCTACAATTGTTATATTTAAGGTAAATTTACCTTAGCGCTTGGGTAAAGTTACGTTATACAATTGGAGGGAAAATCACGTTATATTTAAGGTAAATTTGCCTAAGCGCTTGGGTGTACCTTATAAAATTTGAGGGAAAATCATGTTATATTTAAGGCAAATTTACCTTAGCGCTTGGGTAAAGTTACGTTATACAATTGGAGGGAAAATCATGTTATATATAAGGCAAATTTACCTTAGCACTTGTGTGAAGTTATGTTCTACAATTGTTATATTTAAGGTAAATTTACCTTAGCGCTTGGGTAAAGTTGCGTTATACAATTGGAGGGAAAATCACGTTATATTTAAGGTAAATTTGCCTAAGCGCTTGGGTGTACCTTATAAAATTTGAGGGAAAATCATGTTATATTTAAGGCAAATTTACCTTAGCGCTTGGGTAAAGTTACGTTATACAATTGGAGGGAAAATCATGTTATATATAAGGCAAATTTACCTTAGCACTTGTGTGAAGTTATGTTCTACAATTGTTATATTTAAGGTAAATTTACCTTAGCGCTTGGGTAAAGTTACGTTATACAATTGGAGGGAAAATCACGTTATATTTAAGGTAAATTTGCCTAAGCGCTTGGGTGTACCTTATAAAATTTGAGGGAAAATCATGTTATATTTAAGGCAAATTTACCTTAGCGCTTGGGTAAAGTTACGTTATACAATTGGAGGGAAAATCATGTTATATATAAGGCAAATTTACCTTAGCACTTGTGTGAAGTTATGTTCTACAATTGTTATATTTAAGGTAAATTTACCTTAGCGCTTGGGTAAAGTTGCGTTATACAATTGGAGGGAAAATCACGTTATATTTAAGGTAAATTTGCCTAAGCGCTTGGGTGTACCTTATAAAATTTGAGGGAAAATCATGTTATATTTAAGGCAAATTTACCTTAGCGCTTGGGTAAAGTTACGTTATACAATTGGAGGGAAAATCATGTTATATATAAGGCAAATTTACCTTAGCACTTGTGTGAAGTTATGTTCTACAATTGTTATATTTAAGGTAAATTTACCTTAGCGCTTGGGTAAAGTTGCGTTATACAATTGGAGGGAAAATCAGGTTATATTTAAGGTAAATTTGCCTAAGCGCTTGGGTGTACCTTATAAAATTTGAGGGAAAATCATGTTATATTTAAGGCAAATTTACCTTAGCGCTTGGGTAAAGTTACGTTATACAATTGGAGGGAAAATCATGTTATATATAAGGCAAATTTACCTTAGCACTTGTGTGAAGTTATGTTCTACAATTGTTATATTTAAGGTAAATTTACCTTAGCGCTTGGGTAAAGTTGCGTTATACAATTGGAGGGAAAATCACGTTATATTTAAGGTAAATTTGCCTAAGCGCTTGGGTGTACCTTATAAAATTTGAGGGAAAATCATGTTATATTTAAGGCAAATTTACCTTAGCGCTTGGGTAAAGTTACGTTATACAATTGGAGGGAAAATCATGTTATATATAAGGCAAATTTACCTTAGCACTTGTGTGAAGTTATGTTCTACAATTGTTATATTTAAGGTAAATTTACCTTAGCGCTTGGGTAAAGTTACGTTATACAATTGGAGGGAAAATCACGTTATATTTAAGGTAAATTTACCTAAGCGCTTGGGTGTACCTTATAAAATTTGAGGGAAAATCATGTTATATTTAAGGCAAATTTACCTTAGCGCTTGGGTAAAGTTACGTTATACAATTGGAGGGAAAATCATGTTATATATAAGGCAAATTTACCTTAGCACTTGTGTGAAGTTATGTTTTACAATTGTTATATTTAAGGTAAATTTACCTTAGCGCTTGGGTAAAGTTGCGTTATACAATTGGAGGGAAAATCACGTTATATTTAAGGTAAATTTGCCTAAGCGCTTGGGTGTACCTTATAAAATTTGAGGGAAAATCATGTTATATTTAAGGCAAATTTACCTTAGCGCTTGGGTAAAGTTACGTTATACAATTGGAGGGAAAATCATGTTATATATAAGGCAAATTTACCTTAGCACTTGTGTAAAGTTATGTTCTACAATTGTTAGATTTAATGTAAATTTACCTTAGCGCTTGGGTAAAGTTACGTTATACAATTAGAGGGAAAATCACGTTATATTTAAGGTAAATTTACCTAAGCGCTTGGGTGTAGCTTATAGAATTTGAGGGAAAATCATGTTATATTTAAGGCAAATTTACCTTAGCGCTTGTGTAAAGTTACCTTATACAATTGGAGGGAAAATCATGTTATATTTAAGGCAAATTTACCGAAGCGCTTGGGTGTAGCTAATAAAATTTGAGGGAAAATCATGTTATATATAAGGCAAATTTACCTTAGCGCTTGGGTAAAGTTACGTTATACAATTGGAGGTAAAATCACTTTATATTTAAGGCAGAATCACCTTAGAGCTTGGTTAAAGCTTATAAAATTTGAGGGAAAATCAAGTTATAGTTAAGGCAAATTTACCTTAGCGCTCAAGGTAAAGTTACGTTACATAAAATCACGTTATATATTAGGCAGATTTACCTTACATTTAAGGTAAATCTACCTAAGAGAAAGAGCAAATTGCCGAACTACCTCGAATCTTAGGTAAATTTACCTTAGTTTTGAGTAAATTTTACGCAATTTTAAAGAAAATAATTTACCCTAGCAATTTAAGGCAGTTTAGCCTATTTTGGGCTACCTAAGTCGCACATAAATTAACTTATTTCTAGGGTAAAATTATGCCTGTCTAGCAAACTCCATACAAAAATATTTACCTAAGTCGTTTAGGGTAATTTTACACAGCTTTTTTCTCTGGGTGTATGAGGTGGAATTGAGATAGAAAGTTTTTTTATATCAAATGACGGGAATAGGATACCTACAAATGAGTTAGAATTTAAAAACTATGGGCTTTAGAAGATTTAACCCGATTCATTTTAAATTTACTACGAGGAGGTCTAGATCCACGGATTAAATTTGTATTCGAGCTTTGAAGGAGATTTAGGGTAAATCCAATTAAATCTCAATTTAGTTTTCAGTAAAAACGTCGTATAAACCTACCTTTGCTTCCGCACCTGATCTATGTAGATATCTAATTTTATTTTTGTCGATCTATAATCTTCGTCGTTTGACGACGCACATAAGCTTGTTTACTGTTATTATATGGCGAAAACTTGTTTGCAAATACAAATCGAACCACGAACTTGCTCGTTTTCCTACATTAGCATGAATTTTAGGTTCAACCTTTTATTTTTACATATTTGGCATAAAACCAACAGATCTTAAATAAAACGCTCCATTTTTTTGGATGCGGAAGTGAAATGGTAGGTAATCAATTAAACAGAATAAAAATGGTATTCATTTACGAGTATTTAAAACTTTGTTTTTCAAACAGAACAATTGAATTTTTAAGCTTCTCAAAAAAATAAAAGCTTTGACAACTGATTGATTATTCTAATGCCCAGTCAAATTGGGTTAAATCCGTTATACGCAATTTTTGAAAAATTGACTTCAAATAAAAACAAAAATATTGGAAATCAACGAAAAACAAGATCACAGGTATAAATATCTGCTGGAGAGATCACAGGTATAAGCCCCTGGTGGCAAGATTGCCAGTATAATCACCTCGTGACAAGATCACAGGCATAAGCCCCTGGTGGAAAGATCATAGGTATAAGCCCCTAGTGGCAAGATCACAGGTATAACCCCTGGTGCCAAGATCACAGGTATAATCCCGTGGTAGAAAGTTCAAAGGTATAAGCCACTGGTGGCAATATCATAGGTATAAGCCCCTGGTGGCAAGATCACAAGTATGAGCCGCTGGTGGCAAGATCACAGGTATAAGCCCCTGGTGGTAAGATCATAGTTATAAGCCCCTGGTGGCAAGATTGCCAGTTTAATCCCCTCGTGACAAGATCACAGGTATAAGCCACTCGTGGCATGATCAAAGGTATAATCCCCTGGTGGCAAGATCACAGGTATAAGCCCCTGGTGGCAAGATAACAGGTATAATCCCGTGGTAGAAAGTTCAAAGGTATAAGCCTCTGGTGGCAAGATCATAGGTATAAGCCCCTGGTGGCAAGATCACAAGTATGAGCCGCACGTGGCAAGATCACAGGTATAAGCCCCTGGTGGTAAGATCATAGTTTTAAGCCCCTGGTGGCAAGATTGCAGGTATAAACCTCTCATGGCAAGATCATAGGTATAAGCCCCTGGTGGCAAGATCACAGGTAGAAACCGCGCGCTGGTAGAAAGATCACAGGTAAATGCCGCCCCTAGTGGCAGTATTAGCTTGGCTGGTATTTTTTTACAAACAAAACAGAAATACCAGAATTTGTCCTACTATCAATAGAAGTAACCCGACTTAGACTATCAGATCATGTCAAATATTTAGGCGTAATTCTTGACAAAAAGCTTAACTGGGGTATGAACATCAAAGAAAGAGTCAAGAAGGCCAAGATTGCTTTTTACTCCTGCAACAGGATCTTTGGTAAGACCTGGGGTCCAAACCCTAAAATCATAATGTGGAAGTACACGGCCATTATAAGACTGATCCTCACTTATGGAAGCCTGGTTTGGTGGAGCACGATGGATAAAGAATGTAATTAGAAAACGCTTAATAAAGTTCAAAGACTAGCGTGCATATAGGAATCACAGGACAGGGGCAATGAGGTCCACTCCCAGTGCGGGAATAGAAACCATAGAGCTGTGTCAATCGTGATTGATTCGGTCTTTGTGACCCGTTCTTCACAAAGAATGATTGATTGCAATCACAGCAGACCGAATCAATCGATCCCAATATCAATCATTTAATGTGGTTTTCCATTCAACCATTTCAGATTTGGTGGTCAGATCATAATTTTTTAGTGGTAAATAGAACACAAAATGAGATTTGATTTGCTTTTGCAATTGTGTTAGTGACTATTTTTCTATTGATGAATTTGTCCAACAAACACCACCTTCTTATCGAAAGAAAACAACACTGCGAAATGCCGAATGCAAACCAATACGTTCAGATTTATGTCAGTTTGTTTTAGTGTGTGTGCAAATGCGTGTAAATCTTGCTAAAAATTGAGATTTGAAGAATCGACCTGAGATCGAAAAAAAAATCGATTTTTTTGGTTGAATGGAAAGCAAAAGTTGATCTCAGGTCTAAAAAATCAGAAAAAAGTCGACTTTTTTGGTCGAAAGGAAAACCACATAAGTTTTCAAAGAGCGAGATATATTTCGTTCATTCCACTCATTCTCAATCAATCCATTTCCACACCAGAATACTTTACGAAACAAAAAACACATACAATCTCAATCTCTATTTACGTGAATGAAAAAACACACCACAGGAACATAAATTGATTTACATATCCACATCTACTATTAGCTTAGCTACACTTCATTTCCATTTTATTTCGGGTTTTCTCTTTCTCGTATGTATTTGTGTTCATTTTGTCTCCATTCTATGTGAATTTTGTCTATGTCTCTATCGACTATGCGCAATACATGTTTGGTTTTGGAGAATTATTTGATTGAGATAGAGATTGAGTTGAACGATATCGTTCATTTTGTTCATATCGTTCATACGTTCATTTGAGATTGATTGGAATTGAGATCCATTGTGGACCAAGACCAAATCAATCTCATTGGCATTGTGAACGAATAGATCTTTGTTTATAATAAAGGTATAATTGAATACAAAAATGCAGTTCTTTCTTATTTAATCGTATTTTCAATTCATTTGCAAAAAAATAGTAAATAATTATTTTAAGTTGGTAAGCACTTTTTAGCTTTGAAAAAAAAAAGAATTTAGGTGAAAGTTTTTGTTTTGGATTAAGGCCTATTTAAAAAAAAATAATGCCCACATGAAAATTTTAAACTATTTTTTCTAAGATATAAATTCTTCCTTAAATCAGGACTGAAAACATACTGTAGCTATGCAGATACTATTGAATTTTTTTTAAATATGCCATAATCAAAGGAATGATTGATAAAATGATTGATTGAAAAGATCGAATCTTGGGTCAAATCAATCATTGATTGATTCGGTCTTTCAAAATGAATGATTGGCACAGCTCTAAGAAACCATAATCAATCTAAGACCCCTAGATCTATTTATACAAGAAGCTGCAGCCTACGGTGCTCTAAGACTAGGCCAGACCGATAGCTGGAAAAAGAACTACGTAGATCATGCAGAAGGTGCGGGCTTCTTCTCAGAATCCCTCAATTAAGCCAACTCTTATAAACTCCCTGATTATATAGCAGTGTCTTCCAAGTGGAGGTTCTGGCAGTGATTAAGGCTGCCGAACAGATCTCAATGTTGGCAATACCACGGGCTGATATCACCTTTAACATTGACAGCCAGGCAGCGATCAAAGCTTTCTCTACAACAAAAATAAAATCCAAGCTGGTTTCATTCTGTCGCGAAGAACATCAGACTTTGCTGGGTTCCTGGGCACTGTGGAATTCTGGGAAATGAAAAAGCAGATGAACTGGCAAGGACTGGTTCATCGTTATATCAAAGCCTTACGGACTCCGGTGTTAAAATTTCATCCTGTGCCATTAAACCGACAATTGGTAAGAAGATAGTGGAACTTACCAATGACAGATGGAACTCACTTGCAACTAGTAACACTACAAAGAATTTGTGGCGTAGCTACAATAAGAAAAAAACACTATATCATAGAATCTTTTAATAGGAATTATCAAAAAAAGGGACATAATCTCTTAGGGTACCATAAGAAAAAGATGAGACTAAGTACTGAAGACCTTTGCAGAGGTTGCGGTGACGTAGAAGTAGAGGAGGACACCCTTCACTTCCTAGGTCAATGTCCGGCACTCTGCAATGTAAGGAAAAAATGTTTGGGTAGCTATTTCATCAATGATCTAGCAGAAATCTCGAAGTCAACATGTAATAACATCTCAAATCTCAAGCCTCTAAATGGCTCGATGCTCCATAAGATTTCATAGGTTAAATTTTTAAATGGATGGTCCAATCCATGGGTACCACAACGGGTCAACATTGATCTAAGTAAGACGGGAACAAGATCCACCGTCAGCCCATCAACTTAACCTAACCTAACCTAGCTTGGCTTACGCACTAGTAGATCACAGGTACCGAGGTCCCCAGGGGCAATTAGATCTAACCGAAAAAAGGTCATTTTACTAATGAATAGCTCAGGGATGTTATCTTAAATGCAAAACGACTCTTCACCTCACGCTTTCGGTTTAAAGGAAGAACTATAATAGGCTGAAGCTGCTGGAAGCTATAGAGTCAAAACTGACCGAAAAAGTAAAAAAAAAAACATAACTTGTTTGTTCAATGTTTATTTTCTTATTTAATTAAAAGAAAATTTAAGATTTAAAATCACTCATTCATATACAAACATAAAAGTCGAAAAACTTGCACCAAGCGCTATTTTAATTTTAACAGCAAACTCAAGGAAGACTATACTCTATCTAACAAAAATTGTCAGTACATGTACAGGGCAGATAGGACGTTTGCCTCTCAGTCTGGTTGCATTGGCTTGCATACATCTGTCTCAAGGTAAAGCTCTCATAGGGTTTCCATACTTTGAATTATAAATTGCCACAAATCGAAGAACAATATTCATATGGTTACCATAGATACCATTTCAAACATATTAAAAAAAGATCAATTTATCTTTTTTTCCCACACCACACCCTTTTAAATGAATTTGATCATGTAACGCTTATAGACTAAGAGCCCACAGCAGATTTTGGGTGTGATCGATAGCAAAAAAAGAAGTATAGCCGTCGAAAGCTTCATTAAAGGCTATTCAAAAAACCAAGGTTTTGCAGTCCACAACTGGGGCCTTTCCGAGAAACAGTGCATCAAAAAAAAATATGAATGCAAATTCGAGGTTAATCGTTTTAGCCGAAATTGATTTTCACTCCTCCCTAGATAAGCTCCTCGGATCACATATCACGAAATCTGAGACCTTTTGAGTGTATAGTTCGCTCTACCTGACCATTTAAAAAATTCAAAATTCTAATTGAAAAACGGTTTTTTTAAACAGTCTGGCAGGGCGAATTAAACACTCAAATGATCTCTGATTCCGTGATATGGGATCCGCGGAGCTTATCTAGGGAGGGGTGAAAACAAATTTCAGCTAAGACGATTATTCTCGAAGTTGCATTCATATTTTTTTTTTTTCGATGCACTGTTTCTCGCAAAGTTGTGGACTGCAAGACCTTGATTTTTTGAATAGCCTTTAATGAAGCTTTCGACGCCTATACTTCTTTTTTTGCTATCGATGACACCCAAAATCTGCTGTCGGCTCTCGGTCTATTAGTGAACGTTTCAGAACTTGGCACAAATAACTTTTTTTTTCTAAAAGACTAAAATTATACAAATTTCAACTGCATTTTATAGGTGTATTCAGAAATACAAACAAATAGTAATAAGACAATTAAAACGACACCACTGTTGGCTCTCACCCTTATAAATTTTGTTCTCAAAAGCTTCAAAACCGAAAGTTCTTTCATAAAAACCACTGAAAAAGCTTTGTTGTATCGTTGCAACTTGGCAAAAGCAACTCTGTTGGAATGTTAATTTTACTTTAAACAGCGAAGGTAGAAGCGAAAGCGAGTACACGATCAGATATCAGAATGCTTTTGGTATTGAAAGACAACGGTCATGTTGAAGCGTAGAGAATGTTTCAAAGAATTACAACAACAATTCCTGTATGTTAATCAGTGGCTTAGTATCTTTTTCAGTGGCAGATTTGTTATTTTAGTTTTGTGATGGTATACACAGCACCACTGTTTTGAAAAAAGCTCTCCCATAAGCCCTGTACTGAAAATTTTTGCTGGACACACTATAGATGAAAAGTACTGAATAAAAATTTAAGGTAGAACTATAATAGTCGGAAGGGCACTGAAGCTAATGTCAAAAACCAACGAAAAGTAGCTTTCCGTAGCGAAAAAAGGGGAACACACCCATAATGTAACTGTCTTCTTTCTCTTTTTGGCATTCCTATTTCACCAAATGTCAGTTTGTTTTAAGTTTGTTTTAAGTGAGGTGCGCTCGGGAGCGCACCTCACTTCCGTAACCAAAGTTGAACGAAACTTGACGAAACGCTCCACTTCGCGATTATAGTCGCGTTAAATACTTTCCGTGTATTCGCTTGTTTTCTTCCGACCATTAGGTGTGTCATATGAATTTCTTGTATTCGCTCTTAAATTAAAAATATTTTGCTATTCGTTGTTTTTTTTTCTAACTTTATATGAAGAAATTAGATGACGTTTGTCATGTTGACCTTAAGAATATGTTTTGAGCATTTCAAAGAAAGAATTTCAATGTCATACTTTATTTTTTATAGCTTGATATTTCGTCGAATTATAAAAATGTCTATTCTAGTTTTATTTATTGATCTTATTAAAAGATTAATTCTTAGTAACGACATAAAAATTTTAATTTTGTCAGAAAGAATGTCTAATTAAGTTTTTAATGAAATCACTTTGTATATTCATACATAATTTTAATTTATGGAACTAACACAAGTAGTACTTAAACATTTTTTAATATGTTTCATTTATTTATTTTAATGCGTTGAGATTTTAATTTTGTAACGATGATGGTTCTCCCACGACTTTAACCTACATAAAGTGTGTGTTTTTTTTTTATTGAAATAAATTTTAATTATTATTTTAGCAATATACTCGTAAACAATTAAATGAAAAGAAATAATTCAAAATTAATTTGGTGAGAAAGATTTATGTTTTTCTTACTAATTAAAACATCAATAAACCTCTATCGGGCTGATTTTGCTTAAATTTTTATTCTGTTGATTTAATAATTTATTTTTTTTATGTGATCCGCTTCTATTAAAACGTTTAGAAACCTAAAGCTATAAACAAATTCAGAAATTTTAGTTTTCTTATATCTCACGTATTCATGGAGTCATTGAGACATTATGTTTAAATGTACCTAGGTATGTTTATTTTTTCTTATTCTTCACTTGTAGATACTATAATCGCCTTCTTCAGGGTAGGTGATAAATTTTGACGTTTGAAATGAACAGTTATCGACAAAGATACAGAAATATTATATCTTATCGCATTTTCCAGTATTTGAATTCTGTTTGTTTCAGTAGATATCTAAAGTTAACGACTCGACTGTCAAAATTACAGAAACCTGGGGTGGAATCGAATGAGGTGATTTGTGAAAGTTGACAGATGACAGTCAAGAAACTCACAACCCAATGGGAAGAGAAGTCTATTTTGTTGTGACTGTCAGTTATCATAAATCATCTTAGCCCATTCTACGTATGATGATATGATAAATTGACTTCCCAACTAACAATTTTGCCCCTATAATCATCCAAAGAAGCTTCTCATAATCATTTCTTGCAATCAGATAAGTATTATAGCGGGTGTCCACCGGGAAGGTATACTACTTTGTTTTGCCGTGAAATTGTGAAAACCCTCAAATTATTCATCAGTCACCTTTGCATCCATTAAAAGTTACAGTCTGGTGTGCAATTTGGTCAGGAGGAATCATTGGACCTTACTTCTTTGAAAATGAAAACGGCGTAACGGTAACTGTGAATAGGGATCGATATCGTGATATGATTGAAAACTTTTTAACGCCACAATTGCATGCTTTGGGCTTGATCAAAATGTGGTATCAGCAAGACACATCGCATATAGCCAGGATCACAATGGAATTACTGCGAGACCTCTTTCCACAACAAGTTATTTCAGGAAATGGTGATGTTGATTCGCCTCCATGGTCGCCTGATTTGACTGCTCCGGACTTTTTTTTGTGGGGATATCTGAAAATCAAGGTTTGTAAAAAGAAACCAGAAACGCTTGAGCAACTCAAACAAAATATTCGTGATGAAATTAATGGAATACCGCATTAAATGTGTGAGAATGTAATGAAAAATGTGCTCAAAAGGGCTCGAATTTGTGAGACTAACAGCGCGGACATTTACCTGATATTGTATTCCATACATAATTGCCGACATTAAATAAAATATTTATCAATACAAGATCCATTCTCTTTCATTTAATCAAAAATTCTAAAAGTCCATAGAGATAAAGAGGCACATTTTTTAAGCTCCTATTGGACCTTTATGGAGTAGATTTAGTTACCCCGAAAAACACTTACTGGACTCAATTTAGAGGTCTTATAATTGAAGGTGGAAAAATAAATTTTACAATTAATTTATATTTATTTATTTATATTTATGTTTTATTTTATTTAAAGTTTTTATCTGAAATGCAATCTCAGAATTTATAAAGGTTTTTGTGGGACTCGAACCATGGTCCTCTCGCACTGAAAGTCCACCACTCTAACCGCTCGGCCATCGAAGAATATATTCAGGATGACAAAAAAAACTTATGCACTTTCTCTACACTGCTGGTTTGTGGCTATACTCTTTAATATACCAGTAGTAGTTTGTGTTTTCACTAGTATAGCAGAAATGGTTTATTGCTGCACTTAGCTAGTAACAGAAACTAACATAGAGATTGTATAATAATTTTATAGGATGGCTATAGAAGCGAAAGCTCCGTCGTCATTTCATAAGAGCAATATAGAGAGATTAAAGAAACATTGGTATATCGCTTCTATAAAGCTGATATAATTTGCACCAGAAAATACTTAAGGAATCAGTAATGCTCCAATAAGGTATTAACTTCCCGTCAGAGGGGTAATAGGAGTACTATAGAAACAAATAACACTGTAATGTCTGAAATGCGAAGCAATTTTGTAAGTTGGGTTTTGCTCAAATTTTCAACGTTTCTCGATTCAATAGTTACAGCCATTCTGAACTTTAAGAGAATACAACATCTCAAAATTGCAATTTCAGTTAAGTAGATCCGACTGTATACCTGATTGTCAATTTCTATATGAGCACGCCTTAACGATTTTATTTAAGTTGACAATCACGACTATGCACACGCCACACGCGGCGGCACTCCTTAAGCTAGGTTTACTTGTTGCTTTTTATGTTACTCTCGATATAAATGCCTTCCTATTTGTACCTTCTCGCCCTTTAATGCTTGAATTTCTACTAAACAACATTTTCATTTCGATCATTTCATTTTGAACCCATCTGCAATTTATCAAACAAAAACTTATATTACTAATAAATTCTAGAGATAATGAACGAGAATGTAAGACGTGACATGACTTCAAATCACAAAAATCATAATAAATCGCACTCTCTGGGTAGATTGACAAAACGCTTCTGTCCGCATCTGATAATTGTTTAGACATTTGATTGAAATATGAGCAATATTTTATCCGATGATTGTCGATGGTTATAAGTTGTAAGCCAAGTAGTCATAAGGGATTTTCTTTTTTTTCAAGCACATGCCTTGCTTAAACTGAAATAGAGGTTCGGTCTTCGTGCCACACATCTTAAAACAAAAAAGAAAAAAGATGAAAATCGACAAAGGTATTGTAAAACAACTTTTTGCACCGTGTACCGATGTCTGACTCTGCAAATTGTATAACTTTAGTCTTTAGATATCATAACAATAGAACAGAAAAAGTCCGTGTCCGTTTAGAAATAAGTAACAAAAAATTGCGTAGTGAATGTTCTTCGACCATTCAACTCTACCAAGGCAATGTTTTTGTTAGAATAGTACTCACTAGAAAAGCGATAAATAAATAAAAATGTATCCAATGGATACGTCTCCCTTTTATTCCAGGTTTTGTGTCTGCTTCATTGGTTATAGCAGTTGCAAGCATTTGTTATTTTTTTTGTTTATATTGGGGAAACTCGAAATCCTCGAATAGCATTCCGACGAGTGCAAACCACTGACAAAACATTAATAGCCTGCAATTGTTGAGAACATCACAGTTCACCAGAAATAATGTGAAAGCCATCCATGTCGCGGATGTCGTAGTTGCAGATCTTTTATTCTTTATTTTGTTTGTCTTTTTGTCGGATGGCCTTTGATTCAGTGTTGTCGATAGTACTAGTGATAGTAAATAGTTACAATTTCCTTGTTTCTTTGGCGCGACAAGTCATTTTATGCCTCGTCATTTTATGTACGTTCATTCACTTGTAGATTCTAATCATTAGAAAGCTGTTTCATACCTTCGTTCTTGTTGATTCTCACTCGATCAAATAACAAATGTTTTTGTCTTTTTAGAAGGTTTTTATAATGCGAAAGTTACTTTTGAAATTGATCAGCCAAGTAGGCAGAAAACTTAGAGGAGCTACTCTAGCATATTAAGAGATTGAGTTCAATAAGAATTTTTAGTACTTGCCATGCCAGGATGCTGAAAAAGAGATTGAGCCAGATGAACCCTTTACGGGCTAAGAGCTACTGGCATCGGATTATCCGGCCTGCTGTTCTATGGCTTAAAGAAGAGCTGGCTTCCAGGTTTTGAGGTTGTTTAGTCGAATTAACTTCGCTATACCACGTTAAAACAAATCTTTTATGAGAGAGACACGAGGAGCCTCAACTAATGATGATCCTCAAATGGAAACAACACCTGGCACCGGTACGCACACGGATAACGAATTGAGAGTATGTACTTGGAACTCAAAAACTGGAGTCTGTTCTCACGCGGCTTTAGGCAGACATTACCGCAATCAAGGAGATGCCATGGATAGAATCAGGTAAGATGAAAAGAACATTTATTACAGCTATGATGAAAGACTACACATTTTAGAATGCGGATTCATCGAGTGAAATCGGTTAAGAAGACAAATTATAGACTTTAAACCGATAAATGATCGCCTGGCTGTGATCCGCATAAAAACCAATATCAGAATAACAAGTCTAAAAAATTAGAAAGGAAGACACCTTCGGTGCATTTTTTGGTAGACACAGCCTTCACGAAGAGATATATGATCACGGCCTCCAGCTAAAAGACTTTTCAGAAGCTCTGAATATGGTGATAAGTAGCACTAGGTTTCCATGGCTATTAATCGACAAAGCAACCTTGTACTCCCCCAGTGGTCGATATGCCAACCAATTCGACCATGTGCTAATTGACGGAAGAAACCCCTTAAGTTCTAAGATGTGCATACTTTTTGAGGGGCAAACGTAACTTCTGACCACGCTTTGTTGCGGCAAGGTTAAGAGCTCGACTGTCAAATGAAAATAAACTAAAAACCACCCTAAAAAATATCTGCAGTCGTCAGAGCCTGCAGTGAGCATTTGACCCAGTACCACCACCAAGTACAGAAGAGGCAGGAAGTGCCTCGTGGCATAATGGTTAGTGCGTTGGACTGTCATGTCATGCCGAAGATCTGGGTTTGATTCCCAGCCACTGCCACCTAAAAACATAAATTATTTTTCCGAGGTACTGCCTTTTGCGAGGAACTGACAAATCTTCTAAGAGTATGCTTGTCATGAATAAGTGCTTCGAGCCATTCGGACTCGGCAAAAAATTGTAGGTCTCCTCCATTCCTGCCAACAACACGCAGACAAGAATGGTTGAGAGTTGTAAGTCACTAGGCCTTTGTTCTCCGCGAGCTCTGGCACCACAAAATTTGTTATAGAAGAGGTAGACTTACCTACAAAAAAGCTCAAGAGTAACAAGTCCACCGGATGTGATGGTTTATCAGCGGAGCTCTGTGTTGAAAGGCTATGTCGTGCATGTATCAACTCATCAACCAAGTTTGGGTGGAAGGAAGCATTTCAGATAACTGGTCTATGAGCTCCATATGTCCCATCTACAAAAAATTGATCCTACGTCCTGCAAGAACTATCGAGTCACATCCCTGTTAAACGTAGCTTAAAAGATCGTTTCCCAAACTGTCTAAGCATCTTAAGCCATTATGCAACACTATAATTGGCAAGTATCAGTATGGCTTCCAGCCAGGCAGACCGACCATAAACCAAATATTAACTCTCAGGTAAATCCTGGAAAAGAACAACGAATTTTAAGTCGATACTCACCACCAATTCAGCAACTTCAAAGCCGCATATGATAGCATTCATTATCAGGAGCTCTATATGGCGATGACAGCACTTGTGATCGCGGGAAAACTGTTCCAGGCGTGTCGCGTGACATAGAAAAATACGTAATGCAATGAACAACTAGGGAAAAGCTCTTTCGAACTATTCCAAATATGCACAGGGTTTCGATAACACTAATGACACTATTTTCAACAGATCTATTTGTTCAACTTCCGGGGTATGCCAATCATATTGATATCATTGGCCGCTTCCAACAGCCCCTTATAGAGGTTTCCGCGGCAATTGAAGAACAGTCAAAACTTGTTGGTCTTCTAGTAAACGAGGAGAAGAACAAATACATGCTATCAATTAACAATAAAAGATCTGTAAACCGGCTAGGACAAAACGTCACTATTGATAGTAACAACTTCGAAATATTTAAGGTATTCATTCACCTCGGAGTAGTTATTATTCCCACGAACGACATATAAGTGGAGATCTGGTGCTACTTCGGTTTGGCACAGCAGATGGGTTCAAAATTCCTCACATGAAAGACCAAGCACAAATCCTTAAGGCTCTCCCAAATAATCGCGGAATCATAGCGTATCATTCGGAATGATTAAAAATAAGCTGATACTGGGCTCCTTCGAAAGAAATATTCTTTGACCGATATTTGGTTCGTGTGTGAGGAGAGCGATAAGAACGAACTCTTTGAGCTGTAGGTATCAAGATGAGGATGTAATTCGGAAAATCAAAACAAGAATTGAATTGCTCCTGCCAAGAGAGTCTTTGAATCCCAGCCCTCAGGTTTGAGAGAACGAAGAAGACAGAACCTCCGGTTAGAAACCAAGCCATCGCGGATGCCAGAATGCTTGTTCTAGGTGACTGGAAACAGCTCGCTTGAGATCGTAGAGCTTGGAAGACTGCCGTATCTCAGGCTGCGACCTTTCATGGATTGGGGAGCCGGATAAGTAAGTATAGATTATTATGAATCAATAAATGCTTTTATTTATTTTTTTTTACTGAATAAAGTGTTGTCTAATGTTAATCCAGTTAAATTGCTGAGTGAGCAAATATTAAATATCCACTACGTGATCAACCTTTTCATACAACTTCATTAAAATTCATTCAGCTATTTGAATGTGAATGAGAAACAAACATCCAAAAAAAAACGTTCTTGTATAATAAATAAAAAGTTGGATAACTTTTAGCTGCTTCTCCCAATTCACAAAAAAAGATACCACAGTTCAAATTAAGCAACGTCAACGGATCCGTTGCCGCAACGCATGTTACGCATTCTATGGGGTGGCCCCTTTACTCTTGACTAAGAACGACAGCACTGGTATTAAGGTTGGCGGTTGGTTTATTACGCGTGGTTCAGCCAAGTTCATATTCTGTCATTATTTGTTTTCTCTTTGTCATTATAAATATGGTGATTTTTCTGCTGCATTAATTTTTCCTTTTCTTTTTTTTTTCTTTTTATAAAAATTACAGAAGAAAAGGAACTGTTTCTGTTGTTTAAAAGAATAATGCCGACATTTCTGTATGTAGGAAGTATAATTAAAGGTTGATCAACTTTTTAGAAACAATAGGTAAAGTTATTGTAGTAGATACTGAAAGGTCTTCTTGTCTTTTTTGATGCAACTTGTTTTATCAAATTGAGCTGTAGATACTATTTGGCTATCGTGTTTACATAAAAATAGATAAGTGGGTAGCTCTATCATTATTATCTTTCCAAATTATAGGAAGTAATTTATTTCTCTTTAACCTATAAAAATGATAAAAGGTATATTCATCTCTTTTTGGAAAGTTTTAGACAAAATTTGTGAACTTAAATGTTATTATTGTTTGGGCGGAGTTTTAATTATAGGTAGGTATATGCTTTGCCCATGTTTTTTTTTAATTGGAAAATCTTTAGTTTAATTTGATTATTGTGGGTTGAAAACAAAAAAAAAAGATTACAAAATCAACAGTATTTTGTTGTAATTTATAGTCTGGGAGCCCGCAACATAATTTGTTTGGTCATTTTGCCAAAGCAAATTTTTTGCTATGTTGTTAATTTGGTTTAAAAGTGAAGCCTAGCCTAAAGCATCGCCAGCTGGCTGTATACCGGGGGAAAGGTTGTCCGGTGACGTAGTGAACAATGCACGTGTAGAAATAAAGTTAAACACTACGTGCACAGTTCACTTCCTTCAACACCTGACGGTCTTTCCCTCGGTATACAGTCAGCTGATTACTTTGTTTGTATAAATTTGTATATTAGGTACATAAATATAAAACAGGGAAATTTCAGTTCCGGTCTCCGGTGATATGTATAACTTATCTAGAATTTTTCTGCGAAACGATGCACTATAGCTATGCTTGCCACTTACAAACGTAACCTATCTCAGGTGAGCCCCCCCTTCTAAATCCAGTACCAATAAAGTCAGAAACTTCAAATTCAAAATATTTGTTCAGCTAATCAATTTCAGGTGTTTTACAAAATTTGGATTTTTTACCATAAGAAGTTCCATGAATCCCAGCGCCCAGAACTGAAGAGGTTAAAAAAGCCATCCACAAGCTTAAGTTAACAACAAATACCCATGGCCTACCTGCGGAATTCTTCAAGTATGGAGATATCCCGCACCAGCTCATCAACCAAGTGTGGGAGGAGGAAAGTATGCCCGACGACTGATCAAATAGCTCCATATGTCCAATCTACGAAAAAGGCGATCCTATGTCATGCAAGGGCTACAGAGGCATATCCCTGCTAAATACTGTCTACAAGATCCTATCCAACGTCCTATGGGAGCGTCTTAAACCTTTCTGCAACACTAAGATCGGCACATACCAGGCTAGGCAGATAAACGATAGACCAAATCTTCACATTGATTGAAATTCTGGAAAAGGCCAACGAATTTCAAGTCCAGACCCACCATCTTTTCACCGAATTCAAAGCCGCATATGATAGCATTAGTTACCAAGAGCATCTATCGGAACTCGGGATCCCGAAAAAAATGATCGTGCAACGTGCAAATGGGTAACAGCTCATCCGAGCTATTCCAGGCGTGTACAGTGTACAAGTACATGTGATTTCTTCAACCTAGTCTTGGAGCAGATAGTGCGCAAGAGTGGTATTACATGGAAGGCACTATCTTCAACAGGTCTTTTCAACTGCTTGGCTAAGCGGACGACATCGACATCATCGGCCGCTCCAAGCAGATTGATTGAAGCATTCATGGCTATTGATGAACAGGCGAAACGCGTTGGTCTTGAAGTGAATGAGCACAAAACAAAGTACAAATGTGCTGTCAACAAACAAAACCTCATCTGTTCATCGCCTAGGACAAACCATCACTGTAGGTAGCAGTAATTCCAAGGTAGTCAAGGAATTCACCAACCTCAGAACAAACATCAATTCCTCGAACGACACCATAGGGGAAATCCAATGAAGAATTACCCTAGCAAGCTGCTGCTACTTCGGTTTGACCAAATAAATGGGTTCAAAACTAATTTCTCGAAAGACAAAGTGCACACTATACAAAATGCTAGTTTTACCAGTTTACTCTACGGGCGCCGAGTGCTGGCTGATAAGTAAAAGAGGGGAATTTATACTGGACACTTTCGAGAGAAAAATTCTTCGGCGGGTATTTGATCCTATATGCGAAGAGGGCGAATTGAGAAGAAGATTAATTTGGGAATTGTACGCGAGCTGTACCAAGATGTAGATATAGCCCAGCTAAGAAAATTTTCGAATCCCAGTACAAAAATTCGAGATGACCTGTAAGACCGAAACTCCGCTACAGGGACCAGGCGGTTGCAGACGCAAGAGCGCTTAGTCTCGACGAATGAAGGAGCATGCTAGGAACAGCAACCAATGGAAAACCGCAATATTTCAGGCAGAGACCCTCCATGGATCGGGAGCCGGATAAGTTAGTTAGTTGAATGTCTGACTTAATATTTGATGTTCTTACCTAAGATTCAGAAGCTTCAACTCTTCCAGTTTTGAGAAAATTGAAAATTTAAACAAAATTCATAAAGAACAAAAAATATCTATCAGAATTCACAAGGCAAAGCAGTCGAACAGCCAATGAAATCTACCATGTGCCAATTGACCCAAAGCATGTATCCTTAATCTTAGAAGTCCATTCATTCCGCGGGGTGAACATCGACTCTGATTATTTCTATGTCGCGGGAAAATTCAATTGTCTAACAAAAAAAGCAGCAAGCCGCCCGTTGGAAGCTTTAGCATACCTGCAGCTGCCAGACCTTAAATAGAGCGTACTTGACGAAGAAACTCTTCGCTTTGCATTCACCTACAAAAGACACCAACAATCAGTATCCAGTATCCCAGTATGACCTGAGAGGTGACAGAAATTCAAACTATGCAGCAAATAACAAGAGCAGTGAAAGAAGAGTAGCGATCAAGGGGAAGGGGAGGAGACGAAGAAACTGTGTAGAAGTAGAGAAATTTTGCATCAGTATACCAGCTCAAGGAGATCCAAAAGGTTTCATAAAAATGTAAGCCGGCATGTTCCAGTGAAATTACCAGTTACATCCCCTTTCTTAAAATATGCAACCGTTATACTCACGCTTTTAGGAATGCTCATCGATTAACCCTTGAGACCAACTTCAGACGTACTATCAAGTATAGAGACTCTTTCTTTAGCCACACAACACGAATAAGCAATGGTTTACCAAGCTCCAGTTTCTCCTCCCATTTTGATATTCAGAACTTCAAAACCAATAAATGTTCATCGGAATCTCATTTTAAATGCTTCCCTATTTTCCAGATCGCGCGCTCTTTATAAAAAAAAGCCAAGATGCAGGCTCTTTGTAAAAGTAAAAGAAACCTAATAAATTGCCGAAGCACAGGGAAAACTAGAATAATTGTATCAAAATAACATTTTCAGTAGCTAATTTATAAACATTAGGACTGAGCCGATGATAGGGCAAGAAAATAACCCACTTCCAGTCAATGAAGAATCAGTTACACAATTCAGTATAGAAAAGGTAGACATCACAACTATAAACATTATAAAGAACAACAAAGCCAAAGAGGTGATGTGTTCGCAGGCAAAGTGCATCAAATAAGGTACTATCAACAAAATATATAGATAATGAGAAGGAATAATGACCGGGGAATAGATTGTTATCAGCTTCATATTCCCCATTGACAAAAAACGTGATTCCATTTTTTTTTAGAACTATCGTAGAATAAATACAAAATGCCATCCTTTCCAAAGTACCTACATTTTGAGCACTTTAAGCGGTTCTGCAACACAAATATTGCCGCCAAGTGGAATACGGCCCGGGAAAGTGAAATAAATTCTGGAAAAGGCTTTAAAATTTCAAGTCGATCTTTTTTGACATACATTGGAAAATACGCTGTGCAATTTATTACATTGTGCAACTACGGACCGGTTCTTCCAAAATATTCATACAAAGCACAAGATTTCAGCAAAGAGATGTGCTATAGGCTATAGTGTGATTTCTTACAATATCCTTCTAGAGCAGATAGGCGTTAGCACGGAAGGTACTATTTTTAACAAATATGCTCAACTTCCAGCATATGCGCCGTAAAAGAGACAATTGAAGAAAAGGCAAAACTGGTTGGTGTTGAAGTGAATAAGACCAAGTAGGTACATGAATTTAAGAAATAAACAAATATCTATACAGGCTTCGAAAAACCGTTACTATTGAAAACAGCAAGTTTGAGTTCGTTGAGGAGTTAATCTTTAGAAAAGTAAACATAAACTCCACGAATGACAAGCTAGTGAAGATCCGATGCGAAAAAGACCATTTGTTTGACAGTTCTAACAACTTTCTATGCTTGTACATCATATCGGCATGATGGAGACTTTATGTACATTATGTAGATTTTTTGATCTGATGAAATAAATAACTGTAACAATTTTCAGCAGCCTGCGAGTATTTTTCGAAGCTAAATAGTGTCCATTTTGACTGGACTATACCTATCGCCATCTACATACAAAATATTAATAAATATTGTACTTAAAATATCCCACTTAAATCGAAATTTAGAAAATTACAATATTTTCACATTAAAACGTTGCTATCTAAGATTTATTGTTTCCTAACAACCGCGGGGGGCGGTCACTAAAACTAGTTCACTGATGAGAGATTTAAATAGCCAGCAAATTTATAATGCCAGCAAAAATGTAACAATAGTTTTTATTATTAAATATCTGAAGACTGTAAAATAAAACTCATTCAACTAAATTCATATTTATTTAAATTTATGTAACACCCCAAGTTGATTACGATGACGCCTCTCTTACTATATTTTTTATGAATATATACTCTCAAACTCAAAATAAATAAAACAAACTTTTCAATGATCTATTGGTCCAGTAATAAAATCCGCCTCCTACACACAATCGATATTGTAAGTTGTTGTTTTTTTTCCATATTGAAGACTAAACCCGTATCTACGAGTAGATAATTTTCCTCTTCTACACGCAAACATACTAAAAAAGCATAAATCAGTCTGCAATGTTTGCCCCAATTGAAGATAAGGCTATCGCCCCCAGGCCACCATCTATACATAGAGCATTATCGATTGAAAACAACAGCAAAATACATTTGAAGTTTTATTACAATAAAACCACAGCAAAGAATACAAATTAGATAAGATATACTCCGTATACTTACTACCTACCTACCTATACCTACTTCAAAACTATCAATCAATTTGAAAATCCAATGCAACAATATAATAAAATTGCGAAAGTGTTTTTTGAACTTCAGGTATACCTACGCTAGCGTAAAGGTATATCGTATTAGTCGATATCAATAAACTAGAAAAGGTGAATGCACTTTAATCGATTTGATACAAAAATAAATTAAATAACGCACAGTCAAAACTCTTATAAGTGGATATTTATGTTCTTTTTAGGGGTTTCTAGTTATAAAAGGACACGATATTTTATTTATGTTTCTTCTTAATTAAAATTTGTCCTTGCCCTTAAATAAGTCTTGTAAGGAGATAGAGCACTTTTATGAGTCACCCTCAGCTTTGTTTTTTTAATTGGTTAAAAAAAAAGCTAAGCATGGGTAGATTTAAACTGTTATGTTTTATGAAAATCGTGTGGGGATATTTTGAGACTTTCTTGTGGAATGTTCATAGATATGTACATATGTAAGTGGATTTTCTGATGGTTTGTGTCACTATATTTGGCTTCAATAATTTATGCATAAAAAAAAGAAGAATAAAACGTATTTATTTGAATTCAAATGAAAAGTGATTTCACAATCTGAATCCCTCGGAAAAGGTCATCATTCTAAAATTTGCAGATTTTGAAATACATATATTGAAATAAATCTCTCTGAAATTAATTTCTGAAAAATCTACAGTGATACCTTGAAAGAACATTTTCATGCTTTAATTGGGTGTATCTATAATAATATAAGGTTTAGCGCTTGTGACATAAATCGATTATTGGACAGCTTGTGCCCCAACTTTCTAAAACCACAGCTCGCCTATTTCCAAACTCTCAATTTCTTGCCATACAAAATTGTTTAACATACTTCAGCAGCGCTCTTCATTGACCATAGCTTTTTTCCTCTTGGAACGAAATTGGGCCAATAATGCCATGCCATCACCATTCCCAAAACCACACCAAACTTCAGTCACACCCTAAGGATGCATTGGCTTTGGCTTCTCTATAGGTTAGGTCTTTATAGGTTAGGTTAGATAGAAGTGGCTGTCAGTAGTTAATACTGACACACTTAGACCAAATTTGTGAAACCACTTAGAGCTCCTGACGAAGCATACGAGACTATGTCTGTGATGTTTGCCAGATCACTAGGATCGTTATCCATAGAAGTAATCTCCTAAGTGGGTTCAACGTCTATGGGAAAAAGCAGGGCAGGACATGTACAGAGGAGGTGAGAAATCATTTCTTCCTCTTTCTTGTTCATGCTCATACAGCTTCTGCAAAAATCGTTTGAAAGAACACCAAGCCGCGTTGCCGTGCCGTGCCTGTCTTTTAAACAGTGTCCGATTATGACACCTACTATAGAGCTGATGTACAGTCTGCTTATAGATGTTAAACACTTGGAGCGCTTCAAATCAAGGTTTGGCCATACTTTTTCCACCTAATGTTTGTTACCTCCAAAGCATCTTGCTTCAGCAAAAGTTTACACTACCAATATTTAGCTTTTCAGGTAAGATGGGTTCTAACGGGTGATTTTTTAGCTGGTTTGGTTTTGGCAACACTGGTTTTGACAGCTGACGTGTGTTTAGTACCTTGTGTCACTGTCAAACAGCTTCAGTTTGGTTTGCAATTTAACCATGGATCGTCTCACAAATGAACAACGCTTGCAAATTATTGAATTTTACTATCAAAATTCGTGCTCGGTTCGAAATGTTCATCGCGCGCTGCTTCCATTTTATGGTCGGCATTCTCGACCTTCTGAGCAGTCTATTCGGAAGATTGTGACCAAATTTCGCACCAAATTTACTTTGTTGGACATTAAACCACCAACACGTTTACGTACTGTACGTAGTGAAGAAAATATTGCGGCCGTATCAGCTAGTGTGACAGAAGACCGCGAAATGTCGATTCGGCGCCGTTCCCAGCAGTTAGGCCTTTGTTACAGCACTACGTGGAAAATTTTGCGGAAGGATTTGGGCGTAAAGCCTTTTAAGATACAGCTGGTGCAAGAACTAAAGCCAGCCGACCTACCACAACGCCGAATTTTTGGTGAATGGGCTCTTGGAAAGCTGGCCGAGGATCCGCTTTTTTATCGAAAAATTGTGTTCAGCGATGAGGCTCATTTTTGGTTGAATGGGTACGTAAATAAGCATAATTGCCGCATTTGGAGTGAAGATCAGCCAAAAGCATTGCAACAACTACCAATGCATCCCGAAAAAGCCACTGTTTGGTGCGGTTTATGGGCCGGCGGCATTATTGGGCCATATTTCTTCAAAGATGATGCGAATCGCAGCGTTACTGTCAATGGTGAACGCTACCGAGTGATGATAACAAACTTTTTTTTGCCCGAAATGGAAGTTCTTGACTTGCATGATATGTGGTTTCAACAAGACGGTGCCACATGCCACACAGCACGCGAAACAATGGCGCAATTACGAGGCGAGTTTGGTGAACAGTTAATTTCACGTTTCGGGCCGGTCAATTGGCCGCCTAGATCGTGCGATTTGACACCATTAGATTATTTTTTGTGGGGGTATGTCAAGGCTAATGTCTATAGGGACAAGCCCGCTTCGATTGACGCATTGGAAGCCAACATCCATGCATTCATTCGTGAGATACCGGCCGATGTGTGTGAAAGAGTATGCCAAAATTGGACTCAGCGGATGGGCTACCTGAGACGCAGCCGCGGTCAACATTTGCATGAAATTATCTTTAAACATTAAATTGCAAGGTTCAAACTATCGATTCAAATAAATATTTCATTCATTTTTTCGAATTTTTTGTGTTTTTTTTTTTTAAAGTTCTAAACCTCTTAAAAAATCACCCGTTACTTCTAGCAAGTACATCAGCTTTACCTGGAATGTCACTATGGCCCGGCACCCAACAAAGTTGCGCCATCTCCAACAGAGATGCTTGACAGTTAAGGGCTGTTCTAGAATTAAAACACACTTCCACCAACCCCATCTTTGGTCTTCGATACGTCGCTGCAGAAGTGAATTGATTGATCTTCTAAGAGTTCTACATCCTTCCTGGTGGGATAGTGTAACTTGGAAGTGATCCGAATGAATTCAGAATAGTGATGACCAATCTCATATTATTGTTCCACTGCGAAGAGGCTTTGAGGCGAACGGCTGTGCTCGCAACCGTTTATTTGCTGAAAATATTGGGAGGTGTAAGATGGAGTAGTGTGTCTAATGCAGCGGAAGTAGTCGACCGAAATGCTCCACTTATACCTAAAGATATGTTGTTTTTTTTTTGGACTTTGCTCAAAGTTTAACGCGATGTATCGCTTTATCCAAGGCAGTTCAGCATACTACCACTCCGTTAATTAGCAAATAGCCAGTGAGTATTGCGTAATTGGAGGCCACATTTACTACCAACGACTATTTAGACAAGAGAAAAATGCCACTGCGGCTTTTTTCAACATTCCTTGTATGTTAAGTTTCAAGCTTAACTTCTTATCTAAAATGAAACCCAAGTATATTCGTCTGAGAATATTAGTGAAACACCTTTAATAGAATGGGGGGTCCATCTGCGGGATTTTGTATTTCTTGAAGAAGAGGACAAGATCTGTTTTATGAGGTTAGCTCCAAGTCCACTCCGATCTGTCCATCGTATTTGCTTGTTACGAATGTTTTGTAAAAGATCTCTTAAAATGTTAGGATGTTTTCCTGATACTGCTATAGCCACATTCGTTCGTTTAGGCAATCACTCTATAGTTCTCCGCTTCTAAGCAATTCAGCAGCTCATAAACTACCAAGTTCCAAAGAAGGGGAGAAAGACCGCAACCTTGAGAAAGAACGCCGCCTTGCAGCGTTCCCCTTGTGTCAGATCTTCTTGCTGAGAAGCCTCTGAATTTTGAATTGATAGCCCTGCTTGTAAGCATTTGATTTATCAATTCACCAAGTGACTCATCAACATTCAGAGATACCAGTTCAGATACGACTGCAGATGTGCTGACGTTATTAAAAGCGCCTTCTATATCTAGGAAGGAAGCCACTGTATACTCCTTATCATGGAAGGAATATTCGATGGAACGTACTAGTGTGTGGAGAGTAATTTCCACTGACTTCCCTTTGCAATAAGCATGTTGAACTGAAGACAGTAATCTCGGATCAATGCTTGTTGCTTGATCGTAGTAGGATATCGATCAGTCGTTCAAAAGTTTTTGGAAGGAACGATGATAGGCTAATAGGTCTTAAATCTTTGGGGTTTATGTGAGAGCATTTACCGGCTTTGAGTATAACTACGAGTGGGTTTGCCACGGGGATAAAAAGTTTCCTCGCCCGAAAAGATAATGTTTTGCGGAAATTGATCATTTTTCAGCTGCTCTTAAATCCCAACAGAGAAGAAGCTAGCGAAGCACGGGTGATTATTTTTCTTTAGTTTTTGAGTAAGTTAGACTCTATCAGCGGATAATATGAGAACTCTATTCGAAATTCTCCTCAGGCTACTGTGTCTGATGAAATTAAACAAAATAATTCGAAATATCTACCAATTAAGATTCCTTAAAGGAAGAATTCCAAAATGGTTAAGTTATTTTTTGACGCAATGATTTAATTAGCAAATCGAAATGCTGGGTAAAAAGTACACTATAGATAGTAGTCTCAAATATATTTTGGCTTGAAAATCTTTGCCTTACAACCAACGCTAACCACATCCTCTGAATACGGCCACTGATATGCAGACTCCAAACACTTACCAAATTGTTATACCACTCACCCTTAATGTCAATAAATGCTAAGTATATATGAAGAACATAATAAACGACTGGAAATTTTATATTGAAAGTTATAGATGTGTTTCATTTTGGAGATTTTTTTGAGAATTATTTGAGCAATATTAGAGTGCGATTTTTAGCTATTTCAACTAGCTTTTTTAACGCTAAACACCTACTTTACTAATAGTTATTCCTGTTTGTCCCCCTTTTTTTCTACGCTCCACTTCTAAGTACCTCGTGGCATAATGGTTAGTGCGTTAGATTGTCATGCTGAAGTTGTGGGTTCGATTCCCAGCCGTGCTACCTAAAAACAGAAATGTTTTATCCGAGGTACTGTCTCTTGCGAGGAAATGGTTCTCATCTATTCGTTCGGACTCGGCAAAAAACTGTAGGTCCCCTCCATTCCTGCCAACAATACGCACACAGGAATGGTTGAGATTTGTAAGTCACTAGGCCCTGGTTCTCCACAAGCGATTTTATCTTCAAGTCTTTTGCTAGGAATAGGGACCTTTCATTTCGGTGACTGCTCTTGTTCGAAGAGTATCACAGACAAGGTTTTTGCTAGAAGCAAGAAAGTAAAATGTTGCCTGTTTCTATCTACAATCCGCTGTTTTTAAGTGTATCGTAGACAGGTTGATATTAGCCTGAGTCGATTTTTCCAATAGTATTTTTCTAGAGCCAGCGACTTATACCAACTGAGCCTTTCTGTAGCTTATAGCTACCCTTTTTCAAAAAGTATAACAGACAATGCTGTTGTCACAAACAGTGCACCAATTTTTCCCCTTGTCTTTTGCAAGAGGCAGGGTTGATCCCTAATGAAATACAACCGTTTTTTATTACTTTAAGAATATTTAATTTTGTAGGTAATACCTTGTTATGATCAAAGATTAATAAAACTTGCCCTATAGTACCAAGGTATATCGCAAGTAAAAATGAAGAATTTTAAATACTGTAAACTTGTTTGGATGTACAAGAAAATTCATTTTGATTTGCAGGCTGGACCTAACCTTAGCTCTTTTGATAACCATGGGATATATCATAGACACCAAAGGGCCTACCTCAGCCTTGAAATAGACTTTCGGCTTCAACAGCAACAGCGAACAGCTGCTTGTAGTAGGAACCTAGGTTCATTATTGCGACCGAAATTTAAATTCGATAACTTTGCCACTGTAGAAGAGCTGTCAGGGGCAAAGCAAAATAAGACATGATTCAGAAAGTATCTTACAGAGCGCCAACGATTTTTTTCGCACTCGAACAGTATCAAGAGCTCTAAAATCGATATACACAAATCCACTGGTCCTGATAGTATCCCTTCCGTTGCTCTGAAGAGGTGTTCAGTATTCTTCAACGCTGGCGTAAACTTTTCCATCTGTCCTTCTCTACTGGTCTCTTTACTCTTTCCCAGTGGATGACAGACATTATTTGTTCAGCCTGTCCCTAAAAACAAGCAAGTTTTCTTTTGCCTCTAACTTTCGTAAAATTGCAATTACTCCTCTTCTTTCCGAAGTCATGGAAACGCTGATTAATCATCAGCTTAAGTAATATCTTGAAGAAGGAAAGCTTCTTAATGACCGGCAATCTGTCTTTCGTAGCAATAGGTCCACTGGTGATCTGATGGTAAACAGTGGCATAAATCTTTACAAGGTTTTAGAGAAAGAAAGATTATTGCACTTCATATTTCTAAAAAATTATCAAATAAATTTTGGCATCAAGCTCATTTATCGAAAATGCTAGCATTTGGTATCGATGAATGGATAAATCTATTTCCATCTTTGGATTAGAAGAACTTTCTTTCGAACCGATCAATACAAGTAACATTTTGAAGGTTTCAAGTCTCAAATACATTAAATAAATGTTGTATCCATTTTGTGTCCGACTTTCTTCCTAATCAATTAAATGGTTTCGCTGATGACAGTACCCATAGCTTTTCATATTAATTTCTAGATTCAAATCCTTCAACGGCATCAGCGTATGTTTAGCGCATTAAATTCTGTTGTCTCTAGTTTTTATAAAAAAATCTATTGAAGTATTTTCAATTTAATTACTCGTTAATCTCTCTTATTCGATTAAGTATTGCTTTAAATAACTCAATTAAAAGTCCATGCAACCCCTTTAATAATATCTAATAATTATTGAATTATATTCAATTGCTTCGCCTAATCAGAAGTAATTTAAGGTAGATATTGCTAATTTCCTTCATCATAATTAACATCAATTAACTTAAATTTAGTTTTAAAGACAAGATTTCACGGGTGTTAGAACTTTATTTTGTATTTTATTTACTTTAATGCAGGAACCTATTCTTAAAGAGTTTTAACTAAATTAGAAATTAAAATATTTATTTTTGTTAAAGAATTCCATCAAAATTACCAAACTAGGTATAAGCAAGCCAGTAATGGGGTTTTTGTAGGTATTTTCTGTACCCTTATCATAATCATAGCAGCATGTTGTTATAACTTAAAAGTATTAATCTATATTGTGCCCTAAAATAAGTTCAGATGTGATTTTTTGTGTTAAATGTAAAGTGCATTAACTGCCATAATGGAGCATATTTACACTCTTATCGAAGATAAAAATCAGGCTAGCATATATAGAGTCGGTCTTAAGTTTCATGTTATATTTACCGCCAAGCATTAGAGCATTTTTTGTATTTTAAGTGAGGTTTTTTTTGTATTCGTACCTGAAAGAAACGGAAATGAAATATTGTTAGAAAATTGGTTACTATATACAATGCACTAATACTAATTGAATTTGTATGTTTTTTTTTTATTTTGTTTATTTTTTTACACATACTTCACTCGATTTAAACATAAAATTAATGTAATTTAAACTTTTCAATCGATTAGATCAGAACAGTTTTGTTTTGTTAAAGTTATAAGCTAATCAAATCAGATCAAATCTTAAAGGAATGTGTGCTGAAACAAAAATGGGATACCTACATAATTACATACGTTTTATTATCTTCAATCTTATTTACAATAAAATTGCTGATATTAGCGAAGGTAATTTGTGAATTACGTAGATATAGTTGAAAGTAATATTTCTGTTTCCTTTTTGTAATAAAGTACCAACATAATAATATTTATTTCTATAATCGAGACCAGATAAGATAAGGAACTATAATATTACCCACACCTAAACATAGTCTCACGATACAGGAACTAGTTGAAATTATTGGAAACTTGGATCACACGTGTTTGTTATCATTAAAATCTATCTCTCTATAGACCACGTGCAGCCGAAAATTTAGCGTAGGCTCTAAGCTGCTACATCACTGCCATCCATGAAGTGCGATGGGATAGGTCCGGCAAAAGAATTTTATTTACAAATCCGTTAAATACTAGCGTTACAATTTTTCTTATAAAGTAATTAACTATTCTTTTGTGCCAAGAAACATTTTTTTTTAAATGTAATAGGTACATTTCAAATCGTCAAAACTGAAAGACTGCGACATCTACTACGGTGACTGACTAACTAACATAAGCCTCAAATGCCCTCATAGAGGTTAAAGATGAATACACCAAGGACAAGTTCTACGAGCTCCTGGACAAGACATAAATATGAGCAATGCCCTAAAAAATTTGGTGGAACAACAGCTTGTGGAGAAACAGGGACTAGTGACTTACAACTCTCAACCATACTTGTGTGCGTGTTGTTGGCAGGAATGGAGGCGGAGGGGACCTACAATTTTATTGAGTCCGAATGACAAAATTCTCCGGGTGATTTTTGGTCCCGTCTGCATAGATGGGGAATGGAGAAGAAGATACAACAACGAACTGTACGGGCTGTACATCGACACCAACCTAGCCACAAAAGTGAAAAGCCAACGACTAAGATGTCTGGGTCACCTAGAGCGAATGGAAACCAATGCTCCGGCCCGGAAAGTCTTTGAATCCAACCCCGTGGGACAACGCAGTAAATGTGGACAGCGTAAAAGGTGGCGCACGCAAGTGAAAGAGGACCTCAACCAATTTGGCTTGCGAAACTGGAGAAAGTTAGCTAGAAACCGAGCCGGCTGGAAGAAGCTTGTTGGTTGAGGCCTTGGTCTACCCCGGACTGTATCGCCTCCTTAAGTAAGTAAGTAAGTATTTTGCCACCTCCAAAGGAAAACGGCTATTAATGGCTTCTCCGATAAAGATCAAATTTTGTGTAAAAAATTCATTCAAGATTGAAATAGTTTTGCATATTAAAACTATCAAAAAAATATTTTTTGATTGATTTATTAAATTAATACTTGCTTTCCTAGAGTCTAATTTTAGGTATTCGAGTAAAAATTGATTTTTAAATAAATTTAAGCTATTCTGATATTATGTAAATGGCTAATTGTTTATATCATTTTTAGTGAAAATCAAAAAAATCGTCAAAAAAACAAACGAAATAATTATTGTGAACTATAATAAAAACAACTTAATTTTAACGAGCAATCATCATTCCTTTCTTAACCTTGAAGCCTTATTGTGTGTCCTCATTATATCCCTCTGTTTCAAATGAAAGCAGTAAATTGAGCTGTCACGCAAGAGTACTTCAGTCATTTTATTAATCCAAATCATTCTCTTCCCTTTTGTATTATTATCAACTCATGTTGTGTTAAAAGGCGTAGGCGTTGTCAAATAAATTTATTTAAATGAATTTGCATGCTCGTTTCTCGTTTGTGCTGGATGCTCTTTTGTTAAAGAATTTATTTTTCTGCACGCGCTATTTAATTTATTTGAATTGAGTCACTCAGTTTTCATACCACAAACGTATTTTGCAAAAGAAGAAGACTTTGTGTCATTCAGATAATATCGCTTGCTTGTGTGTTATTTTGATTAGCTAGAATACAATAATTATTTCTGAACCCACATTCATAATAAACATAAGATTTGAATCGAAAGCAATAACATGATAATCGTAAAAGAAGTTTTTTAAAGAATTCTTAATAATAAAAAAAAAATATAATAAAATAACCCCCAACACTCTTAACATTTTTTTTGCAAATATTCCTTATAATAATAAATTTCGAAAAAAGTGGAATAATCAGATGTATTAAAATGTTTTAAATAAATAAAATCAAATTTTCTTGGGTTTGGTCATATTCATCCAGTTTTTGTAAATATGCTCTTAGTTCATAATGCAGTTATTTAGTACTAATTCAACGTGGTGTGTTTTTTTTAAAGCTTTTGGAGTCATGCAAAATGATTCCTGTTCCCAAGAAAAAAAAAAAAAAAACAAATTCCGGCACATTCAAATGTTGCTATTCTTATCACAAATAACGTTGGTAACCTATTTTTTTTAACCAATCATCGTTTCCACCTTGCAGTGGTAGGAAGGCTTACGTTTAGGTCTTCAGCTAACCAGCTGTGGATTTCTTAGATCAACTTGACGACTAGCCGCAGAACGAGCCGAGGTTGGGGACTGCTCAAGGAAAGGTGAAGAGAGGAAAGGACGACTTCTTGTCTCCGCCTGAATCTCACCCAACTGTAAGAACGCCCAACCAAATTAGGCTATACAATCCTTATACGGACGGATAATACGGGTACACAAAAACTCAGGACGAGCCGAACTTGAGGACTGCTCAAGGAAAGGTAAAAAAGGAAAGAACAGCCTCTTGCCTCCGCCTGGCGCTAACCCAACTGCGAGTTCTTTCAACCAAGGTAGGCTTAGACGACAATCCGCAACACACAGAAAGTATGGGCAGACTGATCAGGAGATCCGCAGCTGTCCTAGGCCTGCCAGACGTCCCAATTTTGGCGTGACAATCCCGATATTTGAACCCTGTCCCGATATATGTCCCGATATACAAACTGTCCCGATTTTGTCCTGACTTTTCATTTTTACTCATGAAAAATAACTTTCTTGCATCAAAGAATTTTATTAAAATGATTTCCCGAATTAATAAGAAAAAATGTGATGTAGTAGATATTTAGTTTATATATAAGAAGGTTTTATAATACAAATTCTATTGTATTTTTATTGTATTATAAAACCTTCTTATATAGAAACTATGCCTGGCCCCGGACAAAAAAAACTTCCAGCTTAATAGTTAGGAATTCTAATCTTGTTGAACATAGTTTACAGTGGATTTTCGTTGAAAAATTCATGTAAGTTGAACTGAACTTAAAACAAATTGCGTATGACAAAGCCCTCACTATGTCACTGATGAGTTCAAGTGAGTAAGCCGAACGAAACGCCAATTTGTAGGATTAAACGCCATAAAAAGCTGTTTTGGATATTTAGTTTAGTTTATTTCGACGGTATATCTTGCAAATTTCTTGTAAAGGAACAAGACAAAAACAACTTCGGAAAATTGATATTTTGCCGCCCAACAGTTTTAAAAAAGAAAACCAAACAAATTAATATTTACGGTTTTATTTAATTTTGCTTGAAGGTTTTCAACAAAATACAATTTTATAAAATTTGAAAATTATAATGCTGCTCTGCATGATTTCATTTTGTCAAATCTTAATGTGTTGCCTTAAAACATGAATTTTCATCGGTTTTGCAGCGCTAGTCAATGTGCGGCCTAAGGCAATTGCCTCATCATCATCAAGTCCTGTAACCCCGGTTGGGGCATAGGGCGCCAACAAATCAAATCGTTTCCATCCTTCACGGTCTGCAGATAGATATTTTAACTGTGGCCACGTCTTTCTCTGGGAGTCTGCTTCTGCTAGAACTGTTGATTTCCATGTTGTTCTTGGTCTTCCAACCCGCCGTGCACCCTGAGGACTCCATTCAAATGACTGCTTTGCAATTTCATCGTTTGGTTTCCTCAGTGTGTGACCAATCCATTGCCATTTACGCTTTCTTATGTCAACGTCCAGCCGCTCTTGACTTGTCCTGCGCCACAATTCCTCGTTTGATATAATTTGTGGCCAGCGAATTTTTAGAATATGGCGTAGACAACAGTTCACAAAAGCCTGCAATTTCTTCGAGATGATAGTCGTGACTTTCCAGGTTTCGCAAGCATATAACAGCACGGATTTGACATTTGATTCGAAGAATCTCAACTTTGTGCGCAAGGAGATTTGACATGATTTCCAAATTTGGGAGAGAGAACCGAAGGCTGCGCGAGCTTTATTTATTCTACTTTGAACGTGCAGATCAGTACCACCATTTGCTGAAACAATACTTCCAAGGTAGTTAAATTGTTCAACCTCTTCAACTGGCGTCTCCTGTATTAAATTACACTGATGTGTGGAGCGGCCTGTGAGCATTATTTTTGTCTTTTTGGTATTTATTTTAAGACCACTCGCCTCTCCTTTTACCTTCAGAGCTTGACACATCCCGTTCAGCCCGCTGATGTTATTTGCCAAGAGACATATGTCATCGGCATAGTCTAAGTGGCTAAGCGTTTCAAACGGTCTCCATTGAATGCCCTGCCTCTCTGCTGTTCCAACGCTTGCCGTCAAAACATCGTCAATCACCATTAGAAAGAGAATTGGCGATAGAACATCTCCCTGTCTCACACCCTGCCACACTTCAAATGAGTCGGATAGCTGCCCATTGTGTAAAACAAAGCATCTTGCGTTGCTATAGGACTCTCTTATATAATGGCAACAATTTTTGGGGGAATTCCTCTACCAAGAAGTGATCTCCATATACATTCACGGTTGACTCACATGAGGTAAAGCGGTGATTGAAACTCCGCAGACTGCTCAAGAACGATACTCAGAGTGTTGATATGGTCGACACAAGACCGCCCACTCCGGAAACGAGCTTGATGCCTCTTGAGTGTATACTAGATTCTAACCTTTATCCGCTCCAGAATGATGGTTGCCACTAATTTTGGAAAAACGGACAAAACTGTAATACCTCGCCAATTGTTGCCATTTTTTAAGATCACCTTTCTTTGGCAACTTAACAATTACACCATCCTTCCAGTCGCTTCGCTGGGATAGATTTCGTTTTCCCACACAGCTTGTATCAACGGGTGTAGAATACTAGCCGTTCTGACAGGGTCAGCTTTCAGGAACTCGGCTGGTATATCGTCAAGTCCAGCTGCTTTGTTGTTTTTGAGAAGATTTATCGAAGATTGAATTTCCAGTACTGTAGGGGGTTCGATGTCAATACCCCTATATGATCTACGCATCTCGTTAAGCTGGGGCACTTCAGCACTCTGCTCGACAGAATCCTCATTGAGCAAGGCACAAAAGTGATCCTTCCACCTGCGCAGCTGATCCTCGATTGATACCAAAAGTGTACCATCCACATCCATTACAGGATGATTGGTGTTGCTTTTCTTCCCGACAACTTTTATTTTAATACAGTGAACAGGGTATCCCCTTCTACACCGATGGGTCAGTAATGAAAGAAGGAACAGGAGCTGGGGTGCTCTGTGAAATTCTTAATATTAAAGAATCATATAAACTCCCAGATGAGTGCAGAGTCTATCAGGCTGAGATTTACGCTATACACAAGAAAAAACAGGGAATGGGGTGCCTCCTTGAACCATCATGAGCTCTGAATGAAGTTCAGTGCCCACGTTCTGTAACTCTCGCATCGATAAAATCAGTCGAGAAACGTTGAAAAATGGAACAAAACTCATGCATTTTGTTTCAATTTTCATCTTTTCTCGACAAGTTTTTTCGATGCGAGAGTTACAGAACGTAGGCACAGGATGCTCCTTAGTGGCAAAAAAGAGACGTCCGTCGCCGTCGCCCAGTTCGTCGATAGAGGAAGTAAAAAGTGCCCTCCCCCTCCTCTTCGTCCTGGCACCCTATGCATAAGTCAATTGTGCTGATGCCCGTTCTGCTCATGAGGGTTCCCATTGAGTTGTGACCTGCAAGGGTTTCAACCAAGAGCGACAATTGAGATCTGCTTAGCTGAAGTAAATATTCTATCTTGTTTTTCAAATATCTGGCCAAAGGTTTCTTGAAACTCGGCAGGTGTCACTGATAAACCATCTGTTGTTAGCGGCTCTGAGGAAACATTGGTGAATTCTACTCTTTTCGTGCTCCAGTGGCATTAGTACCCAAGGTACAGTTTGGCTCGATTCAAGTAATGAGCCGTATTTGGCCAGTTCATCAGCCATTTCATTACCATAAATGTCATGGTGACCCGGGACCCATCGAATGGTGATTGAATTCATTTCGCCAAGCAATCTCAATTCACTACGGCAGTGATCAACCAATTTCGACAGTTGACGAAATGGCTCTGCTTGCCGCCTGGCTATCTATGAAGTCATCAATATTTTTGTTTGTCAGTGCACATGTTGAAAGATATTTTGCAGCCTCGCAGACTGCAAGCACTTCCGCTTGGAAAACGCTGCAGAAGTTTGGAAGCTTCAATGATCTTTTTATGTGTGGATTGTCTGAGAAGATGTCTGACACTACCCCAGCGCCTGTTTTGGAACCGTCAGTAAAGACCGATACGCATGATTAGCGTTTAGGACCCAGTTTTCCTTCCAAAGTTCCCTTGTCGGGATATCTGTTAGTGCGACTGGGTTAAAATCTATGTACGGTGACATATAGTCCGTTTGAATGTCTATGTCGATGAAGTTCATTATAATTCTGTGACCACAGTGTCCCTTTTTCCAATTTTTACGCTCCTTTAGTCGTACAGCACTTTTGGCCGCCAACTCTTTCGTGAACAGATCGAGTGGGGCAAGTGACAGGAAAGTTTCTAGTACTGCGGTTGGCGTGGTTCTCATGGCACTAGTTATGCCGATACATGCCAGTCTCTGAATTTTGATGAGACCAAACATGAGAAAATTCATAGAAAGCACAGGTTGGTTCACAAATGAACGCATTTACCTCCTAACCTAACCTAACTTCTAAGTCAGGAGATTTGATAGATATTCAGCTTCAACACACCGAAAAGAAAAATAATATAATTCGCCATTTTTGATGTTAAATATCTCTCGAACATAATAAAGAACATACATGCAATAGCTATCCTTTTTAACAATGTATGGTACATTTACGTTCAGTAGGAAAACAAGTACCAAATGAGGAATAGCATTATTGTTCTTTTCAATATCTTGAAACAGAATAACTCGCGAGCCACATGGTTAAGAGCTTAACGGTCACATAATGAAATAATACACTCGCAATAACCTTTTCAACTATGTCACATTCTAGTTGAGTTGTTAGACCATTTTGCTCATTCTCTTTTCAAAGTTTGACTTTATATTGATTATCACCGTATAGTTTGTTTTAGTGAATAAATTTTACGCTTTTCAACAACGATCGTTTACCTAACTCAAAATATAAGATTAACCATAATGTAAATACAGCCTACATAGTTCGATAAAGAAAAGTTAAAAAAGAAAACATGTCTGTGACTAATTAAAAGTCTAATTATCACTTCATAGTAAGCGCATTATAAGATAACAAAAATCATGAAAACCATATAATTTCAACGAAATAAAAAATTCGAAGAATCAATTTATTTGTAAATTTAAACACACATTTTTAAAGCTTTATAATTTTTTTTTTTTCATTTTAATTTTTCACAAAACAACCCACAAAAAAAATTTCATAAAAATGCAATCAAAGCTTAAGCCACCAAGCTTAATTATATTCATATTCAACTTTAGCTGATATTGCTGTTAAGTTCGTTAGAATAGATTATAAATAACTTTTCATTTTAATTTATTCTAATTACGTATGTAGTAAGTAACCTATACCTAAGCTTTGGAGATAACGTCTTATGAATAAATTCTGATGCATAAAATTAAAATAGGTATTTGAAGATGTTAAGAATTTTTTTTGTCAGATTGTATTCTGCTTAGATTTTTAAATTGAGAGATGCATTTAATTAATGTGGGGAATACTAAGTAAATACTAAGAACTTTCCATCAGCTGAGATATGATCCATGCTGTTGCTGTTTGTTGATATTTAAGGTCTGCTCAAACAGAGCGTGGGCCGAATCGTTGGGACGGTCAATTCTTTTCTGAGAAAGAAAGCAAGCAGTGGGAGCGGGTGATTAAACTATTATTAATTTCTTACAAAGACTGCCAGACCACGCTCTGTTTGACCAGGCCTTCTAATCGTTAGTAGATAGTGGTCATGACTTTATGTCATGACTTGCTTAACGTGAAAGTGTGAATGGTGATCAAGGAAAAACTTGCAACACCAAACCCATGGCCCTACAGATTGGAGGTTAGTGCGTTGGTCTAACGACCCAACCACAGTAAAAAAAAAAAACATTTTTATGAAAGAGACGCGAGAAGCCTCGGATAACGATCCCCTTTAAATGGCAATCAGACCCGGAACGAAAATGGACTACGATCTACGAGTATGCACCTGGAATGTATGAACAATCTATACGCCAGGTGCTACTCAAAAATTAAATCTGTCCTCCCGCGGTACAAGGCAGACATTACCGCGATCCAGGAGATACGATGGAGAGGATCAGGAATAACAAAAAGAAAAGATTTCGATTTTTATTAAAGCTTTCATCAAAGATTACACATGCTAGGAGGCGGATTCGTCGTGGGAAATCGACAGAGCGAAAGTCATCGATTTCAAGCCGATTAGCGATCGCCTGGCTGTGATCCCCATCAGAGCTACCTTCCAAAACATCAGCCTATTATGTGCCCCTACCGAAGAAGCTAAGGTGTCTAACAAGGAGGAGTTTTACGACCTCCTGGACGGAGCCTACGGAGCCTGTCTGGAGTTCGATGTCAAAGTTGTGCTCGGAGACTTCAATGCTAATGTCGGGAAGGAAAATATATTTGGTGATTTAGTTGGAAATCACAGCCTCCACGAAAGGACAACATATAACGGCTTCCGTCTATTTGACTTGTAATACGGTGATAAGTAACACTAGGTTCCCCAGGCGAAGGATACACACAACATAGCGATCTCCAGATGGTCAAACCACCAACCAAATCGACCACGTGCTAATTGGCGCAAGGCCAACGATACCAGTGCTGAGATCAAACGAAGAATTACTCTTGCCAATCGCTGTTTCTTTGGGCTAAGAAGGCAATTGAGAAGCAAAGCCCTCTCTCGAGCAACTAAATTATCCTTGTATAAGACGCTTATTAGCGACACCTACCTAGCCACAAAAGTGAAAAACCAACGACTGAGATGGCTGGGTCACCTAGAGCGAATGGACACCAATGCTCCGGCCTGGAAAGTCTTTGAATC
The DNA here is from genome assembly GCA_963921185.1 of Dasysyrphus tricinctus. Taxonomy (NCBI): domain Eukaryota; kingdom Metazoa; phylum Arthropoda; class Insecta; order Diptera; family Syrphidae; genus Dasysyrphus; species Dasysyrphus tricinctus. The sequence goes on from OY992530.1 coordinate 91,481,367, forward strand.
CAACCCCGTGGGACAGCGCAGTAGACGTGGACAGTGTAAAAGGTGGCGCACGCAAGTTGAAGAGGACCTCAACCAACTTGGCGTGCGAAACTGGAGACAGCTAGCTAGAAACCGAGCCGGCTGGAAGAAGCTTGTTGGTTGAGGCCCGGGTCCACCCCGGACTGTAGCGCCACTTTAAGGAAGTAAGTAAGTAATTGGCGCAAGGCACGTATCGAACATCTTGGGCGTGCGAACTTTACGAGGTGCAAACGTGGACTCTGACCACTTTCTTTTTGTGACAAAGTTCAGAGCCCGACTGTCCAACCAAAAGAAAACGAAGACCTCCCAAAGGAAGAAATTCAACGTTGCATGCCTTAGCACAACTAAGAAAGCCAGAGACTACTATCAGCAATTGATCGGGAAACTCTCTGCCGTACCCTAGCTACAAGCGTCAACAACCAGTTGGACCAGTATTGCGACATCATTAAGGAGATAGCTGAGACCACCATAAGCCATTAACTATCCAGAAAAAAGAACCCGTGGTATGATGATGAATGCGTGGTATTAAAGCAAGAGAAGGAAAATGCACGAATGCAAATGCTACAACCGAAAACAAGAGCAGCAGGAGAAGAATACCGTGAAAAGAGAATGAAAGAGAAAAAACCCTGCGCAGAAAGAAAAGAGCATCCGCAGCCTCTCAGCTCAAGTATTTCGAAGAGTCGAGCACCGCCACCAACACCCACTGCTCCTACAAAACAGCCAAGCGACTGGCATCTGGTTATAGGACTGGCACGCAAGCTCTTCAAAACAGCGAAGGGCACCTAGTCACCGAAGCACAGGGAATTGTAGACGTGTTTAAACAGCATATCCAGCAACTGCTTAATGGGCATTATGTAGAGGAGGCGACAGAGGAACAAAGAAGCATGAGACCAGTCAATGAAGATCAAGTCCTAGGGCCCAGTACTGAAGAGGTTAAGAAAGCCATTCACAAGCTTAAGAACAACAAATCCGCCAGCTCGGATGGCCTACCTGCGGTAGGAGGAGATGTCCTGGTAGGGTGCCTACACCAGCCCATCAACCAAGTGCGGGAGGAGGAAAGTATGCCCGACGATTGGTCAACTAGCTCCTTATCCCCAATCTACAAAAAAGGCGATCCTATCTATGTATGTCCTGCAAGAACTACAGTGGCATATCCCTGCTTAATTTTGCCTACAAGATCCTATCCAACGTAATATCTGAGCGTCTAAAACCATTCTGCAAACACTATGATCGACAATAGATGATCAACAATAGACCAAATCTTCACATTGATGCAAATCCTGGAAAGGACCAACGAATTTCAAGTCGAGACCCTCCATCTATTCATCGATTTCAAAGCCGCATATGATTGCATAAGTCACCAAGAGCTTCTATGGGCGATGCCGGAACTCGGGATCCCGAAAAAACTGATTCAGGTCTGCCACATGGTGTTACAAAATACACGGTGCAAAGTGGAAATCCGAGTTATTCCAGACGTGAGATGCGCTACCATGTGATTTCTTCAACCTAGTCCTGGAGCAGATAGTGCGCAAGTGTGGTTTTAACCTGGAAGGCACTATCTTCAACAGATGTACTCAACTGCTTGGCTATGCGAACATCGACATCATCGGCTACTCCAAGCGAGCTGGACCAGTGTTGTCACTTTACCACAATTGTGGTAGATCTACCACTTTTTTCCAAGATTTTGATAATCTACCACTTCTACCACTGAAGTCAAAAATTCTACCACTTTTGCTCATCCACAAACAAAATTTGAAATTCAAAGATAATCCGATCATTAATCAAAAAAACAAAATTTTTCAGTAGAAATTTTTCAATAGAAAAAAAAATTACTGTAAGTTTTTATCTCTATGTACCTACTTACCTGAATGCTGCCTTTGAAATTATTTAGAACTGATTTCTTTTACGTGCTGGCTCTTCTTCAAGACATGTTCATAGTCTAAGCATGGCTCATGCTCAGTAGAGCTGGCATGTTAGAAATAGAAATCTTGTAGATTTTTTCAAAGCTTGTGTCCTACAACTTTGTTTATAAAATATGGGAAAAAGGGGAAACTTCTATGGCTACCCTCCTCGACGACAATGTAACGTGTGCGCTGTGCCCTACGAGCAATTCATAAACGCTTTCCTGATATGTTTTTTGGCTTGAATTTTGATCACCACAAAAACTTCAGTGAAGAAATAGATTCAGAAATAATAGAACAAAAGTTTTTAAAAATTGTTTTTCTTTGATCTTACCAAATAGGTACATAAACTAATGAATTAAATATTCTTTGTCAAGTTGCTTAAAAATGCTTACACAAAACATGATTTAAATTTTAATAATAAAAGAATATCTGTCTTTTTAATATTTTTAAAAAAGACATTTTAAAAAAGATTTTAAGAAACACTTGTTTTTTCCACAAATTTAATAATTATTTTATTAATAAGTTTTGCCAATGCGTTTCGTCTAAGTTAGGACATCATCAGGGCACTTCTGTCTTAACTAAGACGAAACGCATTCACAAAACTTATTCATCAAATTATTAAATATGTGAAAAAACAAGTAGGTATATTTCCTTAAATCTTTTTTAAATGTCTAAGATTAATTTCAACCAAGTGAATAACTCTAAATCTATTGATAATATTAAAATTTTTAAAAGATATATATTTTTATAATTATAATTCTTGTTGATATCCCAGACAAAATTATAAAGATCTGATATATTTTCATTACTCAAAAAATTATTCAAAGTGTCTGATTTTCAGTGCCCTGCCCGTTTTCGAGTGGACACATTATTGCAGTTCTCTTATTTTAGTTCCAAAACCAATATAAACCCAATTATGACGTTAAATAAGAAATCTTTTTATGATACAAAAACATTTTTAGTATCACTTCATTTAAAAAAAAAAAAATTATTGAACTTTGTAGATACAGGCAAAAATATCGTTAACTTTGAAAACTATCGAGGTTTCAGATTTGGCAGCGTGAAGCATTAAGTCTGGTGAAAATAAAACGGTATCTGTGTCTCACGTCCATTTGCTATTTTATTTGTTAAGAAGGCAATTGTGCTACAGGTCATGGATTGTCCGTTCAGTTTCTCAGTCCTCTGATGGGTATTTAGGATAAATGTCTATCTAAGAAGGCATATTTTTTAGCATTATTATATTGGCTAAGCAATACCTTAATAATTAAATCTTTTTATTTTTTCGTACAATGCGTAACTATGTTTTTGGGGCAAAAACTATGAAAACACTAAGTCTCCTCACCTCAGTCCCCTTGCACTTTAACGGCTGACTGTCTATCAAGAGACCGCAAAAGTGTTCAGTTAATGCTACTTTTCCTTGTAAATACTTGTTAATACAAACTTGATTTTATTATAAATGTGGCTAAGATTTTCAAAAGGATATTTATACAGGTGACTATATCTCCCATTAGGCAAGGGGTACGATTTTCTAAAAAATTGACTTAAAATAAAGAAAAAAAATAAAAAATCTTAGTCCCCTAGACACATATTTTCAAAAAATGACTTAAGAAAAAATAAAAATCTTAGTCCCCTAGACACATATTTTCAAAAAATGTATTCAACATTTTGTAGAATCACCCATATACTTCTATGAATAAAATGGTTCTCTTTGACTAAAATAAAACTTAGAAACAAAAATATTTGTGCTTATCTAATTTTTGGAAATTAAAATCTACCACTAAAAATCTGGATCTACCACTATTTTTTAGACTTATCTACCACTTTTTTAAACCTGGAAGTGACAACACTGAGCTGGACCCGAAGCATTCACAGCTATTGATGAACAGCCGAAACGCGTTGGTCTTGAAGTGAATGAGGACAAAACAAAGTATATGCTATCAACAAATAAAGCTTCATCTGTCCATCGCATACGGAAAAACGTCACTGTTGGTAGCAGTAATTTCGAGGTAGTCAAGGAGTTCAGCTACCTCGGAACAAACATCAATTCCACGAACGACACCTTAGGGAAATCCGACGAAGATTTACCCTAGTGAACCGCTGCTACTTCGGTTTGGCCAAACAAATGGGTTCAAAACTCCTTTCTCGAAAGACAAAGTGCACGCTATACAAAACGCTAATTTTACCCGTTCTATTCTACGGTACCGAGTGCTGGATGATAAGTAAAAAAGGGGAATTTATACTGGGCACTTTCGAGAGAAAAATTCTTCGGCGGATATTTGGCCCTATATGCCAAGACAGCGAATGAAGGAGAAAATTTAATCGTGAATTATACGAGCTGTACCCAAATGTATGAATGAAGCCCAAAGACCCAAAACACGTCGACTACACTGGCTCGGCCACATCGAGCGAATGGACAACAATGTTTCAGCCAAGAAAATCTTCGAGTCCCAGCCGCCAGGTTCGAGACAACCAGGAAGATCGAACCTCCGCTACAGGGACCAGGCGGTTACAGACGCAAGAGCGCTTGATTTCGACAACTGGAGGGAGGAGGCACCGCATCTGATGGAAGACGGCAATATCTCAGGCAGAGACCGTCCATGGATCGGGAGCCGGATAAGTAAGTAAGTAAAAAGATAAAAGCATTTAGTACCAACTTAGAATGATATCTCTTCAACAATTGTGGATTATTATGCAGTTTATCTCTATAATCGCTACAAACATAATTGACACATTAAATGCAATATCCTTAGTAAGCTCATGTCTCAAAGTCTATTCATCCTCGAACGCCTCCAAACAAACAGTTAACAAATAAATTACGCACAAAAGACTGTCCAGACCAGACACACATTTTTTGTTTGATTGACACGAGTCACAATAATTGAGCCTTTCGAAATATCTACAGTAAATTGCCCCAATCAACACTCATACTCATACTGTCTCATCGGTAAACATAAAAAACCCCGGCTTATGAGAAAAGATTTTCAATGTTCGACATATAGGAACTTGATGAATTGAACATGACACACCATATCGGCTACCTCATATACTGCACACTCGGGCTCGGCGCTTTTGTATCAGATCTTTTTGGACTTGTTAATAAAATTAATTTTTATGAATGAAAGTAATTGCTTTTGCCGCGTAAAGTAAAACCGTGACCAATGTGGTAATACTCTAGGTTCCGTGCATCGTCGGCGTCGTCGGTCGTTCGTTTTGTTGGTGACAGCGGGACTCAGTTGTTTCGACAACATTCCTATACAAAGTTGATGATAAATGAGCTTGCTCGCATGCAAGCGGAATAAATTGTCCATATACCATTTTATAAACCAGTCTCACACACAACATTACGTCACCCACTGTGTGTGAGTTGCAGTTCGTTCGTGTCTGGCTCGACTCTGGAGCTGTTAAATTGAAGTTTTTTTGTATTATCATGTCTCTCTGGTATTGTAATTTGAGCAACGTAGCAATTATGGGGCTGTGGAGCGTATTTTGTCCACCACACAAGAATACCTTCAGGTGGGTTTGTCGTTGCAAGACTTGGCGAGGGCGGATGTTTCAATGCATCGCCCTTGATGAATAAAAATAAAAAAATAAAACATAAAATTTTTTTTTTCATTTAGTTTCTCTTAGTCAAAAGATAAGGCCAATGCAAATGTAACCTTGATTATGAGTTAAGGTGTAGCAGACTCAAAGTTAACGAATGCATCAGTTCCTGATGACCGTGTGGGCGGGTGGCATGGTTGTTTAAAACATGTTCTTTTTTGATGTAACCTAACCTAACCCAAAGAAGTTTATAAAAATTTAATTATGCAGAACTTTAACTTGTAAGACAAATTTATCATGTCGTTGATCGTAGTACCTAATGATCTTTATGGTTTCAGAACATGGGCGTTAACAGGGTTTAACAGAGATTTTTAGGTATAATTCTAGAGGAATTCTAAATGATACGGGTCAACATGAGTTTAGAATGGATCTTAAATCATATTCTTAACTGTATTTACTTTAGGTGTAGGTGAGTTGTAGCAAATGTGATTTCGTCAAATCATGTTGTTTTTAGAATGTTCTGTTAAACGGCTATAGGTAAGGTGCGTAGGCGTATCTACCTTATTTGTGTTATGAAATATGAAAAGGAAATCAATTATATCTGTCTCAGCATTCACCATGATTGTTGATTTCATTTATTAAAAGTTAAACTTCATGAGTCTTATTTATTAGATTTCTTAGAAGATTGACTAGTTAGACAGTTTCTTAAAAGTTCTTAATAATTAAATTAAATGTCAAGTTATAGTCAAATCTTAGGCAACTAATTCTGTTGTTCAAGTTAGATAACTTTAGGACCACAGTGAAAAAAGTTTACTTCGGTATATCTTTTTGGAGTTGGACGGATGTCTATAAAGTTAGAAACAGTATATAAATACGACTGCATGAGACCAACAGTTTTATGAATTGAACTTACGTTTTTTTGTACTGAACGCATTCATTCGAAAAGCTATTTTAATTTCACAGAAAAAAAACAAATTCTGTCAAGTCAAGTCGCTCTATCTGTCATTTCATAAATCTATGTTTCCACCGAAACTTAAAGTAGAACATAGAACTATAACTATATGCGGGACACTTAAGTGGTTAGAAGAGGAAAAAAGCGAAAACAAGAAAATGATAAAACGGATTGTGACATTTCCTCTAGTTTCGTTCACTTTTACTTTTGTAAGGGCTTGGTCAAACAGAGCGCGATCCGACGGGACGGTCAATACTTTACTGGGAGAGAAAGAACGCGACGGTCAAATTTTCTTTGTAAATTTTTACAAAGATCGCCGGACCACGCTCTGTTTGACCAGGCCTTAAAGGTAGAGTAGAAGTATGTATAATAGGTGAAAGCATAAGGAAGCTTATGTCAAAACCGACCGTAAGGACAGAAACAGAAAAGAAAAGTTGAAAACTATACACCAAGCACCAAATTCTTTTGGGTTTGATTCCACCATTTTGATTTTTGCAGCAAGTTGTCAGTCCACTTACGTAGAACCGTTCTTTGAGGGCAAAATTTATGGAAGACTAGATGAAAAGTACAAAATCGCAATGATGGGCGCGTCACATGAATAACTTTGATTTGCTTGGTTTCGTATGACCACTTACGTGGCCAACTATTCTAGTTCTACCTGAAGTGACGAGAGCTCGATATGTCTTGACTTAAGTGAAACTGACGTATGGTGAAATAGGAATTGAACAAAAAGATAGATGATTGACGATGTTCAGACTTGCTTCATGTGAGTTGACTTAAGATAAGACCGCAATCGACGGAACTGCACTTCAGCGGAACTGCGCACAGCACTCTACTGCACTTTTCCGCATTTGATTTGTAGCTACGCCACATTACATATTGGCTTCACTCATCAATAAAAGAGTAATGCCTATAAGAAATGCCATGAGTACCTAATTTAATGCAATTGTGAGGATATTTTTGAATTGACGACCAAGCAACATTATAGTTCTATGAACTCCTTATCGACATAATATCTCCTTTATTTAATTTCAACACGAAATATATCTAAAATGTAGGCACTGCTTCCCACAGAGCACAGGAAAAAAACAAAGCACACAACCAAACACAACGTTTCGCGACGATTGCTGTACCGCACTTGCGACAACGTAACTGAACGGAACGTCAGGCCGGCCGTGAAGTTCAGTTGTCGCTTAAGCCTAATTCATACTTCCTGATGAAATGATCAATCACCAGTGGAGAAAGTTATTTTTTGACATTGCTCACTGGTACATACTTGCGAGTGTTTTGTGAACGTTCACAATGTAGCTGCACAGCTTTCTGACATTTTAGTATCAAAAATAAAAATAAAAATGAATAATGATGAAAAGTAGCTCAAATGAGTGTGAAACTCACTTCAACCCCCATGTAAATACTTGGTTGCTTGATCTTTTATATCCCCCCTCCTCAGCACTTTGAAAGTAGCATTTTAAAAAAACCAAAGTAGGTTTTCAATCAACTCTGGATGTAATGTAGTAGATTGTGAAATTCTGCGTCGACACCATTTTTTAATTTTATTAATAAAAATATTTTTCCAACTTTTATTGGCTTTTTAAATTTTGTTTCCAAAACGACTTTTTTCCACCCCCTTCGTGCAAGGGGAGGGGTGGGAGAAAAACAATAATGTGGTCCTATGGTTTCAAGGGTGTTGAATTCAACGGTAGTTCTCGGGTCATCGTCCGGCCCTTGGTTTTCGATTTATAGGCACAATTTCGGAATTGTGGCAACCCTTCTCTTGTCCTTCTGACAGTGTTGCCACCTTGGCAACACTTCTTAAAAGTAAAGTTAGGACATGAACTATTAGTGTACTAAAGCTCAACCCGTCATTCAGGTCGAAATGAAAGATATGCCCTCATATCGTGCACAAACGGCCCTACTATGTGGGTTAGTACGTATGCTTCATTTGTGTATTATGGTCTTCATTTAGCTCTTGTGGTTTCTGAGTTATTCATGTGACCAAACTTTCCCCGTATCCCAACTAGCCCCACCCTTCCCTATTCGTCCATGGTAACGGGTCATGTACCTAGGGGTCAGCCCCAGCAGAGCCTATGTACCGGGGTAAAGCAGACTAAGACCGACCCTGCCAAGGCGTCTGAATGACGCACGATATTAAAATGAAGAAGTACATGCAAAATGATTACGGTGACCATCCGTCCTGTATTTTCAGGGGCAGTCCTCCACTTCAATAGTCTTTCCCGTGTTTTTATTTAAGAAATGCGGGACGTACCTACATTATGTTGTGTACCTTATTTTGTTTCAGGTATTTTACTTAATTCAAATTAGATATTTTGAAACATTATAGGTAAAGACTAAAAGATCTGCTACAAAAGCAAGACTTCTATTACAATCATACATATTTACAAACTCCTTCCTTCAACGAAATTTTTAAAAGCAAACTGAATTAACTAAACAGAGAAGTTTCGCATCTTAGCATAAAATTTGAAATGATTTTATTAAGGTAGCTTTCTAAAAATGTATTTATTTATTCTTTTAAAATTTATATGAAGATACAATCAGAGAATAGTTCAACAACAAAAACACAGTGGGTTAAAAATGTTTACCCGTTTTTTAGTAAAAAACATTTCTATCGAAAATCTTTTATAAATATGTAATTGTGGACAAAATGTTTGGATAATGTTTGCATAAAAAGCAATACACAAAAGAACGTTACATATTATGTAAATGTATTTTCGTGACAAAATGATGTATTGCAACTCGCAAATACTCGTTATAAAAGTGTTTTTTTTTAAGTCAAAATTAAATTGTGTGATAAAAACGACAGCAATGCAAAGCAAAACTTAAATGTCAAAATACGGGTGTTTTTTAGAGGTACAGAACTTTAAGTTGGCATCACTATTTTAACAGGCGGTCATTTTGTCAGCTGTCAAGCAAGTTTTGGTTTGGCATTTCACACGTTCTATAGATCTTGCGATTTAACACCGCTTGACTATTTTCTGTGGGGATATGTGAAGTCGCTAGTCTACGCCGATAAGCCCGAAACTATTGACCACTTGGAGGACAATATTCGCCGCGTTATTGCCGATATACAATTTCCAGATTAGACTACGCCCGAGCTAGCCGTAGCCAGAAGATTCTTTCGAATAAAGTAAATTGCATGTCAATTTAAGAAAATCATCTTTGTTTTATTCCATTTCAAAGTTCTATATCTCTAAAAAATACCCTTTGCAACAACAATTATGTCCATATAGAATTAGCTATGCCCATATAAATAACTGGATTTTACTTCTGTCCCGATGAAAATAGTAATGCCAAACTACGATTATCGTTGTGTTATCGATAAATTTATATAGAAATGTCAAATGTTTGTTGGTAAGATAATTCAATACAAAATGGCATAGGTACCAAGGAAAAAGGTATATAAATGTTGAAATGTACCAATATCGTTCCTTTCACCAAACTCCATATGGACTTGCAAAAAAAAAAACGCAGTTAAAATATCAAAGGGTTTGATAACCTAATTTTTTTTTATTTTTTATTTTTACAAAATGGAAAAGCTTTAATAATTTCAAAATGTTCTCTAATCAAAATCTGTTTACTTTTGCCTTGATGTTAAAAAAAAAAAAATAGTTTCTATTATGCAGGCAAAATATGTTTACAAGTTGTTTAACACTTTAAATACCGCGAATACTACATACGCGTATAAGTATGAGTCGAGTACTTACTTGGTACATTCGTGTTCGAGTCAAATGTTTTTATTCAAAAACAAATTTACAATTCAAATTAACAAATTGTGTACAGAAACTGCAGTAGCACTCAACTTGACAAGGTCAATTTGTTACCATTTTTACTTAAACTAACGCAAGGTGCGTTGTCTATTCTAATGAGCCATTAAGACGCCCTTTGCATTGTGTACACATAGTTTTAAAATTCTAATGCTGTCAAAATAACTATGCACACATTTTTATTACTTTTCGTTTCTTTTGACTTTTATTAATTGAAATTTTGTTTATGAGTCAATGTTTGACAGAGACATTGGTTGAGGTGGTATGCGTATGCGGGTTTTGAATAATAGATTTTGTATAAAGACGTCAGTTTGACACATAAACACATAAAAAAACCTATTGTAGGTAAGTAAGAGATTCTTAGTTGAACTGATATATAAGGTAGGTTATAAGTTGCAACTTGATGCAACCTATAGATAGTTTCTTGAAATATTGATTTAAGTCGTTTCTTTACAAGTGTTAGTACCTAAGACAATATTTTCATTTTTTTTAGATCAAGTTGTGTAATTAGTTAAAGGGTACAAGGTTAAGGCTTTGTGCCTTATGCCACTTGATCACTATTATAGAAAGTGTGTATGTGTTTGTTTATAAAGCAAGCAAAGCATACAAACATTTTTGCTTTAAGAGTTTTAAGAGTTTTTAAGAGTTTGAAAAAGAGTTTTGATATTTGCTCTTTGAGATTTTTCTGTTATTATCAAGTTTTCAGTCTATGATCGGCTGTTTTCGAAAACAATATAACTTTTAGATGTAATTATTGTAAGATGTTCTTCACAATCTGCTCAGATATTGAAAACCAAATTAATGAACTAACGTTAGCCATTAATAATGATTATGAAAGTTCTTGCGCCATTCCTAAAGGAAAAGTTAAACTCAACCCCGTATGGTTGGTGGTCCTAAGAGCTGGCTGTCGTTAGAAAAAACTCAGCGAGGCTTTTCAATAGAGCAAAACCAGTAATTAACTTGCTGCGGAAGAGGGCTCATCCCATTTCCTTTGTGAATGCCCTAGTCTGGCCAGAACTAGAAAAAAAAGCCCTCGGAGAATACTTTTTCGACAAAATGGGTGACATCTCTACCCACAGCCACTAAAGAATATCCTGAAATTCACTCAGAAGTCAGGGTGGTTCAAGGAGGCATCCCATTCCTAAACTTTTCCTCAATCCCACACCAATTCCCTCCTCACACCTACCTTCCTTTATCCTGGGAAGCACAATGGATCCTAAACTTGTCCTCAATCCCACACCAATCCCCTCCTCACACCTACCTACCTTTATCCTGGGAAGCGCAATGGATCCACGGAGATCCGATTGAGATGATGCGGCTTACCGTATCATCCATCACCCCTTCTAACCTAACCTAACCTTAGTGCAGTTTTACAAACAAAGAAGCTATGGATATCTGAAGTATGCCAACCAGTGTGGTGGAGGGCCCTGCCTATGCAGGGCCGTTTAAAAAGTTCCTTAGAAAAACAGTGTCTACTGTTACAAATTGAAATGTCTTCGGTGACTTCCTTTTCATTTGCTTGCTTATATTCCAAAAACACTTTGTTTTTATTGAAATCAATTTATAGTTTTCACTAAGAAGTCAAACCAACCCACCCAAATTGTTGGCAACATAAACTGTATTAGTTTATATTTTTATTGCCTTTTTTATGGTTCATATTAAAGCCTTAAATGTTTCTGATATAAATAAATTTGAATTTGTTAGAAACTATAAAATACTGATGTAAGTAATGACCAATAAAACATAAAATTGATGCGTCATAAAAAGTTATCTTTCTAAAAAAAACCTTGTAGTAGGTATGTACTTTGAAAACCACAGAACTATCCCACGTTTTTTTTTTCTAGTGTGGGTACAAAGATAAGATATGTAGGTACCAACCAAACCTACCCAAGAAAACAATGTATGTGTACTTCTACCTTAACTATTCACTGTTTTGCTTCCGTCAAAGTATTTTACAAACAAATTAAATTTCAAACAAGTACCTACCTTATGTCTACCTTAGTATGTCTGCATGATAGTATCTGAGACACACCTTTCAGTCCCAAAATTTATTAGCTTTCAAAATGTACTTACAAAATTATAATACAAAAAAATGAACATCAAATTTTGGGGCTATTAGGTCATAGGTAGAAGAAAACTTAATTTAACGTGTCGTGATTCCAATCCTATTAAGTATTTTAATCGTTTTTGAAAATCTTATGTTATCACATTGTTACACGTTCTATAATGCCTATTTTATGTAGATATTTATGTGAATTAAAAGGGGAATTCCATTTAATATCTGAGATACACATTGTACCTAACTATCAAATAAATAAATCCACATAAACACAAGGAAATTAGGTCAATCACCAACAGCTAAGTTCTTCCAGGTTCATATTTTTGTTTATATTTTCTTACTCTACTTCCACCAATTCGATAATATACTCAATCAGGTTTTTGGCGTTCGGCAATGAAAGTGGTTGTTGTTGGCAATATTGTATCTTTGTATCTTCTACTCTTTATACACAAAACATCAGCAATTTGTATCTCTGACTGAAAGTAGTTTTCATGACGAAATTTGTTATTTTTAGATCTTTGCCGGTGGTGGTGGCTTAGTTTAGACTTTGGAAGTAATAATGTGCAATTGGAAAAAAAGTAATAAGTTAGACAGAAATCATTAAAATTGAACTCATTTTTTCAGGTGTTTCGGCCGTACAGGTGTATGGAAGGGAAAAAGATTGAAATAAGATAAAAAATTCATGAATGAAATAGGATTCCATTGAAAATAAAATGTATAACTGGGTTGCACGCAATTGTTCTTTTTTACTTGAAGTTCAAAAATAGTTTCGATTTACTAACACTTAATATTCAAAAACATATGAATATAAAACAGATTCCAGGACATTGGGTGTATTTTTTAATATCAGGCGGTTGGTCGAGCTGTCGTTACACTTAGATAGTCCTTTTATTTGTAAGTATATGTGGTGAGGGGATAACCCCATTTATTCGGTTTAATACTTAAACTAAGGTTAATGTGGGGGAGGGCAATTCAAAAGATGGAGTTTTGAAGAAGGAGTACTGAGATTAAAGTCGAAAGGATTGATGTTCGAATAAATTTTTTGCAGCATACGAGAGATTGGTTTATTGGAGCCATTAGAGGTTCATTGGGTGGGTAAATAGAAGAGATGAAGGTAAGTGTTAAAAGAAGTAGAGTTTTACAGTGAAATGCAGTCAACAGAACCAGATAGTCAAGTTGACCAGCTCAAGACGGTATAGGGAGACAGGATCAGAAGATTTTTTCATGATAAACCTCGAAGAGCAAAGTGAACGAAATAACGCTGGACGCTCTAGATTCTGGTCATGGACAAGGTTACTATCTGCCGTGCATTTGATGGGTTGATAAAAGATGAAGTATAGAAACGGAGAGGAGATTTAATACATTCGGTGAGACCTGTGCCTACGTTCTGTAACTCTCGCATCGAAAAAACTGGTCGAGAAACGATGAAAACTGAAACAAAATGCATGAGTTTTGTTACATTTTTCAACGTTTCTCGACTGATTTTATCGATGCGAGAGTTACAGAACGTAGGTACTGGATGGTGGTTCTGGGGCCATCAATACCAGAAACCAGCTTCTGCCCCTCGAAGTTGGTTCTTGTTCGATTTCCGGTTGAGAAACGGGGCAAAAAGGAGTATTGACATTGTTGTTGATAAATTTTCTGTTTCCACAATGTTGACATGCAGGTCTTCTAGCTGGCAATCTGCACTGGCGTTGAAGATGTCCGGTCTTGTTACAGTTCCAGCATCGAGTAGGTCCATCTCGCTGGTTCCTTTGGAATGGAGTTATCTGGCAAAAACACTCCTCAATTTCTAGTTCTCTTACCCGATGAACTCCTTGAGAAGCCTGTTCTGCTGCTTTCATAGTCATGTGTTAGGAAGTGTGCGTTTTCCAGCCGTTCGAATTGCTCCCTGAAGGTTGATGTCAGATACAGCACGAGCAAGGGCTTCTGTTGCGAATTGATTGATGATTTCATCTCCTGCAGCTGGATATGCCATATGCGCCAATCGTTCGATGTCTGCTTGAAGCTGTTGCAGAGTTTCTCCCCTTTTCTGGACTCTAGTATTGAGTTGAACATAGAAGACTTCTTGATGCATATGGCCATCTCCAAAGCGTTTGTCAATGGCCTGAACAAGAGCACTGAAGTTGCCATTCTTATCTGCTTGTATGGTTTGCAGCAGCTTAGCAGCATTTCCTCTGAGGGCAAGCGTCAGAGCTATGTATTTGTCTTTTTGTAGATTGACCAAGAAGTTTTTCCATCGATGGTTGGTAGATGCATCTCCTTTTTCTAAGGACAGTCACCAGAACTTTCTCGAACCTTCATTTTCCTTACTTTGCCCAATTCTTTGGTAATGGATTCAATTTATCTTCCACTTTTTCAAACTTTGCTTCTACTGTCGACAATTGCTTATCGATAGTCGAAAATTGTCTATCGACTCGCTCGTCAAGGGCAACAATTCTGTTGTCAAAGGCATCTAACTTACCTTCGAGTATCTAAATTTGTCTGTTCTTGGAAGTGTTGAAGAAGATTCTTTTCTTGTTTTTCGAGCAGACTCTTTTGTTATTGGCTTTGTTGCTCGAATCGTTCGAGAAGATTCTTTTGCTCATTGCGTTGTTCTTGACTTTGTTGATCGAATCGTTCGAGAAGATTCTTTTGTTCATTCTGTTGTTCTTGGCTTTGCTGTTCTAGAAGATTCTTTTGTTCTTTGCTTTATAGTTCGAATCGTTGTTCTAGAAAATTCTTTCTTTTTCTGGCTATCAAATTTGGCGAGCTGCTGAGACAGCATATTGGTCATGTTCGATGTACTTGCTCTTGTTGTTCTTCCAAACTTTCAATGTCGAATATAAACGCGTGTCCGGGCTTTTTCCACGTCTTCTTAAATCTTCTTGCAGAAGAATTAAAAGATCATTCTTTGTTCCAGCAGTAGAGAGATCTCGCTTTTTCAGTTCCATTAAATTTAAATCATTCAGAAATTTAGCCATTGCATTTTCTTATTTTTCACTTTTCACAGTCAATTTTCACTTTTCGAAGCTATTTTCTGTAAACGCATAATAAATTATCTGAATGCACAAATAAAATAAGTTGTATCCCACTTCTGACACCAAACTGAAAAACTGTCAAGATCCTGTTGAATGAAGGTGTGGTGCATATCCATTTGCTCTCGGGTGGCTGTTCATTTGAGAGTTGCATCATAAGACTCCTTTTTGAACATTTTTTTTCACGTGAAAATCGAGCCCTACCTGCTACTCGACCAAATTTCATCATTCTACCAACAACCACAATTTCTTCATATAGAAGCAATTCTGAGAAAGTGAGTGGATGTCACGCCTCCTGAATGGAAAATATTAATTTTTTAATTCTACTCTTTATATGCTCCTCAAATTCTATGGTTCGACCAATTTCCATCGCTCTACAAAAATTGAAAGTGACTCTTATAATTGATAACAATTTTACAAAAATTGAGTGGATGCCACACCCCCTAAAATACTAAATTGTTTGATTTTTCTTTTTGTATGTACCTCTCAAGTCCTAACTCTCTAGCGATTCTCATCATTCTACGACAACTGCAAGTGCACCATATAATTGATGAACATTTTGAGAGTTTGGATGGATGCCACTCCGCCTGAGTGGAAAATTCTAATTTTTTTACTTTTATCCTTGCATGAACTTCAAGTCCAACCAATTTTAATCGTTCTACAGCAGCTCCATATTGAGAAAGTGGTGGATCATACGCCCCCTGATTGGAAAATTAGTAAATTTTCGATCTTGTCCATTGTATGCACGACATTACCTACCGCTGTACTAAATTTCAAGGTTCTATGATGTCGAGACGTGTACCATAATTTGTATGGCCTGTCTGTGCGTCAGTTACGGTTTTTGCAATTTTCGAAGTCCTATATCACCCGAGTTCATTGTTGTAAAAAGGCTGGGCACTACCAATGTATAGTGCCTCGAACTTGGCTGAACACTACCTTCCCTTTCCCTAACTGTCAAAAAGTTAAAATTTCGAGAATAAAGATTCAGCTCTCCGTGAATTACTCTCAAGACTGTTTCGACTTGCAAGTTTGTTCTCAAGAGCTTCCTAAAGGCTGCTAGCACTCCAATGCTATCGTTTCCAACACTGTGTGTACCGTAGCCTGGTTTCATATTCAGGCTTCAAGAAAGTTTTACCATTTATCATTGTGCAGTAGCGCTTGTCATTGACGGCTGTGTCCGGTATTATTTCTAAAGAAACGATTATTTCACCAACCCCAAAGACACACCAAACAGTGCATTTTTGTGGATGTAATTGCAGTACGAGACTCTGTTCGGGTTTTTATCAATCCAAATGCGTCAATTCTGTTAATTGACTTACCTTTTGAACCATTTAACTCATCACTGAACAAAATTCGATGCGAAAAACAAATTTGATAAGTCTCTGGATTCCCTGGGAGTAAAATATTTGAGATTTTCTGATCGACATGATTATCTCGCGTTGTCTATGGTGCAGCACGGAAATGAGAGCTAAAGCTTAATATTTTGCGTTTGTTTGTGAGAGCCAACAACTTAATTGATTTAAAATATTTGTACGTTTAAAGTATGCGCATCTTCTGTACATGTGCTTTTGGTTTTGATTCGTTCTCCAAATCTAAAATCGATAGATTTTTCTTTTCTGCATGAAGTGCCAAACCAACTCTTTCGGAAGCTTTCGGCATGCTTCCGGACTACCATAAGAAAACTCTATTAATCTACATAAACTGTGAGATCAAGAATTGGTAGAAATCTGGCTTAATCTATCGATTTCTTTCTTTTATAAAATGTGTGTTCATTATCATGAAGCCTTAAGACTCTCAAAAGTTTTTTCAGTAATGATTTACGATTGATGATTGATTTAACACAACCACCAATCACCAACAAAGTCAAGGTATATTCTCTTCGATCAATTTAAACCGAGTAATGCATTGAACAACATCAAAGTGGCTTGATAATTTAATAAATTAAAGCCTAACATAGCCTAGGGATCCCAATTTTCCAACAGCATAAGATGAATCAGACAAAGAACAATAAAAGATATCCATTTCTCCCGCGGAACAAGAAGAATCTATCATATCTTATCCCCAATCCAAGTGTATCTTCTTTCTTATCAAATTTTCCGTGAACGTAGATCCATCTAAACAGGAAACAAAAACGCACTAGACCATATCTTAATAAAATGCTCTTTGCCTTCTGCCATATCGATTCATTATACTGAACTGATGCGGTTGATGGCCAGGTCTATAATAATAATTCATTTCACCAACAACTCTAGGATGCGAATTTTCTTTGATGATTCTACCGATATTAATGCGATAGCTCCATCATGGAAGGTTGAATGATGATTGCATCGGTATGAAAATTGTAGCTATAAATGTTATATAATGATGGTTAAGTGCATTTTATAGTTTTCTATAGTTAATGTACTTATATGTAGGTATCTCAATTTTCTCTATAGAATTAAAATAAATGCGAATATGATGCTTGTTTGAAGGTATTAATTCTCTGTGGAACCTTTTATTATTTATCATTTAGCAAAAATCCATTTAAAATGCATTTGAAGCTTAATAGCTTATGATTGGTAGTGAGTGCATTCAACTGGAATGTGTTTGTGGTTTTAATCAAATCAGTCTCGAATTCAGGAGTAAGACATTTCGCATGTTATTATAGGAAATTTAATATCAACATCCAGATAAAGGTTCCTTTTACGGTTTTACGGTTCAATTGAAATGTCTACTAAATGTCATTGAACTTCAGACATTTTTATTTATTGTGTTAAGTGTTGTTTTTAATGACAAAGAGAAGAACAAATGTATTCCCACCGCACTCACAAAAGGCATTTACAGTTGTATTGATTAGAATTTGCTATAAAGCATCTCTCAACGGGTGAATAAAGTTAAGCAAAGTAAAAGCCCTTATTAAAGCTCTATAAAACGTTGGTGCGTAAATTATTTTTCATAAAATATTTTCCAAACCACTTGAGCTACAATGCCCTTGTGCAAAACAGGAGTACCAAAAAGAGAAATCTATTACATTATTAGATGTAGCCACTATTGAACCTCTAAGCGCGTTTAGCTTTAAAATGGTTCTGTTCAACGTCAAATAATTTTTATAAATAATATTTCCGCGTTAAAAGGCATTGTAACCTTAATCAGTCTCTAAAATGCGTTTATAAATAAAACTGTTTAATTATAACAACGTAGATTAGTTGATTTGCAAGATTTTAATATAAAGTAGTTTCCTCCAAACATGTTTGACAACTCGGTTCGCGCGACGCACGGTGTTGAATTCTGAACCCTCACCAGGACACAGGGATCTCACAGAAAAAAACGGGACAACTTAATACTTCCAAAGGTAAAATGTTTCCTTCCTCGCTACACGAACATAGGAATGATTCACGAGTTTTTGTTTAGAATCCTATCGTGGCACTATATTTAGGAATTAATTTGTCTGTAGGAAATTTTCAAAAAGTCAATATCATTCAGGCAGTAACGTTTAAGGAAAAATTTGAAGTTTTTGACCTTGACAATGTCTTTCAAAGTTTTTTGACAGCAACATAGATTTTTTGATGGAAGCCCTCCTTTTTTTTGACATCAATAAATCGTAAAATTTTACGCTCAGTCTGTTTCTCAAAGCTTCATTTTGCCTTAAACTTAAACAAGGTGCAGTTAGGTACCTCTTTTAAAGTTATTTTGTGAAGATCAAAGTTGTTTAACAGTTAAACTTTAACCGCATTTAACCGTATACGAACATACTCTCCGGCTTTTGAATATTTTTGTCGTCAACGCGACATTTCTTTGCAGAGCTGCGTCGCAAATGCGATTTAAATAAACATTATGACACTTCAGCAAATTGCTTTATCGAAAATTCAACTTTAGCATACAAATTTATTTTTGAGCTTTCGAATAGTTGACTTTTGGTGTTACATTTAAGAACATCTAGGTTAGGTAAGGTTGGGTTAGGGTGATAATGCGGCAAGCTGCATCGTCTTACTCGAATCTCTGTGGATCCATTGCACTCCCCAGGGTTTGTGAAGGATAGTGAGCGGAGGAAAAGGGAGGGGGTTATGGGAATCTTTATCTGTAGGGGCCTTCTTTAACCATCCTGAATTCTGGAAGAATTTTTGGATGTTCTTTATTGGCAAGACAGAAATGTCGCCCAGTTTGTCGAAGAATCATTCTCCTAGGGCTGCTTTTCTGGTTTTGGCTAGACTGGGGCATTCACAAAGGAAGTGAGGTCTCTTCATCTTGACACCCTAAACATTTCCAGCGAGCTGATGACCATTCTGCTCGTGTGGGTTCCCATTGAGTTGTGACCAATTAGGACTCCAACTAGGAGTAATAATTGAAACCTGCTTATCTTGAGGAAGTATTCAGATGTTTTCCCCGAAATATTCGGACATATTCAGCTTCAAGGAAACTCTGGTGAATTTAACGTTTTTCTTGTTCTAATGGCTCAAACACCGAGAAATTGGTTTTGCTCGGATCAAGAGATGACCCGTTTTTGGCCATACGAGAACGAAATGGCAGATGACCATTTCGTTCCCGTATTTATCATGATTTCTTGGAACCATGGACCCCAAGAGTGACCGTGCTCGTTGCACTTTAGTAAGTTTAACTCATACCGGCAACGTTCTATCAGTTTTGGCCTTATGGTGATTGAGGGAATGGCTTCAACTGACACCTCTGACTGAAAATGTCAATAATTGTTTTTCATTATTTCGCCGTGAGGAGAGCTGTTTTGTGGCTTCTTAAGCTGCAAGTACCTCCTCCTGGAATACACGCTGCAAAAAATTAGAAGCTTTATGGATCTGCTTATGAGTTGTTTGAGTAGATACCTGACCCAACTCCCTGGAAGGTCTTGGAACCGTCATTAAAGACCGAAACATGATCTGCATTTATGACCGGAATTCCCTGGCTGGAATATCTGTAATGGCTCCTAGGTTGAAATCAATGTGCGGTGCAGGATTTGCCTAATTATGGCTGTGTACATCCCATGAATGTGTCTAGGGCTAGTGTCACCCATTTCTACATTTATTAGTCTTATTTAAAGCATGGATTCAATCCAGTTTATCAGTAACGCATGGATGCTGATGGAGTAAAGGTTTTGTCGAATTGTATTGTTATCAACATTGTTAAAGGCCCATCCTTTGCCAAAGAATTCAACCAGGGTGAATTCCTTGAATTTGATTGATTTTTTTATTGTTCCGATCACTTTATGAAGAGCTGTCTCAATAGATTTGCCCTTCAGGTATGCATGTTGGGCCTGTGATAACACGCCATCATTTAGTTTAAGGCGAATATAAGTCCACAGTAGTCTCTCTAAGGTCTTGTCAAGAAAAGAGAATAGGCTTATAGGCCTTTAATCGTTCGGTTCGATGTGGGTGGTCTTGCTAGCTTTCGGAATGAAGATGCCACTGCCTTCTTTCCGACTAAAAGAAAAATATAGGTGATTTTAAGAGAACCCCTACAAATATCCACTAGAATTGGAACAAATTTGTTGTTTGGAATTAAAATTGCCCAAGATAATTTGAATTTCATTGCATATGTCTCGTCCAGGTGCTCGTAGAACTCGTCCTTGTTTCACCATCTTTCTCCTCTGTGGGGGCTTGCGTGCATATATGAGGCTGATGTTGTCCTTGATGCGAAATTTCATGAGATACTCGTTCACATAGTTGAAACTCAAGATTTCTTGCCAAGTCTGCCTCTAAAAACGAGTACACACCCAAAAAGGCGCTGCCTTTGTTGTCAATAACAGTAGCCGTCGCAGTCTTTCATTTGTCTTCTGCCCGGCATATCCCATCGAAGTTCTTGGGTAGCGGTAATATCTGCTTTGTAGCAGTCTAGGGCCTCCGCTAAATGCTCAGCTGCACGTGGACCAAAGAGAGACAGAACATTCCACGCGCAGAACCGAAGTTGGTTGTCCTTATTTCGTTTGCTTGGCTTGTTGTTGTTTCGCAAATAAATAGCTTTACGTGGCCGGGAAGTCTCCCCGATGCACGGCACGACCCTCAACCTGGAGGATCAGACCCTTAGGGCCAGTTTTTCAGTGCAAGATCATCCTAGTCTCGGGGTTAAACCTGAGTTAACTCCATAAACGTGTTTTTCAGTAATTTGAAAACATAAGTTAACTCCGAGTTAGCTTGTCTAATTTGGTGAGTTAACTCAGGGACCAAATTGAGGGCCTTTTAGCGGTGGCGCCATCTCGATTTCGATAATGACAGTTATCATCAGTGCAATTTCGTTGTGGCGCTATCTCTATTCCGATGCCTGAAAGGCGTAGAAGGGTGATATCCATAGTCTCACACATCGTTGGCCCTAGATTTTTGACAACTGAAAGAGAGAGTTAGTCTTCTACTGAAAAATTGTTCCTGAGTTAACTAAGGGTTTATTTATTTTCAGGATTAGCTAACTCAGAGCTAACCATGAACTGAAAAACTGGCCCTTAGAATGACTCCAAGGGTGGGGAACCGGATTAAACGCTCTTTATAGGCCTGAGCTTCCAACATTTCGTAGTATTCCGTAAAAGGTGTTTATTAAGTAGTTCCACCTAACTGGAACTGTAGACAACCGTTGATTCCTTCGAAAAAAAATGTTCCTCTTCCGCCATGATGAAAGGATAAGTGCCTCAGTGGAAACACTTCTTCTCTCGTTTGGTGCCACCAACAACTGTCAGGGGAACAGGGATTTAAACCCCATATCCAATTGAGGTACTAGGCACCTGATGTTCAAAACGAGGAGGTGAGAGTAGGAGTTTATAGACAGAGGTTAATTAAACAAGAAACTTGTGGACACTTTTGCCCTCTTGAATGCACATGTCTTCCCTTTGATCACCTTGGAATGTATTCTACAAAAATCCAGTTAGGGAATTTCGGGGAGATAAGCTGTGGAGGCTAAAAATCAGTATCGATACTAGTTTTAGTAGCAAACTGTAAATCATACGTACAATTCAGTAACACAAAGATTTTTTTTTCTATCACAATTATGAGAGCACTTTTGTGATACCTAAATAAACTTTTCCTTAACGGTTGTATGGCAAGTTCTCTTATTTTTAAAGCTAAAAAGTCAATTTCTTCTCTAGGGAATCATTTCGACGGCTTAGGCCGAGGTCAAGACAGACAAAAATACGCAAAAACTTTGTACATAGCTTTACAGATACACAGAATTGCGATTCCAACTTCCCACGTTATTTCTTCGTGTTCTTTTTCATCGTAATATCATAAATATCACAAGTAAGAAGGGATGTCTATGTCAAAACTTGAGATATTTATCATGATTTGCTACCTGATCGCTTTAAACAAATCAGAAAGATCCTCTTTTGCTAAGTCATCAGCATTATGATCACATGAGATATGATCATGAATTATTGTCGTCGCGTCGGAATAGATTATGTTTTTTTTTTTTTTTGTGTATCATGCTCTACTCTTCCAAGAACAAACTAATGATCTCATCAGTTTTGGACTCGAGGTCAACACTATGTATATTATTTCCATCTGTCTAACAGTAACAGTTTCCTTATCATCGTCATCGTTTGCCATAAATATGATCCGTTTATTTTAGATTTAAATATATGTATGTTAGCTCCAAAGAAATGTATGCATAGAATCCAATGAATAATATTGACACGACAATCACATAATCCCAATTCGCAACGGCAAACTAGTCATGGATTAAAATTTGATATTCACTTCCTGTCGTCATATTTCAAATAACAAAAAAAAATAGTGCTAAAAGTTAGACCGACTATCAAAGCCAAAGTGTAGGTATATTGTCGTTTCAAAGCATATAATTGGTATTCATTTGAGACTTTAGGTTCTTACTTCTAACAAGCATTGGACATTTGCTTAATTTGTCGTTCGATAATAATAATTATTTGCAGAACACCTTACATAGAGAATACGCGACCAACCATATAGATAGACGACAGGGCCGTACACAAAGAAAAATGTAGCTGCAATGTGAATAGTTTCCAAGTATCCCTCAGTAAAGTAACTTTCTCGAAATATTCTTGCAAAAACAAAGAATATCATAGTTGATGAGCTATTTAAGTAGTTTCTGTTTAGTCAGGATATAATTTGACAGCACAACGAACAATCTGAATACAATTTGTATACCTATTTTCCAAAAACTTGATATTTTACGTCGAAAAGTAACAGAGATGTCAAACAATTTAAATTTCGGTTTTGAGAACTCGGAGCTTTTTTTAATCCTGAACGGACTTATTGATGTCATTGACCTCTATTTAAGGTTTTGCTCTGATAGAAAAATGAAAAACTTCTGTTTTCAGTAATTGATTCCCCCCAAAGAAAAAATAAATGTTAGCTACGGTCTTGGTGATTGCTGTCAAAGTAAACCTGCAACTTATAGCAAGTGTTTTGCCTTTTTTTTTATGTAGAATAGGGAATCTTCGAGTATTATTTATTTTCTGTTCGTTATGCTCCAATGTTATGACAAAGACTTATTGACTATCAACTATCAAGGTGACAAAGGTGGATAATAGCAACAGCAGGTCTGTGCAGTATGCATTGATGGCGATGATGCAATGCGAATGTTAATTATAATATTGATTCAGTTGGTGGCAGATAAAAGGGTAGAGGGGTCTGGTCTGGCCTGGCATGGGGGGCTAACTAGTGGGTAGTTTTAACAAAACAGACCTCATTGTTGTTGGCGCCATTATACATTTACTATACAACATGCGTTTTAATGGATTATAACACAGAGAGCTTTTGAAGAAGGGAAAAAAAATGCATTTCCATTTCGACACAAAACATCTGAATTATATTTTCCATACAAAAGCTCACTTTGTCAGAGTGAAGTTGATAGGTTGAATGTGCGGCGGCGGATGCCGCCAACACTCCATTTGATCTGCACTGACCGCATAATAGAATTAGATGCGGCAGCGGGTTGTGTTGTGATTTCTATAGCAAAGCCATACCTACGTTACGTTTATTTCTTAGAGGCATGACTTTGAATGATTTTATTTATCTTGGTGGAAAATTAATTGAGTAAATTGCCATAATCTTGAATGGAATATGATAATCACTCGAGACATGTGAATTAAATTGATTTGCATACTTTTAATAGTTCAGAAGCTTATGATGACGAAGTGCATGAATATATAAAGTGAGTATAGAAGTGTGTGAACTGCCTGGACGCAAATAGTTTCAAGGAAAACTCGTGTGAATGGGCACGCAACGATACTATCGCCTAAAGGCAAAAGATGGGAGAAGTAGTTTTTTTTGAGTTAATTTTGTAAAACTAAACCATGAATGGATTTTGCTTGGGACCGTACATAAATTAAATTAAATGAAATTCCAGACTGACCCCCCTCCCCTTCAGTCACATTCTGTCACAAATTTTTGATTAGCCCCTCAACATGCGACGAAATTTATGGATGGGAAAACTAAGGGTCAAATTAGGTGCTATTTAAGAGTTTTAAGAGATTAAAGATTGCTCTGGCTGTAGGACTAAGTTTGAATATGTGATGTTAGTGTTAAATTTTTATAAGGTCAGTATAAAGCCGCGTCCACATTATGTCGAATTGTGTAGATCAACATTGTTGATCAACAGTGTTGAGTAAGTGTAGACGTGTTGATCGACAAAGCCATTCAACATTTGTTGACCCGAACGTAACCCGATTCAAATGGATAGCAATCGACAAAGCTGTTCAACAAATTTAATTTTATTGAACACATTTGTAGGGTTTTAAATTCATGAACATAATTTATTGGTTTTGTGCGTTATTAATCACATTTTTACTAGATGAAAAATGCAATATTTATTGTGAATAAGTATTTAATGTTAATAATATCGTTTTAACTTTATTGTTCACAAGAAAAAATAAAAAAAAGTTAGGTACCACCAGGATTCGAACCCTGAACCCTTCGGTTGGACCCTGACGCATCAATCAGAAAATTTCAAACCACACAAATGTTTGCTACGAAAGTTTTTCACGTACACACTAGCATGTTGATCGACAATGTTAACCAACAATGTTGATCGGCATAGTGTGGACCCACCTTAAGAGACGAAATATCTAAGTTTATAAACGATTTTTGAGGTTCAATTCAATTCAATTCAATTCGTTTATTTGCAACGTACAAGTAAGACCTAGTCTTTTATAGTACTAACAATAAGTGAATACTTAATTTAAGTTCAAGAAATCTTAAATACTAAGTAGGTGAGTGAAATTAAAATGATGAAATAAAAGAAGAGAGTAAAGAAGAAGAAAAGAAGAAAAAGTAAATATCAATTAGAAGAAGTTTGGAAGTGAGGAAATAGATTTTAAATCGAAAATTATGAAAGATACAACAACAATAATTATTAGTTAATCAATTAACGCTGTTCCGATGCATGTTTTAAAATTTTGGTTTTAAATTCTTTGAACCCATTGGTCCGTTTGACATCAGTTGGCAGAGCATTCCAAAATTTAATGGTGCAGACAAAAAACAATCGAGCTGAGTTAATATAGTTACAAGTAGGGACGATAAGATTAAAAGTTCTTTGCGATTGTGTAAACGTCAATTTTTCAAATAAATAAGCAGGTTCTTTTATATTAATAATTTTATGCAGGAAAATTAGTTTTCTTGCATTTAAAAACTGTAATAGCGAGCAGCCCAGAGCAAGTAAATTGTAATGTGTTATGTGATCAAATCTGCGGATATTATATGCATAACGGATAGAGTTGTTAAATGCCACCTGAAGTTTATTTTGCGATACCGAGTCAAGCTTACAGTACACAGTTTCAGCAAAGCATATTAGCGGAAGTATAAGTGTCTTTACCAGCTTCAATCTTGTTTCTGGTGGAGTGTATATTGCTGAAGCCCATAGTTTCCGAAGTACACCATAAATTCGACCAACAACAAAGTTTACGTGGTTACTGCAGGATAAATTACTGTTCAATTTAAATCCAAGAGTAGTGACAGTGTGTACAAATGACAGCCTGCTGTCAGAAAGGACTATAGGAGGAATCGTTTCAACATCAAGGGAACTGTGACAAATTGGTAACAATTGAGTTTTAGCTGCATTCAGTATAAGTCTGTTTGCCTTGGACCAATTATATATAGCTGAAAGATCCTCATTTACACTACAAACTAAATCCTCAATGAGGCCAAGTGGTCTCGATAAATAAAACTGAACATCATCTGCATATAGATGAACAGAAACATTCTTACACACTCTTGGTAAGTCATTAATATACATGCAGAAAAGAATCGGACCTAAAATAGATCCCTGTGGTACACCTGAATTGATTCTTTTAAGACTAGATCGATCACTTCCCACTACCACTCTCTGCCATCTATTACTCAGGTAATCTTCAATTAGATTAGCAGCTCTATGGGTGAGCCCAAAATAATTTCGCAGCTTGCAACATAATATGTTATGATCAACTCTATCAAAAGCCTTTGAGAAGTCTAGCAAACAAAGTATTATTAGTTCACCTTGATCGAAATTGAGCCTTATATCATCCAAAATTTTTATCATGGCAGTGGAGCAGCTATGGTTTGCTCTAAAACCGGATTGATAAGGATAAAGTAAGCCTTTCCGATCAAGATGGCCAACGAGCTGTTCTACCATGACTTTCTCAAAGACCTTAGAAAAGCACGGCAAAATACTAATTGGACGAAAGTCTCCAGGTAAGCAGGCCCGTGGCTTTTTAGCTACAGGTGTGACTCTTGCCACTTTCCAGTTATTGGGGAAAGATGAAGAAGTTATACAAAAATTGATAACATGTGTTAAAGAGCTAAGAAAGTATGGGATTATCAGTTTTAAAAAACGAAGTGGTAAACCATCCTCACCAATAGCATTTGACTTTAATGTATAGAAAATTTTTACAATGTCACTTTCATTTATTGTTTCAAAATCAAACTCAAATTCGTTATTTGTTTCTTGGGAAGGAACAAAATCAGATCTAGTTTCACTTTCTGTGATGAAAAAGTCGTTGAGAACATTAGGATCTAGCGAGCAATTAAAATCACCTGACTTGCCAATTCCAATGTTCCTTAAATTATTCCACAAGCGCTTGGAACCAAGCCTTGGATTAAGCTTTGAGGAAAAATAGTCCATCTTTTCTCTTCTCGTTACCCATGTTGCATAGTTGCGAGCCTGACAGTATATTTCCCAATTTCGGTTACTACGAAGCCGTTTCCAAATCAAATACTTTTTCCTTCGGGATTTAATTGCACTAATGACTTCCGCAGTAAACCAAGGGCATTTCGCATCACGCACCCTCACAGTCTTTAGAGGAACATGTCTATGATATAAGATCAACAATTGTGATTGTACAAAATTAAGCTTTTCATCAGCAGTGGATAAATACCTACAACTATCCCAATTTATCATGCTAGCATCAAGAGCCAGCGCAGAAACATTAATTGAGTCAAAGTCAATGTATTGAAAACTCATAGGGTTTGCAAGACGAGAGAATTCAATATTGTAAGTACAAAATAGTAAATCATGATCTGAAATACCATCAAGGGATAGTTGATCATTAAGTAAAACATTAGAATTATCTGGAACTATTAAAAGATCGAGCAAGCTTGGGGTGGAGTAAGGCGCATATCGGGTAGGAAAAGAATTTTGTACACGAAGACCAGAAAGTGATATGAAGTTTAGTAATTGTTCCGACCTACTATTTTGTTTTAAGAGATCAGTATTAAAATCTCCACATAGAATAATATGCTCATAAATAGCACAAAGTTCAGAAATATCTGAGAAAAATGGCTCGGGAGAATATCGTTTGTTTGGATTATAAGCACAAGACACAATACATTTTGTTGCTCCTTCTGAGAGTTCCAAAATAAGATACTCAATCCTTCCTTCTTCTGATTTCCTAATAACCTTACAATCAATACTCGCTCTGCAATAAATAGCAATACCACCTCCAATCGTATCAGTGATACGATCATTACGAAATAAGTTGTAACCATTTATTTTATAGCAAGTGTCCGGAATATCTGCCCGAAACCATGACTCAGCCACACAAATTATATCCACAATAGAATCATCAATAACATGTCGAAAAAAATCTAATTTAGATGCATTAAGACTGCGCGCATTTATATAACATATTTTAAATCCTTCACTTGCATTTGATAAAACCCGTAGCGCAGCATGAATTGCAATATTGCTTGCACCACCGGAAGAACTATCTGCCCTAATCATAATATTTATATATCAAAAAATTATATGCAATGGAACAACACTTCACAATATAAATCGGCGAGTGAAGAAAGAGAAAGTTAGTAATTATAAAATAAGTTATGTTTTTATTTATACAACGTTAGAGAATATAGGTAAATTTTCGTAATTGAACTTCAATAATTAAAAACAAAATTGAAAAATTAATGAAAGATAATAATTAATTTGAAATAAGAAAGATAAAGAGAGAAAAAAAAAAGAAAGAAAGAATGAAAATTAAAAATTAAAATAATCTAGTAATAAATTGATGTTGGATGCGATTGAGTGTGTCTGCAGTTGTGGGTGACAGCTTTCATGTTTATATTTCGGTCTAGTGATGTATAGAGCTTTCATACAAGTTCGGTGCATGTTGCAGTTTAAGGTCGGAGCTTTCATCATCATCAGCTGTAGGGATATGGATGCTGCTGTGTGGTTGTGGATCATGTGTGCCATTTATGTGTGAGCCAACTTCATAGTGAGCATTCAAAATGTCATCAAGGCAAGGTTGGTTTAGGAGGCCAAAAGTAGCCTAGCCCAATGACCCTAGTCAGTCCTGAAGTACAACGTTTTAATACCATAGCTCGTTTGAACCTGAATCTAATCCCTACCTCCCAGCAAAAATACATGATCTAAGCCCAATAGTAATATGACAATCTAGGTAACATGTTGTTAAGCTCAAAGACGCACACAAATTTCTTAGATTATCTTTCAGTGACATGTTGATGCGACACTCCTGACTCCTAAGGGTCTCTGTCAGTTCACAGGATAAAGTTGAGTCATTTGCTGAATATTTTGTAATAAACTTCATGCCCAACCCATGTGCAGATCCAGTATTCCATCCAACAAACCCCGTCACCTAACACGGACAGAGGGGACAATATTCAGTGACACCAATGCAGCGATAGACCCAGTTGACATCCCGAACCTAAGGGAGAGCCCCAGAAGACATAACTGAAATAATAAGCAGCTGCAGGCCAAAGAAGTTGGACCACGTGGATTATCAAACTTCATTATAAAGAGGATGCCAGAAACAATCTTGATCCTACTTATAACAACAACTACTTCCATCAAAAATTTAAAACAGCGAAGATCGTGGCGATCCCGAAGAAAGGTATCGGGAACATGATATCTAACTACACGAAAAGGAAAGTATCCCTCCTCAGCAACCTAAGCAAGCTCTTGGAAGATGATACTAAGGAAACTTATAAAATTTTGCAGCGAGAATTAGATAATACCTGACATGCAGTTAGGCTTAAGGGAAGAGCACTCAATACTACACACGCTCTTGAAGTTCCAGCATTACACCACCAATAGCCCTCTACAGTAATCATGCTACCGTCGGATGCCTTATGGATGTCGAGGCATGGACGCCCTTATAAACAAACTGTATTTATCTCCCCACGCCCCTACCCCCCCCCCCCCCCCCCCCCCATTTAACAAAATTCGGTCTTTTCGGTCTTCTTTTTTCTAGGAAATTAATTGTGCAATTGGGAAACTGCTCATCAACCATAAAGAATATCAAAGATGGAGTCTCATAAGGTTCAAAACTTGAACCCTTCCACTACAACCTGATGACATAAGACCAACCCGTCACGGCAGAATTTGCTCAGTAGTCACTTGCAAAACTAAGTTCTAAAGCTTCCAGATGAATCCACAATAATTGTTGCTTAAAGGAACGTTAAATACATGCGGATTAACTTCTCAACTAGCACTCAAAAAGCTTACTTAGAAAAGCTAACTGGGCATTCCAGCGACTTTGCACTCCTAGATGGGGAGAAGATCTGGACTAAACCAGCAAACAAAGGTACTTCTGTTCAAGGAACTCATGCAGCGAGTTATCATCTATTCTTTCCCAGCCTGGTTCACGATCTTAAAGTCACTGATGAAGGAACTTCAAATTTTTGAGAGGAAGATCTGTACCAGACTCCATTTTGACTGGCATCCAAGGAAGCATTACAGGAACGAAGATCTCTACACAGAAGCAAGGATAATACCAATGGACAAATACATACCTACTAAATTCGACAAAGAAGCTAGTGCAGAACACCGTTAATCACCCTAACCGGCTACTGATCAATGACATCCTTAGCTAAAGTAACTCAGTGTAATGGTAACCCTGGATGCCAATATTTCCACGGACAACGACGAAGCCAAACATTTCTAAAACGTCAAAGAGATTTCAATTTGATCGTCATATGATCTTCATTTTTCACTAACATCACCATTTAACCACCAAAGACCAGCCAATAATATGTACGCATCATCTTGCATAGCCTAACCACCCAATTTCTACCTAGGCTTATGCCCAAATCAACAGATATATCCACCACCACACACTGAACGAACATCAACCACATAGCACCAACTGATATCGTAGGCATATACCCTATCCAATGCCACTCTCCGTGAAGTCGACGCCATACAATTATTTCTTTCATCCTCCTAAAAGTTTACATTGTCTTGTAGCCGAAAAGTCATGATGACGATGTATGAATTTGGGAAAAATTCGAAGCCTTAGCTTATGAACTCGATGTTCAAAGGGTAGACGCGGTAGATTCAAGAGGACACAAGCATCCAAAAGCTTTTTTTTCACAACTCACCTCAGTCAATCAACTCCTACTCTCACCTCCCCGTGATGAATACACCGGGTGCCTAGTATCTTTAACTGAAGATGGAATTCAAATCCCTGTGGAAGGTTCCCTAACTTCAAGCCTCGGATATGGATGATTTTAGTGTTGACGACCCCAGCAAACGAAACAAGGAGAATTTCGGATCTGCACGTGGAATGGTGGAATGTCCGAACCTTAAACAGGCCACGTGCTGTCAAACAACTAGTGGAGAGCCCGGATAGGCTAAAAGCTGATATTACAGCCATCCAAGTACGACGTCAAGATTATTCTTGACAACTTCAACGCCAAGATAGGAAAGGAGGGTATCTTTGGTTCTAAAGTCGGAGGAAACAGCCTGCACGACAGCACTTCTGGCAACAGACTCAGGCTGATAGCTGTTTGACTTTGCGGTGGGACGTAATGTCATTATAGCCAGCACTCGACATGGCCATATATGCCAGATATGCTTCCAGTATCCTGGATGTCCGAATGTTCCAAAGTGCCAACATGGACTCGGATCACTACTTGGTGGTAGCTCAAGTATGAACGCGGATACCCATGATGCCACAGTAACGTGTCGATGCGGTGAGAAGATTTAACGTTGCGAAGTTAAAATTGCAAGAGATCACAGGAATTTTGCGAACCACGTCTCTCTTAATCTCTTAGCAAGTCTGCCACCAGCATCATCTGCAGAGGACCAGTGGAAACAATGCCAAAATACCATCAAGAGTGCCACTCCACTACTAATGTGCTGATTCTCACTATAGGCCACCACAACGTAGCCCTTGGTTCGATGAAGAATGCCGGTTGGTGCATGCAGCAAAGAATGAGGCCTACCAATCAATGCTGCAAAATACAACCAGAGCTGCTGAGAGAGCAGCCCGGAAGCTCTACGGGCAACAATGAAGGGAGGGACCAGAGAATATCAAATAAAGAAGCCAATCCTCAGTTATCAATTTGATTTGCCTACAAGCTGAAACGAACAGCTGTGATGATAAGATTTGCAAAGTATAAGTGAAAAGCAGTGCAAAACGCAAACTAGTCATTCATCACATCATTCAGCACAGGTCTTTTTGTTGTTGCAATTCACATCTATTCTTCGACACGAAATAAAATTACAAATACAACAATGTAAACAAATGGGTTTCGGAGGGTGAAACGTACGAAGGATTGGCTTCTTTATTTCATATTCTCTGGGAGGGACGCCGACTTCTCAGGAGTAAAAAGAGAGAGCATGCAAAGCGGGTGGCTGAGTCTATTGCGAACTGTAGAGGCAGGGAAATTCTAAAGAGTGAGGCATTCTACCCAGAACGGAAGCCTGCCGAGATGAGATTGGGAATATCGTGGTAGAAACACTATCCGTGCTGGGGATCTGAAAACAACACTTTTCTAGACTGCTAAACGGCGAAGATGGCCAAAATTTCGGTGCTAGACAGAACACTCTATTCAACCTGGAAGATGATGGTCAAAACGCTGTTTCTTTGGGCTAAGAACGCGTCTGAGTAGTAAGGCCCTCTCTCAAAGAGCCAAAGAGACCCGCTATATAAGACCCTTATCTTCCCGGTCCTGCTAAATGAAGCAGAGGCATGGACCGTGTCAATGTGGATGAGAATCTTCTTATGACAGGATCTTCGGTCCAGTCTGCATCGATGGAGTATGGAGGAGAAAATTTAACAACGACCGAGCTGACTGGAGGTGCTTGTTGGTTGAGGCTGCAGTCCACCGTGGACTGTGAGCATCATCTAAAGTAAAGTAAAGCCTCTAAGCTCGTGTTAATTCCGAATTATCTAATAATTTCGGATTATATAAACGTACAATAAAGTTCCAGTGGTTCATTGTTTGTTCGAACTTTAATACGCTCAGGGGTCAGGTTACTTTTCGTGGTGCATTCGTGTACCATTTAAAGATAATCTTTTTGGTGTCTACCGTTAATTGAAGCTGTCTCCTTCGGATAACCCTTGGAAAGGAATCAGATTCCTATTGTTTTCTCATTGCTATCTCCTTCTGAGTGGGCTCAGGGCTAAGTAAAATTGCTCTCCCTCAGATAAACTTTGGGTAGGAATCAGTTTCTGATCATTTTCTCCCTGCCTGCTCTTTCTGATTGGGTTCAGACTTCAGGAATTTACTCTCCCTCAGATTTGCCTTGGGTAGGAATCGGATTCCTACCTTTTTGTCACTGCTCGCTCCACTTCTTCTAAGTATTGTGAGCCGAGTCTATTCCTGTAGCTTTTTTATACCAAGTTTTGATGTATATGAAAAACCGTCTTATATATATTAGCTTCCAAACAATGTTTGTAAGATTGTTAAAAAATGTTTCTATTGCAAAAAATAAAGAATAAAAATTAGAAAACTGGTGATCGTTCTGAGTTCTTTTCATACTTCATCCGAATTTTATTTGCTTTCTTCGGGAAAACCTGGGACTAAGACCAGCTTACATTAGCCTCAATAAAAAAATGACAATAGAATGGTTTCCGGACGATTCTACACTCTTCTGTACGTCTGCTAGAAAACGAAAACGACATAAGTTTTATACAAACAAGTTTCATTAGTCCCATGTTGCTCCGCTATTTATAACTTTGATCTTTAATTTTCAAATATTATTCTTGGAAAAAACTCATAAAATTTACAAATAAATAAATATGTGAAAACAAACACAAAAATCTTAGGGCATATAATCATTGAACGACGACGCCGACGACGACGAAATTATCTCAAGGTCATGTTAAATTATATTTAAAATTTAAATCCACCCAAAACATAAACAATAATAACAATATGACTGAAAATTTTAAATAAACATTATGTGACTCATCTAGGAAATTTTCTCTTGGCACACGCGGTATTGAAAATAAATTTAAATGTTAAAGACTAAAATGTGTGTTAAATTCATAAATAAAGATTAAACACTTTTTAACAAAAAAAAAACACAATTAAATTAGTTATATTTCAACGACATGCCAAAAAAAAAAATTATTAATTTATTTCCTTCTGTAGGATTAATGACCATGTAAGCTATGTATGTTATTTATTAAATAAACGATGTGATGAATTGCTGAATAAGTTTCATTTGACTTTTCGATCTTTTACTTGGGCGGGCGTGTTGAAATGATTAATTTCAATTCAAAAATTAAAAAAAAAATAATTATAAATTTTATGAAGAATGCAAATTTTTCGGAAAACTTCAAAGACAATTAATGTGATACAAAAAATAATAACAATATCTACATAAGAAGACTTTATTTGAGCCCCTCTCTATCTACCTACCTTGGGATTTTGATACCGAGGTATGTATGTAGTATGTATTTAATGTTTTTGTTTATGAATATTAATGAATAATTATTTGGATTAAGCTTGTTATTAATTTGGAAATTGTTTTCATTGGGCTGCATATAAAAAGATAACTAATCAAGTGCGACGCAGCGCCAGTATGACGAAAATTATAATTCTAAGCTTATGCATCATAAAGAAATATATACAATTTTGATAAAAACTTTTAAATTGCTCATGAGAACTAGTAAACGTAACTTAACGTAACGTTATAAACCAATTTTAAAAGTGGCTTTTAAGTTTTTAAAAATGTCATAATTTATCCTTTGAGTGAGGTTTTTTGTCTTCACAAAGTGTTTTTAAGTTTAACATACTTTTTAAGACTCTTAAGAGCCAGTTCTTCAAATGTGGTTCAACAATTTGAACGATGGATTAAGATTATAATTTAGTGATTTCGATGGATTAACTAGGTTTCACCAGCACGGGGTAAGCCATGACACGGCACTAGGGCTTACGGTGACTTCTACAATGAAACCTAGAGCTATGCGTTCCCATTGTCCATAGGTCAAAGTGGAGTAGGCTGTTGCTACTAATTACCCTACAACGAAAGAGTGCTCCAACCAAGGCACTCCAACGATTGGATGTCAGCAAATGAATTCTCGAGATAGAATCAACGATGGCGTTTACCGTTCCAGTAAGGCTGAACTACTTCGTAGTCACCTTATATGGGCAACTCCGACTATTCGAAGCTAGAAATCTATATTATATATATGTATTTTATCTGACTCTCCACTCTTGGAGTTATTTAAGACTCTGGTCCTCCAAGATGGGGGTTGTGCCGTGTCGGGGTAACTTCCCTTCAATGTACAAATATTCAGTTTCCGAGTTAACAACAAGCGGATACGGATAATTTTATTGTTGACAACCCCAGCAAAGGAAACAAGGACCACGGATTTCGGATCTGCAAGTGGAATGTACTGCCCTTATACAGACCACGAGCTGCCGAAAAATTAGTGGAGACCCTGGATATGGAGTGGAGAGGGCATACGTGAAATTCAAGAACATCACGCTGATCTTCTCCCAGTCCCCACAGAAAAATGAGAAGTATCAACCAAAGAAGGATACTATGTGCGATCTCCTGGGAGGACACGTACGATACCTATTTGCCCGAAATACGACATCAGTGCCGAGATTCAGCTATTTCAGCGAGTGAGATGAGATGACTCGCCTTACTCACCGACTCATCTCACTTCACTCGCAAAAATGATTCAGCTATTTAAGTGAAATGAGTAAGTTCGAATTTAGTTTCGAACATGAGACAAAGAATAAATATAAAAGAGCCTCCTTGTCACACTCGTTACGCAAAACGAAATGAAACAACAAATACAACAATGTAAACATTGGAATCTTTAATAATGGAGTTTAGAGTATCTTTTGTTTCAATTATTTTTTTTTGTCATAATTAAAGTTTAATGTGAGGGTGAAAGCCCTTGAGAAATAAAAAGTTTAAAAGTGCTGAACGTGAATAGAATATAAATTTATTTAATATACATATATATGTGCATGATAATAAAATAAAATTAAAGAATCAATAAAAGGGTAGTTGTTTTTATCTACGTTGTTGTTTTTTTATTTCGTTTCCTATCCATGAATAGGAATTCTTGAGAAAAGCACATATACGTATCCAAAACTAGAAATTTACCAACACATACACCAAGTGACTGCAGAAATATCTGGCGAGTGATCTGACATTTCATTTCACTCGCTCACTCACTCCCTTTTGCTAACTGAATCGATTTTCGACGAAAAGTGACTCATCTCACTCACTCCATGCGGCTTCGAATTAGCTGAATCTCGGCACAGGATTAAGGGGCCAGCCCATAGAATGCGTCACATGTGTTGCGGCAACGGTTCCGTTGACGTTGCTGGATGGGAAGGATAGGGGTGACCCAATGGATACGTTGCGTTGTTTTAATGAATTGGTTTTTGTCTTTTCGATTTACTTTTTAGTCTGGTAAAGGAAGGTTTATATATTTATATATATGTAATTCATTTTTAAAGGGGGCACCTTCTAGTAATTCTAAAATTTACTTTATATCCTTCTGAGATTCAGATTAAACTGTTTGCAAATCAATAAAAAAAATTACCCACAACTAATAAATTAGAGAGAGAGTTCCGTGCGATGCCTATGGGTCGCTTTTCTTAAAAACGTGTGTATTTAGTCGGGCTATCAGTTGTAAGCAGCAACGCAACGCATGCGACGGATTCTATAGGTTGGCCACTTTATTTTGGGAGAATTACTCCCAACAGATTCGGAAAGGAGGGCATCTTTGGGTTGACAGTCAGTGACATATAACCCTCACAACGAAACATCCGATAACGAACGGACACAGGATGGTAAATTTTGTGACAGGGCGAAATGTCATCATATACCTAGCTATTATACTCGTTTGTGATAAAAAAAACCATTAACCAAATCGACCACACCATGTGCTGGTTTTCACTAGGCGACCTCAACAATCGCCTGGTTCGATGAAGCAATGCTGTGTGCTGCAGATGAGAACCAAATCAGCTGAGTGAGCAGCCCGGGAGCTCTATGGGCGAAAAAGGAGGGAGGAGCACCGACTTCTCAGGAAAAAAAAGAGAGAACACGAGAAATAGGAGATCGAGTCTAGACCGAGAGCTCACAACATATTTTTGACGTGAGAGGAAACCAGACGATATTAATGTTACTGGTAGGTAGTCCTAGTGAAGGTGATAACGAATATGTTCGTCTGCTAGCACGTAGTGGTCCCGTTTACGAGAAAAAGTGTGCGTTTACGAGTGACGTGGAAAGCTAGGACCGCACTTGCAATTTTCAGTCCGTGCGATTAAAAAATTGGGATCGCAACAAATAATTGCCATGCACTCACTTGCGGCTATCTATCGCACGATTTTTTAGTCGCCAGAAATAGAACAAAAAGCTTTTAATATGAATGCACTCACATGCGTCTATTTAATTTTGCGACAGAAAAAACGCTCAAAAAATAGATCTGGTTCCATTTTTTTAATCGCTACAATTTTAAAGTCACGTACGTGTGCATTCACATTTAAAACCATGTGTCTCATTTCTTGCGGCTAAATAATCGTACGTTTGAAAATCGCAAGTGCATGCATAATTTTTTTCTAGTTGCGACTACGATTTTTTAGTCGCATTATTTTAAATTGCAGTGGCGAGCACAACCATCTAAGTCCGTTTGTTTCATTTTAAATTTCGAAAATCGCATCGCCAGAAAAATGGAACAAATTTTCGACTTTTAATCGTCGCGATTTCTAGGTCGCATGTGCGTTCATTCTTATTCAAATTCATGTGTTCCATTCCTGGCGACTAAACATTCAGGCGATTGAAATCGCAAGTGCGGTCCTAGCCTAAGACTAGGGCTAGGACCGCACTTGCGATGAAACAAATGGACTTAGATGGTTGTGCTTGCACTTGCGATTTAAAATAGTGCGACTAAAAAATCGTAGTCGCAACTAGAAAAAAATTATGCACGCACTTGCGATTTTCAAACGTACGATTATTTAGCCGCAAGAAATGAGACACATGGTTGTAAATGTGAATGCACACATACATACGTGACTTTAAAATTGTAGCGATTAAAAAAATGGAACCAGATCTATTTTTTGAGCGTTTTTTTCTGTCGCAAAATTCATATTAAAAGCTTTATGTTCTATTTCTTGTGACTAAAAAATCGCGCGATAGATAGCCGCAAGTGAGTGCATGGCAATTATTTGTTGCGATCCCAATTTTTTTAGTCGTACCGACAGAAAATCGCAAGTGCGGTCCTAGCCTTAACACTTCATTTTGTAAATTAAATAAAAATAATAGGAATATACGAATATAACATACATACATACATACATATGTATGTATGTATCTATGCAGATAGGTTTTAATTTATTTATTTTATTTTAAGAAGAAAATTCCACGGGTGACTTATCTGAGCGTAAACATTTTGAGTAGGTACAATTTATAATTAAAAAGAAAGACAAATATTTTTTTTAATATCACCTGATCTAACTACATAACATTCTTCATAAATTTAATATGACATAGTTTTTTTATATCAGCAAAACAATATATTTTAGTTTCCGTTTTTTGTTTCGAATTCAAAGAAAACAAAAATCATTTTGCACTTAATGTGATGGGATATTATACTGCTTGTTTGCTTTTTCCGATAAGATATTATACAGGGTGTTTTGTGTACAGCTTAACAAAGAGCGTGTACGTTGGACCTAAACAAGAAAAAATCGTATAAGACTCCATTTCCCACCTTTAAGATGGGATGCGAAGTTCTCTAATAAATTGAGTTAAAATTAAAACAAAATATTAGAAAAAACAATTGCAACATTTAAAATGCCACGCAA
Organism: Dasysyrphus tricinctus; assembly: GCA_963921185.1. Taxonomy (NCBI): domain Eukaryota; kingdom Metazoa; phylum Arthropoda; class Insecta; order Diptera; family Syrphidae; genus Dasysyrphus; species Dasysyrphus tricinctus. The sequence continues at coordinate 91,520,077 of OY992530.1, forward strand.
TAGCTACCTTCTTTTTGAAAGCCAAACATCTACTTTTATATTTTTTTTTTACATACACTTGGTTTTGAAAAAAAAAATATTTTCAAACTCAAAATTTAAAAAACTAAAAAAACTAAAACAAAAAGAAAAAAACTCACAGTTTTTGTTTCCAGTCATTAGCTTTTTGGAAAAGCTGGATTTCGGTATCTGGCCTCCTCATGGCATTTTAAGGAAACTATTAAAAATCCCCATTCATAAAAGCGCTGCTTACAATTTTACGGGAGTCAAAGGCCCCCCAAATGGTTCTTAAGGAATATCACCCGAACGGTAACTCTTACAGAAAAAATGTCAAGAACTAGGTTGTAGCTTAAGAAATGTACTACAGCCAATTTTAGGTAACTTTTTTTCAAAGGAATAATTGAGGCCGTGAGAGCCATAGTGGCCTAACTGCATTTTTCATAATTTTCAGTAGAGCAAAAATAAGGAACAGATTATTTTCAAACAATTGTAGTTTAAACAAATTTCAAATACTTGCCGTTTGAAAATAAAGAAACATAGCCTTAATTTTTTTTTTTGCGATATGATCAAAGAATAAATGGTTTTGATCACAGTACACATATTAAAGGTAATATCATTAGAGTTTTGATTTTTGTTTCTTCTGCGCATATATCAAAATTTGTGTCAAATGTCAGTATTTGTTGTTGTTTTTACGTGTATTTAAGTCATCACCGTCCCAGCCATTTTTATTTCTGACAATTTCAATTTTAATTTGTTGTTGTTTTTACGTGTGTTTTCTTCCTCACGCTCACATTTTTTATTTTCGACTGACAACCTGTGCAGTATAATACCTTAGATTTGTGTACTGTGGTTTTTGATTATGTATTAATGATTTTTCAAAATACCGTTATAACTGATCAGATAGGCTACTTTTACACCCCAGCTTTTAAATTTTTTGTGGTTGGCATCTTAGTGCAAAAAGCCCTATAACTATGGCATGGAGCCGTCAATTCAAAAAATTTAAATGCAGGAATATTGTTTAGTAAATACAAACTCAATTTTCGTAATAAACTCAATTTCGATAAAATTGCAGTTAGGCCACTATGGCTCTCATGGCCTCAATTGTCTTCGCGATAGTTCAATGGGTAGTGTAAGGCTCTGGACCCTTGGCACATTATATATGGAAAATTTGACAAAGAAAAGTGCCAACTAATTGGTCAGAAAAGGTCAACTAGTCCCAGAAGCTGGTAAGCCCTAGATAACCTGTAATCAAGGCTTAAAGTTTCTCAAGGTCAGGAAAGGTAATTTTTGGGTAATTTATAAATAATGTATACCATCCGATAGACCTCTAAGTCATTATAAAAGGTCAACTATTTTCAGTAATTGGTCACCCATACATTTTTTTTTTATGATTAAAAAAAATTCAAGGTCATAGCGATTTTTGGCACCACATTAAGGGTAAATTTGCAAAAAATGTATACCATCAAAAAGGCCCTTAAATCTATATAAAAGGTCAGCTAGTTTCAGTAATTGATCAGGTATAGATTCTTTTTCTACGATTTTTTCAAGTTTTTTTTCAAGGTGCCAAAGGTCTTGAACGTTGATAGCTCACTTAGGGAGTTAATCAGCCTCATGTTGAGAAGTAGAATAATCAACTCAACATTAGGTGACTTCTCTGTTAGAAGATCTGTCAGCAGAGGCACACCGCAAGGTGGAGTCCTATCCCCACTCTTATGGAACATCGTTATCAACGAACTATTAGTTAATTTAGAAGCGGATGGTTTCAAAGTAATTGCATATGCTGATGACGTTGCCATTGCAATATCAGGAAAGCATCTTGAAATCATTATAGAATTAATGCAAACCGCTCTTAACAAACTACTTAAATGGACAGACAAATGTGGACTAGGTGTAAATCCCCACAAAACTGAACTTGTCCTCTTTACAAGGAAATATAAAATTCCGAATATAGACCCTCCATCAATAAATGGTATCCCACTTAACTTCTCAGATGAAGCTAAATATCTAGGTCTGATTTTAGACAAAAAGTTGAGTTGGAAACCAAATATACAAGAAAGAGTCAGAAAGGCCACAGTGGCACTTTTCTCCTGTAAAAAAGCTATTGGAACCAAATGGGGCTTGTCCCCATATATCACCCACTGGCTATACACAGCGGTCATCAGACCGATACTCACTTATGGGGTGGCAGTATGGTGGACTGCTTTAGATAAAATAACTTATCGTGATAAGTTAAGCAAAGTGCAGAGATCAGCTTGCATGTGTATCAGCGGAGCTCTCCGTTCGACACCTTCCGCTGCCTTAGATATACTGCTTAACATTTCACCCCTCGATATATACACTAAACAAGTGGCAGCGAGCACAGCTATTCGTCTCAGAGCCATCTCTCAATGGTCCAATAACTCTATTGGCCATACTATCATTCTGAACAAATTCGAATCAATCCCTAAACACTCCGACTACACCATCCCTCAGCCGATTTTTGGTAAAAATTTCCAAGTCACAATTCCAACAAGATCCACTTGGGATGATGAGGAATTCTTGAGAGATGAAGCAATTCATTTCTACACGGATGGCTCAAAAACTGAAGAGGGGGTGGGTGGTGGCGTGTACTCAGAACGACAAGACATTAGTCTCTCTTTCCGTCTCCCTGATCATTGTAGCGTGTTCCAAGCGGAAATCCTGGCGATAAAAGAAGTTTTATCTTGGCTCAAAGAAAACGTAATATCTACTTTAAATATCCGTATCTTCTCAGATAGCCAAGCGGCCCTTAAATCACTAGGCTCTGTTTCTACAAACTCCGTAACTGCCCGAAATTGTCGATCGTCTCTAATGGAGATGGCAGAACAGTTCAACATTCACCTTTTCTGGGTGCCGGGACACAGAGATATTCCAGGAAACTGTAAAGCCGATGAACTCGCCAGGAAGGGAACTATTACACCAATATTACCTGACAGGGTGAATATTGGAATACCAATCGCTACTTGTAAACTTATGCTTAAGCAAGATGCCATGTTGATGACAAACAGCAGATGGACAGGTATCACTACTTGTCTGGCGACAAAACGGATCTGGCCAACACTGGATCCGAAGCGATCGAAATGTTTGTTATCTCTTAGTAGATTGCATATTAGCTCCACAATTGGTGTCATAACTGGACACTGCCTAATAGGCAAACACGCCAATAGACTAGGCGTTCTTTCAAATGACTTCTGCAGAAGCTGCATGGACGAGGAGGAGGAAGAAACTATCCCACACCTTCTTTGTTCATGCCCTGCTCTTTCTCAAAGACGTAAAATATACCTAGGAAATTTTTTCTTTGACGATCCCAGTGATTTAAATAAAATCGACATTCACAGTCTCCATCGCTTTATTAAAAGCTCCAATTGGTTTAATTAGCAAGGGTCATCTTGCAATCTTTATGTGGTATCACAATGGGCCTATTCTGGCCTAAGTGTGTCAGTAGTTTTCCTGGCAGCCACCTTAACCTAACCTAACCTAAAGGTCCAGAGCCGTAGAGTTACGGATTTCATGTTTCTACCATCTTTGAGGTTGAATACGAGTTGAGTTTTTCTTGAGCGGTATCCTCCAGGAAAATATGGAAACAGTTCTAAGAAATATATGCAGAGATTTATTTAAAGGTTTTAGAAAAGTTGCCCCTTCAATCCGGGCTCCACTACATAGATCATACGGGGTTAAAGGCTGTTTAAAAGAGTACCTACCTACATTTTATATAGAAATATAAAATCCGTTAACCGTTACTCAAGCGATTGAATTATGTATCTCGAAAACGGTTATTATTGTAAAAAAAAACATTGTTTGATCTTTTTTGTAGGAATGTTTCTAAGATAGAAACTAAACTTTGACAAAGAAACTTATTATAGTTTTTGTGTACCAATTCCCTCCGGACTCGAAAAAACAAGCTGATTGTAAATATTGTCGTTGTTTTTCAATAATTTAATTTCTATTTTAAGTCATTTAAAAAAAATTACCCCTGACTGAATGAGGGTGGGGGAAATAAGCCACTTTCTCTTATACAATTATTTTTGTCTCGTCGAATCAAAGCGATATAACTATATGTCACGCAATTTATAATTTATGCAAAACACCCTGTATAATAGAATGTTAGTTTAAGCTATGTATAAATAGGAAATAAATCCATCTCTAAGATTTATTTTTTATTTGATGATAAATCATAACTTTTTTAGCACAGGAATAGCTTGCAATTTTAACAGATACCTACCAACTTTTGTATTATATGTAGAAAGACTGTTTTTTTTAAATTAAATTCGTTTGTTAATTCTTCTAGAATCCAGATACTTTTATGTGCGGAATGTGCGTGCGTACACGGTACACTTGATCACATATACCTTTAGAAATTAATGTTTTGTGTATGCATATAGTTATCTATATCTGTCTTTCTTGAAATGCGTATTTGATGTCGATAACACCTAAGTAAATTTTCACTTTAATATTTTTTATGTTAATTTGTGCTAAAAAGAAGTGATTTTTTCTTAAAAAATGATTTTTAATCTTAGCTTTTCGGATTCGAAATAAAATAGAAATATCTCTTTCACTCTTATCAACCTACAACATGCAGATAAGAAAACACTGTAAAATCAAAAAAGAACATAATTGAACATTATTTGGTTTTGATTTTGCTCTAATGCTTTGTGTCTATCCAAAATGTTTTTCTTCTATCACAAATGAGGCTGGGTCTCTACGAGCCCGAGGTGTCACAAGTTAATAAATACACTGTGAGGTGTGAGCTAGAGTCTATCAAAATGGACTGACGGAATTTCTTCAAATTCGGTATCTACACTACAGCGAATTTATTTAGAATTTCTTATAGGAAAATTTCGAATATTTGCTTCATCGATCGCAGTTGGTTTTTTTTTTTTTGAGACAAAATTGTATTATTTTTGGTTTATTCCTCTAAATATCTTGTTTACAAGTCAATTTTGATTCTGTTCTAATTTTGCTTAAATATACTTCCATGTTTTTCAAAATACTCTTGCATTCCAACATTTTACAAAAGACAATTTATTTATTAAGAAAATAACTAAGCAAAAGATCCTTTTTCCTAAGTATTTTTGACTTTCGATTTTTCCATTACCCTAAATCTTATAAGTTTGAGTAAGTTCGTACTCTAAAGTTGTGCACTATTTTTAATCCTAGGATTAAATCTGCTATAAATTGACAATAAAAAAACAAATACCTACCTATATATTTCCCAATGAATATTATTCTCAAATGTCAATGTTTAGAGCACAAAAAAAACTTAATGGAAGAGGTGAGTCAATATTTTAATTTTCTTTTTGTTGGCATTAGTTCAATAAAGGATTTAGGAACTTGATTTCCTTTCAAAATATAATCGTTTAATAAAAAAAGATAAGAATTTGTTAAAGAATAACCGATGTTTTTTTCAGGCATGTGGCAATTTTTTGTTTTAAATGAAAATTTTTTGATTTTTGTTTAAGAATGAAAAAAAAAATAAAAAAAAAACTTCAGCGGTTGATTTTTAAGATGTGATATGTGACTCATAAATAATGGCATTCACTATATCACTTTATATACAAATTTAAAATAAAATAAAATAATTTAAATGCATACACCCACTTCAAACACTATACCCTTAGAACCAAAATAAAACAACACCTTAAGCATTTCAAAGACGAAAGAAAGTCTGAGAAGTTATTAACAGCTTGTTTGATTATTCTGACAAGATATAGAGAATATCCTTTATGTTGCATAAATAAATAAAATGCTCAACTGGGTCGCACGTTCTTGCTCTTATGTTCAAGACACTGCGGGTTTAAGAAAATTGCATATAAAAACATGGAAATTATGAGAGAAAAATGTAGAGAAGCATGAAATATACGACATTTAAATTGGCTAAAACAACTCTTTTGACAGTTTGATTGAATATGATTGTTTGGGAAAAAAAATTTAAAATCCTTGGAGCGGTTTTTTAAAAAAATAATTTTGTATATATAAAATTCTTAAAACATTTTAAAGAACAAATTTTGGTATGCAAATTTAAAGTATATATTTATGTGTATATAAAAACAAAATTTGAAAAAAATTGTCAACCCGTTTGAAAAAAGTTTGAAACTTTTTTTAAAAATTCAAAAACTTTTTTTGAAAATTTTGATATGCAATATTATTTAATCTTATCTGAAATTTGTATATAAAAAAACTCATCTAAATCCGTTAAGCCGATACCGAGAAAATTCAAAATAAAAATACGTTCTGTGACATTGAATTTTTGGTAGTATATCGTACTAATTTTAGTAGGTATATGGAAAATTTTAATCAAAATCGTAGGAGTCGTTTTTATGCAAAAAAATATTTTCCTTTGTGGTTTTTAACTTTTGTATGGAAGGTACCGTTATTTTTTCATAAATGTAAAACTTTTTTCTAAAAATATTTTAGAGAGTACTAAAAAACTCTTAAATAACGTGTTTCAAAAAAATCTTTTCCACAAAAAATTTAAAACATTTTTTAAAAATCCAAAAAATATTTTTTCTAAAATTTTGGTACACAAAACTATTACTAATTTTTGGAAGCTTCTGTATAAAAAAAAATAGTTGAAATCGGTTATACCGTTCTGATTTTTTTTAAGAAAAGTGTGGGCATAATCACCAAAAACCACTATGTACCAAGATTGAAGAAAATTGATCGAGCCGTTTAGGCTGTAGACGAACAGACAGACAGACAGAATTGTGCCACCCACTTTTTTGGTGTTCACTATCATCGTTATATCATGTTTGATTGTTTCTCATTTGTTTGCACGAATCCAAAACTTGCCTTATAGTACCTATATCGCCAGTAAAAAACTTTATGATTGTGTGAGTCATTATTTTAATTTTCTTTTTGTTGGCATTGGTTCAATAAAGGATTCAGCCCGTAGGAACTTGATTTCCTTACAAAAAATAATCATTTAATAAATATAAAAATAAAAGAATCAATTAAAGATTAAAGCATGTTTTTTCAGGCAGGTGGCATTTTTTGTTTTTAATGAAAATTCCTTGATATTTGTTTAGGAAATAAAAAATAAAAAAATTGTAAATACAAAAAAAACTTAATCCTTAAGTGGTTGATTTTAAAGATGTGAGATGTGACTCATAAATATAATGTCAATCACTTTATATTTCTTTGAATAAAAAATTAAAAATAAAATAAAATAATTTAAATGCATAGACTTAATGTTTATGATTTTTTTTTAATATTATTACTAAGAACCAAAATAAAACAAAAACACCTTTAGCATTTCAAAGACGAAAAAAAGTCTGACAATTTATTAACAGCATTTTTGATTATTCTGACAAGATAAAAAATATCATGTTTAAGCTACATAAATTAAAAAAAAATTTATTTTAAATATTTTTCTGCGATGCTCAATCATCATGTTCTTTTAGCAGAAAATTTGCAAGCGATTTTCATACATTTTTTTTTATAAATTAAAATAGTGATATAAAAATTATTTTGTTTGTTTAAAAAAAAAAAAATTGGAACACATATGTTTTATATTTCTCTCTCAAAGCCTCTAAAACAAATAACACTGCAACTGATGATCATGATGTATTTAGTTTCATACATTTTATGTTGTTGCATTATTCCAATATGGAATCATTTGGTAATTAATGATTACTGATTAAAATTTGGTGGGTTCACTGGTCAAGTTTTCATACACTTTAAATTTGTGATTAAGTAAGTATTTAAGAGAAAACTTGCCAAGTAAATCCACCAAATTTTAATCAGTAATCATTAATTACCAAATTTCTGTCATGATTTGGAATTGTTTCGATATTACTCTACTTAAGATATTTGATATTTAACTTCATGAACTTAAAACTTGGCATATATTTTAGATATCATTACTTTTTTTGGCTGAATTTGTACGTACAGATTTCTTGTACACAAAAGAACTTGGCTCCTTTCTTAACATTTATGTTTTTGTTGTGATTTCACTCCTTTTTGCAAGGATTTATTTTGCCAGGTGAAAGCCAAGCCCTACCGCTCCACAAAGTTTCATAATTCTACGACAACCGAAAGTGCTCCATACAAATGATAGCAATTCTGATAAAAAGGGTGGATGGCACCCCCCATGAATGGACAATTCCAAATTTTCGATTTTTTTCCTTTCTAAGTACTTCAAGTCCTACCGACCTACCAATTTTCATCGTTATACAACAATCAGAAGTGCTCTATATAAATTATAAGAATTTTTATAAGAATGTGGGTGGATGCCACGCCCCCTGAATGCAAAATTCCAATTTTTCAATTTTTTTCTTTCTAAGTACTTCAAGCACTACCGACCTACCAATTTTCATCGTTCTACAACAATCGGAAGTGCTTCATATAGTTTATAAGAATTTTTAAGAATGTGGGTCGATGCCACGCCCCCTGTATGGAAAATTCCAATTTTTCAATTTGTTTCTTTCTTTCTAACCTCAAACCCTACCAACTTACCAATTTTCATTGTTCTACAACAATCGGAAAGGCTCCATAGAATTTATAGAATATTTATGGAAGTGGGTGGATGCCACGCCCCCTGAATAGAAAATTGCAGATTTTCGATTTTTTCCTTTGTATGTACCACAAGGCCTACCGTTGCGCGAAATTTCAAGTTTCTACGATGTCGGGAATTGCTCTATAATTTTGATGATCTGTCAGTGAGTCAGTGAGTCAGTCAGTTACGGTTCTTGCGATTTTTGAAGTCCTATATCTCCAGAATTGCTAATGCTAAAGAGTTGAAATTTGGTGAGCCATCTGTGTTTGATCAGTTCAGCAAATACTCCGAATTTGAAGTTTCTGACTTTATTGGTACTGAAGTTGGAGAGGGGTTGAAAATCACCTGAGTTTGTTCCTGTAAAAAGGGTGTAGTGCCGCGAACTTGGCTGGGCCCTCCCGTGCCCTTTGATCCAATCAAGAATTAACATGGTGTTCTTTTTTTCTCACCTTAAACTATCAAAGTTGTTAAGCTAATTAAAATATCGTATTTCATACTTTAAAAAAATTTCATCTCATAATTTCCCTGTCTTTACAATTTTGTTTAGCCCTTAGCCTCTTGAACATAAGAGCAAGTACGTGCGATGCAGTCGTGCATTTTAGTTTTTAATGCAGAAGCTCTCAAAAAGTTTAAATATTATTTTGTATCAACATTTTCAAAAAATACTTTGTGTTTTAAAAATGATATTTTTGAAAAATCAAGAACTTGAAAACGAATAGATAATTTTTTTTATATTCAGTACTTAATGGGCTTAACACTTTTAAGATTATTCAAAAAGAAATTTTTACTTCTATACAAAAATAAGGGTTCCTTCCAACAAATTTTTTCAATAACGACTCGTACGATTTTGATAAAAAACTTTCAGAGCTCTTAAATTATGACAGTTTACTATAAAATGTAAACAAAATTTGTGCATTTACCAACTATTAACTGTAGGTACCTCCCCTAGAACGGTGTTTTTTGGATTTGAATTTTGTCATTATTTTCGGATTTTAATAAAAAATTATGTAAGAACTTCCAAAAAGTATAAATAATATTGCGTATCAAAATTTTCAAAAAAATATATTATGAATTTAAAAAAAAATAAGATTCAAGATGTTTTTGAAAATTCGATATTTCAAAATCGGCTTGATAATTTTTGTTGAATATAAAATTTTCATCTGCGTTCTAATATAAAACCTTAAGATTTACATATTAAAATGTTCCCTTAAAAATGTTTTCAAAATTTTATATACAAAAAATATTTTTTTTTTTCAAAAACGGCTGCAACGATTTTCAAATTTTGTTCCCATGAGTTCTTATTTGTTCATGAATTTAGATGGCATTCTTTATATTCAGCTAAAGCTGTTATGAGTTTTTTTTACCAGTTTAAAGAAAAAATCCGATGCTTTTAAGCATTTTTCTCTCATAATATCATAATAGTGGCAATTTTTAAGATTCTAGGCTGTTGAACATAAGAGCAAGTACATACAAGTGACCCATCAGCCAGGAATTTTTTTGTATATTCTAAAGGGTGTTAAAAAAACCCATAGGTAGGTACCGAGTTTGAACAAAAATTGAATATGTCATTCGAAAGTCAGTCGAAACACATATTATTCAGTTTTCAAAACAAAATTGTAATATCTTTTACAAATCAAAACAAAAACATTTTCGAAAAATTTGGTACATAATAAGTACTGTTTATATTTTTAGAAGCTTCTGTATAAAAAAATAATTATTGAAATCATTCATACTGCTTTGAAGAAAATCGAAAATAAGAAAAAAGTGGTTCCTAGCTCCTAGGGAGGAACCTACCATTAATAATCTTTTTTTTGAAAAATAATTTCCCAACCAGCCTTTACAAAAAGTAATTTTTCTTTATTTTTACTTATTTTTTAAGAAAAGTTATGAATCCGTTTTTGAGAAAAATACGATAAGGCATGTAAAATGGCTTAATAAAATGTATGGCAGAAACCGTTATTTTTGGATTATGGTTCTAAAACAAATAAAAAAAAAACAAATATGCATAATATCGATCCAGCCGTTTAGGCGGTATAACTACACGAACAGACAGAAAGAATTCTGAGATCTGAGATAATTTTTTTCGTCTTCTCTAACATCGTTATAAGTAGTCTGATCAAAATCTCGGCTCCACGAAATTAGGCCCCAGGAAATTAGGCCCCAAAAACAACAACAATGAAAATTCTCGAATTTTGGGGTGTTATTTCCTCTTTTGGGGCATTATTTCCTTTTTTTTCGAGCCTTATTTCATAATGAAATATGGGGTATTATTTCATTTTGAAAATAAACTTTAATATTAAAAAAACAAATTGGGGTCTTATTTCATAAAAAATAAAAAAAAGACAAAACAAGTTGGGGCCTTATTTCATTTATTTTTGGGGCTCTTTTTCATTTCGATGGGGCCTTATCTCATTGGATCATAGTTTCATTATGAAAAATTACCCCAATTTGGGGCCTTATTTCATTTTTGCTTTAGGGGCCTAATATCCTGGGGCCTAATTTCGCGGAGCCAAAATCTCGGATTCGATTTCCTTATAAATGCATAACTTGTCATTAGTACCTACATACATAAATGTCTTTTTAGCGATAACCTTCCCTTTTCAACAATTAGAGATACTAATAGTCATATATTTTATTCGACTTCTAATATAAATAACAAATTTTATGCAATTCACCAAAACATTCGCAGTTTGAGGCAAAATTTTGACTTGTTAGTTTGTAATCTAGAGTCTCTTGTTTACTTACCAGGCCTTATTTTTGTTTCTGAGATCTGGATTTATGATCACGAAAGTATTGAATATTCAATTCCTGGTTATACATTTCAATCTAACACAAATGAAAATTATTCCGCTGGTGGAGTTGGAGTTTTTGTGAGTGATTTGTTGGAATATGAGGCATTTTCCTTACAGCTATTAAGCACCGATGTGTTAAAGGTCTTATGCAAAGTGTCTGATATTAGTTTATGCTTTATTTGTTTTTATAGATTGCATATAATTGGAGTTAATGACTTTCTGGACGAGTTTTCCAACTTTTTGAATGGTGAAAGGAGCGCTAACCTAATCATCTTGGGTGATCTAAACATAGATATCTTTTGAGTTCTACATCCAATTCCGATTGTTATCTGGCTATCATAGCTGAGCATGGGCTTACCGCTTTTATAAACGAACCTACTAGGCCCATATCAGGCTCATGTCTTGATCATATTCTTGGAAGGTTTTCAAACCCTTCAGGCATTCATTGTTTGGATTTAAATTTTGAGTTAAATATAACTGATCATTGTATGACTGGCATACTGTTCAATGATCTTAGTGATGAAAAACGTAAAAGACTTATGAAAGTTCCAATAAATAACAAGATTCAGTATGTTCAACTCAACAATGCGCTCCTCTTTGAAGATTGGTCTGAAGTTTACTCAGAGGACAATATCAATATGGCCTACGACATTTTTCTAAAAATTTTGCAAGGTCATATTAATGACTGTTCTTCTTCCTCCTAAGAAGTCTGAATTTAGATTAAAACCCTGGATAAGGAAGCCTTTACTAAAAATAATCCACTTGAAAAATAAATTGAGGAAAAAATGCTATACACATCCATTAAATTCTAATCTGAAAAATCGTTTTAAGAAAATGTGTCAAAAAATCAATAAAGAAATAAAGTGTAGCCGTGACAATTATTATCACAATAAAGTAGAAAAATCCTTAGGTAATCCCAAAAAAGAATGGAAGGCCATTAATAGCATCATAAATAGAAATGCTTCGAATACGCCCTCTAACATTGTGCTAAATAACGAAGGAACTGAAATTGATGACCCCCTTTGTGTTGCAAATATTTTCAACGAATTCTTTGTGTCCATAGGTCAATCGTCTTTCACCAGTGACAGTGGAAATAATTGTAGTGTATGTTCGAGAAAGTGTCTTTTAAATGGTTTGCATTGTAGCAGCAGTTTCTTCTTTGAAAACATTTCAGGTTATGAAATTTTGTATCTTATAAACTCTTTAGACACCTCCTTCTCATGTGGTTTTGATGGAATTTCCAATTATGTCCTTAAACAAATTTCTTTGAATATAATAGATGTTCTTTTGCATCTTTTTAATAAAAGCATTAAAACTGGGTTTTTCCCGTCGAAGCTGGAGCGTGCTAACGTATTACAGCTTTTTAAAAAGGGAAGCCGTAAAGACAAAAATAATTATAGACCAATTTCCTTACTCTCTTCCATCTCCAAAATTTTTGAAAAAGCAATTAAAATAAGAATGTTGAGTTACCTTAAAAAAATAAATTATTTCAGCCCATTGCAATTTGGTTTTAGAGAGGGGCTTTCTACGGAAGACGCCCTTTTGTTATTTTGCTCCATAATAAACAAAGGTTTGGATGAAAAAAAATGCTGTGTTAGTCTTTTTGTCGATATTACAAAAGCTTTCGACATGGTAGATAACGACATTCTTCTAAGCAAACTATACTGTGCAGGTTTCCGTGGCTTCATGATAAGCTGGTTTGCTTCATACCTTAAGGATAGGACGCAATCAGTAAAAGTTGAAGATTGTCTCAGTGACACGAAAGTTGTGAATTTAGGTGTACCTAAAGGCTCAGTATTGGGTCCCGTTCTGTTCCTCATTTACATAAATTCCCTATTTTTGCAACCGTTTCGTGGTAAAATTACTGCTTTTGCGGACGATTTAGGTATTGCTTATATCTCGCCTTGTTCTCTGAATTTAGTTGCTGATATAAATAATGATATTTACTTGCTCAGAAATTGGTTTTATCATCATAAACTGGTTGTGAGTTGCAAAACTAAGCTTATGTGTTTCAGCCTAAATGTGGTAGAATCTCCAGATATTGATATATCTTTTCATTCTTTCGACTGCCCCAGATACATTCTCAGTTTGTGTGATTGCAGTGACAGTAGTTCTGGAGTTACTTATAATGGAAGCTTGAGTTGTAACACATCTTGTTTTAAAATTGAAATTGTTAGAGAAAACAAATACTTGGGTTTAATTATTGATCAAAATATGAGCTGGCTGCAGCATACTCTTAGCCTAAAAAATAATCTTCGATCAAATCTCCGCTGTATTTTCCACCTTAAAAAGTTTTTTGGCAGTAAAACTCTAAAAAGCGTTGATTTTGCAATATTTCACTCAAGGTTACAGTATGGTATAAGTTGTTGGGGTGGAGCCTACCAGGTGAAACTTCAACCACTTCTTGTGTTGCAAAAATGTGCTATCAGAAATTTATGTTTCGCTAACCGTTTAGCTAACTCCATGCCTTTATTCAGAAGTTTGAAGATTCTACCAGTTAAGCATCTTTACTATTTTAAAGTTTCGAAAATTTTCTTTTTGAAAAGTGGTTATTTGCAAAGCCCATTATCAGATACGATAATTTGGCGTAGCAACACCCGGTTTTTGGTAAAAATTCCTCCTTTTCGCATAATTCACTACAGAAACTTCTACTCTGTTGTTTCTTGCAAGTTATTTAATACCTTACCGGAAGATATTCGACGACTAAGATCTCCTTCTGAGTTTTTAAAGAGAGTAAAATTATGGCTTCTTGAATTTGATAACAGACAAGTCGAATTATTGCTGCCTTACGTGGTTTGATTTCAAACTGCGTTTGTTATGTTTTATTTTGTTAGTTTAAGCAAACATGCATCCTTAATATATAAAAACACTTAATTATGTAATAAAAAAAGAAAAAAATAAATAAAAACAAAAACCTGTTCACCCCACAATACAAAATATAATTAAATTTCACTACATATTTTTTTTTTTGACTTTTTTTCCTCTCTCATTTGCAAAATGTTTATTAATTTGTGTATTCTTTTTTTTTTGAAGTGACATTAACACTATTTTTGAATTTAAAATATCAATGTCACTTACTATTCTTAGTACATATATATACTACTATGTTAGCATTAAGATTTCTTTGAATTTGTTAACTAAGAATAATGATTTTAATAAAAAAAAAAAAAAAAAAAAATGTATGCAGATATCGCAACTAAAAATTTTCTTCAACAATATTTTTACTTCTTCTTTTCGTAATTGAAAAAATAGTCATTGTGGTGGCTATACTAGCTCGCTCTTGCCACAAATACCAACACACAATCGCATTTATAAATATTACTTAACTGAACAAAACCAATTTAATGCAAAATTAACCGCATCAAACGATAAAACTTAAAATGCAACGCGAAGCTCATATATGAATGCACATTCTTTCTTGCTTGCAACATTATGATATTTATCCCATCAAATTGTAAAAATCAATTACCATAAAATAGTTCAATACATAGAATGTTTGCTTTGTTTTTTTTTTAAAGCCCATCATTGTGAGTGCATGGGCGCCTTAATGTCTGCTTTACTGTACACTATAAAGCGATGCATTTTAATCATAGAAAAGAAGAAACATAAAAACCAAACGAAAGGGCATCCTATTCGTTGTTGTGGCGATGCGCTTTATGGTGTTGCCATTGTGGAGCTATTTTTGTAACTAGAGAAGGTGGTCGGTAAAAAAAGGAATTAATTTACCGGCACGTCTATGGTCATTTAAGCTTATATAGTTAAGTGGGAGATTTAGAACAAAATATGTTGTGCATACGAAAGTGGAAGAGTGTCACTTAAAGGGGTTTATGTTGTGCCAGTGTCAATTATGTACTCGTCGTAAAGTGATACACAGAACTTGTTATAGGCACTACATACTAAGGAGCTTGAATAATGTAAGGGATTAATATGTTCAGAGGGATTATAATTAACATTTTAAATTTTCAGATCGTTTAAATGGTGGTTGTATGTAGATAAGTGGTGTTAATGATTGGACAGTAATTTGGGATCCCATATTAAAAAAAAACATGAGTTTCTATTACAGCTCAACAATATATGAGATAATTAATTCTTGCGTCAACTCCATGGGTAAGCAGTAAAAATTTGACATTTTCAGCACACTAATAAAAACTTACACATTATGGAACTCTCCGAATACCAGTTAGGTATGTTAATCTATCGTTATGTTTCGGGATTAGTGGACAGAGGACAACATTTTTTATTAGTTAAGTAGGTAGCACACAAATCATGTTGTGCAATTAATTTTCAAAAGCAAATGGAATAATGATTGAAGCAAGCAATTCTCTTCAGTAGTTTTTTATAATATCTCATGTTGAAGCTCGAGATGTTATACTCCAAAACTTGAGCTAATTATAAAAATTTTGTTCGACAAAATTCAGCGATATTTTTATGGCTGTACCTTAACCAACTTAACTATGTGAAATTTTTATTTCCGGTTATCTTTGCGCTTCAAAAAATCAACTCCTTCTTTGATACAAAATTGGGGAACGGGTCGTTATTCTGTATTCCAAAATTCTGTATGAACAAAATTCTGTATATGAATAAAAAATTCTGTATGAACATAACTCTGTATTCCATAATTCTGCTTTTCCATTATTCTGTAATCTTAAATTCTGTAAATCCAAAATTGTGTATTTCAAAATACTGTAAATCCAAAATTCTATATTTAAATATACTGTAAATCTTATATTCTGTTTATCCATAAATTCTGCTTTTTGAAGCTCTGTAAATCCAAGCTTATAAAAAAAATTCTGTTATAATTTTATACAGGTTTGTTAGTCCCGTTAAACAATTTTTATTCAATTACCTAACAAAAAATATTGCAAAGAAAAACGTTCAATAGATAACAAAGAAAAAACAATAACCAAAACAAAAACAAAGCAAAATGCATAACTTTATAATTTAATCAAGATGAAGATTCTTGGCTAACCTTTTAAAATACTCAGTCTGACTTAAAGCTCTTCTTTTTTTTAATCAAACGCTTAACCTGTTTATTTTTGAGAATTGTTTTTTACTTTTAGGAATATGTTCTCCGTTTTGAACTCTAGCTACTTGCGCTTTAGAAAAAACTAATTCCTTTCTTAGATCTTCAATTAGCTTCCAGCCTACTACAATACGTAAACCAAAGAAGAAAAATATTTGGGAGTGCTCCGTTAGAATTTGAAACTAAACTTCTCAGTTCGTTTTGATAATGAAAAAAGTGAGAATTTTTTTCATTATCTAAGCAATTTAAAAATTCTGTATACTGAAATTCTGTAAATGATAAAAGAAAAATTGTTTTGATAATGAAAAAAATGCGCACTTTTATTCCGAAATTCTGTAAATGATAAAAGAAAAATTGTTTTGATAATGAAAAAAAATGCGCACTTTTATTCCGAAATTCTGTAAATGATAAAAGAAAAATTGTTTTGATAATGAAAAAAATGCGCACTTTTATTCCGAAATTCTGTAAATGATAAAAGAAAAATTGTTTTGATAATGAAAAAAAATGCGCACTTTTATTCCGAAATTCTGTAAATGATAAAAGAAAAATTGTTTTGATAATGAAAAAAAATGCGCACTTTTATTCCGAAATTCTGTAAATGATAAAAGAAAAATTGTTTTGATAATGAAAAAAAGTGCGCACTTTTTTTCATTATCAAAACAATTTTTCTTTTATCTTTTACCTACAGAATTTTGGAATACAGAATTTTGAAATCCAGAATTTTGAAATACAGAATTATGGTATACACAGAATTTTGATTTTTTAGAATTTTAGATTTACAGAATTTTGAAATACAGAATTTTAAAAACTGAAAATTTGGCACTTACAGAATTTTGGATTTACAGAATTTTGAAATACAGAATTTTGGAATACAGAATTTTGCAATCCGAATTTTGACACATACAGAATTATGACCCCAACCCACAAAATTGATGATGAATTATAGACAAAAACCAATCTCATGTTCTAACTTTCAGCTATAACAATGGTAAATGATGTGTATGTGATTTTCTGAATGTAATCATCAAGACGATGAGAGTGTACTACACACTCACGCACTCAATACTTTAAATCTTAAAGTTTTGGCAAAGTATAGTTTTAAGATTAAAAGCCTCCAAGATGTGGAATTGACAAATTTTGCTCAAAGGAGTTTTTATTTCCCGAAGTTATCTTCCCTTACCCAATTTTTTCTTTCTAATAGGCATTTCGTAAGCTTTAAAACGTTAAGTTAACTCTAATATTTTATTATTCTGATTCTAAGACAAGAGACTGTATGTGGACCTTCACTGATGACTTTTCATTGTTGTCTATATCTATACCAATAAAATTCAAGATCTTCGAAAATCTTTTCAGGTGGTAAATATTCAATCAAGGGAAGACGAATATTGGACCGTTTACTCTTGTCATACTCGAAACGAAAAACTTTTTTCAATAATTCTCTGTATCTTTTTTGCTAAAGAAATAATATGCACTACTGACCCGCACGTTCTTGTTCCTATGTTGAAGACACTGCGGGTCTAAGAAAATTGTATATAAAAAACATGGAAATATATTTATATGAGAGACAAATGTACAGAAGCATGAAATACGATATTTAAATTGACTAACACAACTTCTTTAACAGTTTGAGGTGGAAAAAAAAGTGCCATTTTAATTTTATTTAATCTTATCTGAAATTTGTATACACAAAAAATTCATCTAAATCCGTTTGGCCCAGTAACGAGAAAATTCAAAATAAAAAAAACGTTCTATGGCAGGTACTATTAAAAAATAGTTGCAAAGTGTAAAAATTTATAATATTTGGTAGTAGACGATCTACTAATTTTGGTATATGAAAAAAGTTTAATCAAAATCGTAGGAGTCGTTTTTGAGAAAAAAAATAATTTCCTTTGTGGTTTTTTAACTTTTGTATGAAAGATACCGTTATTTTTTCATAAATGAAAAAAAAAATCCAAAAATATTTTAGAGAGTACTAAAAAACTCCTAAATAACGAGTTTCAAAAAAATCGATCATATCGTTTTCGAAATATTTGATTTTCAAAAAAAAAAATTTTAAACATTTTTTAAAAATCAAATCTTAGCACACAAAACTATTTTTATGTTTTTGAAGCGTTTGTATAAAAAAAATTATTGAAATCATTTACCTAAACTGTTTTGAAGAAAATCAAAAATTAAAAAAAAAAATGGTTCCTTGAGAGGTACCATTAATGAACATTTTTTGAAAAATAGTTTTCCACCCAAAGGAAGCCTTTACTAAAATTAATTTATTGATTTTTTTTAAGTTGTGGAGCCGTTTTTGAGAAAAATACGATTATGTAAATTTGCTAAAAATAATTTTACGCTATTTTTGGTTCTAAAAAAAATGACAAAAACGTGTGGACTTAATCACCAAAAACCATTATGTACCAAGTTTGAAGAAAATCGATCGAGCCGTTTAGGCTGTAGAGGAACAGACATACAGACGAACAGCATTGGGTCACCCACTTTTTTTGGTGTTCTCTATCAATGTTATGTCATGTTTGATTGTTATCTCAAAATTTGTTTGCACGAATCGCAAGTTAAAATTCATATTATCATGACAGCGATTGCTTGCGGTCATGAGATTGATGCCAAAAAACTTAGTATCCTTGGGCTCTATATGCCTCCTACAGTCCACAAGAGTATCTCATTCCTGGAAATGAAATTATTTCAAAACATCAAAACCTTTATTGCCTAAAGCATGGCTGAACAGAATGGAGACGGAGCTGCAGCAGGGCAAGTAGGCCAACTTTAAACTTTTGCTAGCAGCTTTTTTGACGATTCAATTTTCCTAGTGCAACCGAGTATTTACATGGCGGTTGAAGTGAGTTTCAAACTTTTCTCAATTTCTGATAAAGACGTAAAGAAGTTTTAGCTTCTTTTTCATCATTTTCCTTTTTTATTTTTGAGATTTACATATCTGCAAATAAAAAACAATTCCCGTCAAATTTTTTCACAGGTTCCAATTAGCTAGTTAGACACCTTTTTGCCTTAAAATGAAATAAAAATTTAATTTTTTTTAATAAATTTGAAAACAACAATTTTGGAGTTTTTTTGTTCGAAACTGTTTTAATTGTTTTTTTTTGTTTGTTTTTTTTTTTTTAGAAAATTAACCTATTTCTATTTCATTTTAAGTCAAAGTGCAAACCTGTGAGAAAAACATACGGGAATTGGTGTTTTACTTTCATTTTGAAGTCCACATCGATATGAGTGCCGCTTAGAATTTTAAAGAGGGTCAAAGGCCCCCCAAAACAGTTTTTAAGTAATATCTTTCGAACGGTAACTATTACAGATTATAGAACAAATGTGAACAACTTGGTTGTAGCTTAAATGTTGTACAAAAAAATTTTAAGAAATTTTTTTTCATAGGAGTAGGTAACCGTTTTCAAGATAATTCAATCGGTAGAGTTACGGATTTCTCTTTTTCACCACCCCAGTCATTTAAGCTTCGGAAAAATGGCGGAAAATTGAATTTTGGAATATAGCCTCCTCATAGTATTCTAAGGAAACTGTAAAAAGCCCCCATCGATAAGAGCGCCGCTTACAATTTTACGGGGGGTCAAAGGCCCCCCAAAATGGTTTTTAATGAATATCTCCCCAACAGTAATTCTTACAGAAAAAATCTCAATGACAAGGTTGTAGCCTAGAAAATTTCCGACAAAAAATAATGACTACCTTTTTTCATAAGAGTAACCGTTTTCGATATAATTCAATCGGTAGAGTTGCGAATTTTATGCTTCTGTATAAAATGTTTTTCTTGTGTGGTATCCCCCAGGAAAATTAGAAAACAGTTTAAAAAAGTATATACAGGGTTTTATTCAAGATTTTGGGAAAATATCCCCATCGATTCGTGCTTTACTACATTAATTATACGGGGTATGGTATGCAGATTTAAACTATATATTTATGTGTATATAAAAACAAAATTTGAAAAAAAATTGTCAATCCGTTTTTGAGATATCGAATTTTCAACAAAAAAAAATTTGAAACTTTTTTTAAAAATCCAAAAACTTTTTCTTTGAAAACTTTGATATGCAATATTATTTAATCTTATCTGAAATTTGTATATAAGAAAAATCGTTTAAATCCGTTAAGCTGATAACGAGAAAACTCAAAATAAAAAAATACGTTCTATGACAGGTACTACTAATAGTTGCTATGTGTAAAATTTTATAATTTTTGATAGTAGATTGTACTAATTTTAGTATATGAAAAAAGTTTAATCAAAATCGTAGAAGTCGTTTTCAAGCAAAAAAATATTTTCCTTTGCGGTTTTTTCACTTTTGTATGGAAGGTACCGTTATTTTTTCATAAATGTAAAATGTTTTCTAAAAATATTTTAGAGAGTACTAAAAAAGTCTTAAATATCGAGTTTAAAAAAAATCGATCATGCCGTTTTCGAAATATTTGATTTTCCAAAAAAAATTTTGAAATATTTTTTAAAAATCCAAAAAATATTTTTTCAAAAATGTTGGTACACAAAACTATTGACATTTCTTGGAAGCTTCTGTATAAAAAAAATAATTGAAATCGGTCATACCATTTTGAAGAAAATCAAAAAATAAAAAAATGGTTCCTTGGGAGGTACCATTAATAACCAATTTTGAAAAATGGTTTTCCACCCAAAGAAAGCCTTCACTAAAATAAATTTATTGAATTTTTTTTAAGAAAAGTTGAGAAAAATACGATTATGTAAATTTGCCAAAAAAAATTGTATGACAGGTACCGTTATTTTTGGTTCTAAAACAAAAATGAAAAAAACGTGTCGGCAGAATCACCAAAAACCACTAAGTACCAAGTTTGAAGAAAATCGATCGAGCCGTTTAGGCTGCAGACGAACAGACAGACAGACAGACAGACAGAGAGACAGACAGAATTTTGCCACCCACTTTTTTGGTGTTCTCTATCATCGTAATATCATGTTTGATTGTTATCTCAAAATTTTTTTTTTGCACGAATCCAAAACTTGCCTTATAGTACCTATAATCGCAAGTAAAAATCGTATAGGAGAGGGATCCTATTCAGCCTCGTTAAGCCAGGAGGGGCAATTTTCTAAGAAATTGACTTAAAACAGACAAAATTTATTAAAATTTAATTACAATGCCATGCTATACTTTTTTGTAAGGCCGAACATCTCTTTTTTATTTTTATTTCAAATAAAATTGTTATTGAATTTTGAAAACAAAAAAGTACTTAAAAACAAAACATTTTGAAAAAAAATGAATTCAATATATTTTTTTTGGGTTGGGGTTGAAATTCTGGCTGGGTCCAAATTCTTTTTACAAAATTCTGCTTTTCAAAACTCTGCTTTTCAAAATTCTGCTTTTCAAAATTCTGAATTTCAAAATTCTGTTTTACAAAATTCTGCCAATAATAAAAAGAAGTTTTAGAAAATGTTAAAAAGCGCGCGCTTTTTTTTTTGCGAATTGTATAATTGTAGGCACAGTTTACAGTTCCGTACGCTACAAAACAAAACTTTGTAAACAATTATGCACCTATTTTGTGCAATACTTTTATAATATTCTAGCCACGCATTGAGCCATTAACTTACACTTAATTAATAAACTATAGGCCTAAAAACGGAAACAAATTATTTTTGGATGTAAAAAT
This sequence comes from Dasysyrphus tricinctus, assembly GCA_963921185.1. Lineage (NCBI taxonomy): Eukaryota > Metazoa > Arthropoda > Insecta > Diptera > Syrphidae > Dasysyrphus > Dasysyrphus tricinctus. The sequence continues at coordinate 91,542,029 of OY992530.1, forward strand.
CATTTGCAGGCAAAAAAAGCTGTGAGGTGAATAATATTTTTTATTCGAAGTGTAAACCAACAATAAAAATACTTATTATTCACCACACCATTTTTCGCACGTAAAACAATTGCTGGCCAATCGTTTTGCATGAAATTCCATGACAGCAATGGTTTTATTTTGAATGAAACTGTTAACCAACAACCAATATAATGTTGTGTTTCACCTGAATCAAACTGTAAACTAGGCTTTACTCAACTTTTGCACTTACGTTTACAGCTTCATTCGTCAATGTACAAAATTAAGTCAAATATAAGTTGTGCGTGGATAGTTTGTTGTAGAAAAATATGTGCAGCAATCAAATAACATAAATAAATGACGAGCAAAAACAAAATCCCTTCCAGATTGGAAGATAGTGTTTGACTGAATTGTCAAACAATAAATTTAAAAAATCACTTTTTTCTTTCCCGTCTTTGAGAAAAACCAGAATTAGCAGAATTTTATTGCTTAAAATTTTATAATGCAGAATGCTAAAAAATATAATTTTAAAAAGCGGAATTTCGAAAGACAGAACTGAAAATAAGCAGAATTTGGAAAAATAGAATTTTCGTACAAAAACAGAATTTTGAAAAGCAGAATTTCGAAACCAGAATTTTGACCCGCTCCCATTTTTTTTCTTGTATTTGTATTTCCTATTTTCTGTTTTTGTTTATGTCAATGAAGTATTACAATTCCGTAAATGTTTTTATTATCCGTAAAAATACTCTGTTCTTGCATTAAAATTAATCTGTGGTGTTCCATCACCCCTGTTGTAGTGTATGTAATTTTAAAAGTGTTGTCATCGGAAGGCTTAACAACTTTTTTTAAAACTAATTTTTGGCTTCACAAAAAAGTATAGCATGAGATTGTAAGTGTTACTTTTAATATTTGCTTCCTGTTTTAAGTCAACTTTTAAAAAATTGGCCTTTTTGGCTAAACAGAGGAGAATATAGAACCCCTCCTATACGATCTTTTATGTCAGCCCACCCTACACGCTCTAGCTTTTTGGTACATTTTATGCTCAGCCTGTATACCTGTGTGACCTTCGACCCCATATGATTAATATAATGTAGTGGAGCCCGAATCGATGATGAACTTTCCCAAAACCTTAAATTAAAAACCTGTATATCTATATTTTCTTAAAACTGTTTTCTAATTTTCCAGGGGAGTACTACGCAAGAAAAACTCACCTTGTAGGTACTACTTGACATTTTTTTTCTGTAAAAGTTTCCGTTCGAGAGATATTCCTTTAATTCATTTGGAGGGCCTTGACCCCCCCGTAAAATTGTTAACGGTGCTCATATCGATGAGAACTTTTTTTCAGTTTTCTTAGAATGGCATAGGGATGCAATGTAACTTAGCTAATTTTTCGACTATCTACGATCACTCGTCACAAAGATACAGCTCTTCAAAAAACACCACAACAAATGGAATACAAATCTTGTGCCGTTAATAAATAAAAACATAAAATTGACATAGGTATCCCATTTTTGTTTAAAAAATGTCATGGGGATTTTATATAAAAAATAACTACTCTAATTTGTTGGCATTGACATGTTCATATGTATTGTATTAAGTAATCAGAAGGTACATACATATTCCTGTTTTTGAGCTTTAAAAATGTTAGCAGTTTTTTAATACCTATGAAGCAGTGGCGGATCCAGAGGGGGGGCTATGGGGGCTGAAGCCCCCCCCACGGCTGATTCAGAAAAGAGTTAGACAAACAAAACTAAGATTGTGGCTACAAAATTTACATGTTAGCTGTGTTTTTCCAAGTCCTAGGGAAATTGAACGAATTGTTGGGCTGAACCATATTATATGCAACTGTGTTTTTTCGAGGCCCCAAGAGAATTGGATGAAAAAAGTTGATTATATAAAAAATCAAATGGCTCTATTTATTTCAAGCCCTAAAGGTATAAGACGAAAAATTGAGGCTTGGGGCTAAACCTTTACGAAGCGTTTTCCTAAGCCTGCAAGGGAATCTGATGAAAACTACATATAACACGGATAGGGCTAACAAAGGCATTAAAGAAATCCGACGAAAATAAGAGGCAAGAGCTAAAAACTAGCATGAAAGCTGTTGTTGGAATAAATGGAGGTTGGGGCTTAACAAATTGTATGTAAGCTTTGTTTTTTCCAAGCCCCTAGGGAATCGGACTAAGGAAATAACAAGTTTGGGGCTAGTAAGTATGCATACTTAAATGCTGTGTTTTTGTCCAAGTCCTGATATTGAAACTAGTGAGGTTGACCTTCATGCTATTATTGTTACCTAGATTTCCTTGGGTATCGATATTTCTTAAAGATCAAATGAAGTTTGACAAAATAAATCAATGTTACCTTTTTCTTCAACTCCTCTTGGTATTTTTCGGACTTAGCTGAGCCCAGATAACTTTTGGGGCTTTAGTTTAAAAACTCAGCTTTCGGTGTAAAAAATCACCCTGATAACAGAATCCGACGAATGAGTCAGGCTCAATTTTAACATTTGGCTCATAGTAAAGATGTCAAAATTCAGTCTGATTCGCTCCACAGCTCATTCGATGGATGCTATAGGTAATCTTTGATATGGATAGTTTGCATGATAACATCAAAATACTATGGGTATTCATGCAACAATGTAAAGTCGTCGTAAACGTTGTAAAGTTTAAAACTTCGTAATTCTGTCAAAATTTGTATGGAAAATTTGACAGATTTACGAAGTTTAAAACTTTACCACACTTACGACGATTTTACACTGTTGCATGAATACCCTTATTGTCTTAGAAATTGAAACTTATGTTTTTATATCAGATTGTGTTCGTGTGCCTAAGGATATTTTGACGATTTCAAAGACTGCTTTAAGATGAAGCGATTTTTGATCTTAGTTTCTCTTGTGATTTCCTTTGTGCTCTATCGAAAGATTAGAGAGCTCTTCCCACGAGCAATATTCAATAAATGAAATGAAAAAGAATTTCAATTCACTTCGAACTCGTTTTCGAAATGTAAAAATCAGCTGTAACGGTTAATGTTTTTTTTTTTCTTTAAAAAGTGTAATATACATTTTTGTTTTAATATGAAACAAATACTTGTATAACTATAAATAAATAGAAATTGGAGGGCAGACAAAATTTTAAAAATTTTAACTCAAATTTTTTTCAAATCTTTGTCATACTGTAAGATTTCAATTGCCAAAAAATATGAAGGGAATTCACTGAAAATAGTTAATGATCGGAATGAACACGAAGTTCGAAATACCAATCCAAATAGACTAAAGTCATTTAGATGGAATAGATACAGAAGCGCATCAAGCTGCCCTCCTTGGCGTTACACCCTTTTGTTTCAATTTTGTCCATATATTTTTCGCATGGATCTACCGTTAGTGTCAAAAACAGACAGTCTTGTTAATCAAATCAAAGTTAAAAAATTTTAGGAGAACAGTAACGTACAAAGTTTATCAATAACAATTCGGACGTATACGGCTGTCTTAAGTTAGACAAAGTACTGTAGGATGAGTATTTATAAATCCTACAAGAAATATTCAAATTACAGAAAGGTACCTAACTTATTTAAAGTTCCTATAAACATATCCTAACAACTTTCTTATACGATGTGTCTTTGTTTAGAAGCTGGTTAAAGCGTCTTTTTAAAATAGCATCTGAAGCTCACTAATTCTAGATGCTCCATTTCCAATCATAAAATTTTGCAGAATTTTCCTATTGAGTACATTATATCTTTGCATTATACAAAATCTTTTTAATTCAGCTACCGACTAGCGTACTTTCTGAGAAAAGAAAATTTGGGTCGGTAGGGCATTCGCTTATTATGATTAAGAATTTTTTTTTTTAAAGATGAGTCTAAGGGATCTCAGAGCCCCCCCCCACAGCCAAATCCTGGATCCGCTACTGCTTTGAAGGTACATATATGTAAATCTTAAATATTCCAAACAACTTAAACTATATAATAACAAGTTCGTGTGATCCAGTCGTGCATTTTATTTTTGTATTCTTTCGCATTCATGACGTATCCCATTAAATTAATCTTTATTATTCTTAATCAACAGATCCCTATTAATAGCAAGTAGCCAAGTATAGGTGAATGTGACCAAGTCATTTACTTTAATCTAATTATACTTTTACTATGCAACTATTAATCACGATACAGGCATTTCATTTTGAAAATTTTAAGATCGTGCTTAATGACAACATAGTCTTAGTATCGTAAAGTCAGTTAAAAAGCCCATTTACAACACACGCCTGACAGAAAGCATACGCTTGTGATTTTGTAATTACGATTGCTTAGCATCGTCGTAAAATACTTTAAACGTTCTTAGAGCTAAAGTATTTGTCATTTTAATCCTACATATTAAAATGTTTATGGGTAAATATTAAAATTTGATCAATAGATATTTCGCATGCACCAACTTATTTTATGCTTAAAAAATTATTTTATTTTTGACTGTCTGCCTTGATATCACACATTAACTTTTCGTAAATTTTATTTCTCTTGAATTTTCCATGAATTTAATATAAAACGAGATACGACTGAGTTAATTGGTCACAAAAATTCATAGTTTTATTAATATGACGCCAAGGCCATCAGCTGCGATCGAAGCAGTCGGTACCTAAAGAATAGATATATTTATTTTTCTCGCTATAATATTTTGTCAATTAATAAAATTTCGGTTTCTGTTTAAATGATCATTTAAAAGATTTATTTGGGCATAGATCAAAATTATTAAGATTAATTCTTTTAAATACCTATATCTACCCTCAAAAATTCATAAATTTTTCGATCAGTGACATTCGTAGATCGTAGTTCTCTTTTCTAAATTAATGATCAAATAAATCCCTAATAATGCTTTCAAATTCTATGGAAACTGAACCAAAATGACATCACTCTAAAGCCCCTCATACATAACTCACTTGGTCACTTGTTAAGTGATTAAGAATCAATTGGCATAATTCTTTATTTTTTTTTATCGTCTGCAAAATTAATACAAAAACGGTGAAAGAAAATTACACTCAAATCCATATTGTGGGGAAAATAATGCAAATTAATTTTTCGTGCTATCAAATGACAGTGTACTTGATAAAATGACATCATTATCAACATGAAGCGCCACATAAATAATTCGTTTTGCATTTCCCTTCATTGAAATTCAATTGAGCTTTATCCTAACCATACAAACGGCTAAAGTATAATTTTTTTTTTTCGAAATGCATAGATAACAATAAAATTGTATTTTAATTTTTATTATTTTTTTTTGAGCTATCAGTGAAACACAAATATTAAGACAAACAACGATCAGATTGCATTTCAGTTATTAAAATTTATTTAATTGTTTAATTAGATATAACTGTATGTCGGTATGTATAGGTATAAGCTTGATACAGCGCGACATTAATTACCAGCAACCTACTGTATTGATGGTATGCGGTGAGTCGTGCCTTTTTTGTTGAATTTTGTGAATGAAATTTTTATCTGATATTTTACAACCAATATGTCGCTTTTATTAGACGAACGTGTGAATGGCGCCCATGAGATGGAGAAATTATTGTTTAATTGATACTCGTTTAAACGGGACCTAGAAATTAGGTTGCGAAACTTATAGGTACTGACTTTTTTTTCGATTTCACCTTCAATGGATGTTCCAAAAGAGGAAAAGGGGGTATTTTAATGTAAAACGAAATGTATGAGTGGCAAGTTAGCAAAGCAACTTCGACGAATCGAAAAATGGGTAGGTGCATAATAATTTGCCACAGTAGATTAGTCGTTAATTAGCTGTGACAATTTCGTTCTGTTTTCTATGTTTTTTAGTAGCTTTGCTTACTTAACATAACTCGAAAGACGGTCAAAACTTTTTATAGGTACTTAATGTCCTATAAAAAATTGAATTCAATATTGCCATGTTTTCTATGTTTTCGTTTGGGTCCTTTACTATCTTCATATGGAGTAAGTGAAGTACCACCTCAAAAAGGTGTAAAAACAGCTTAAGCCGAATGGTTTGTGGCTAAATACTTCATGGTTTACTAGACGTTTGTAAATTTTGAAAATTTTAAATTTTTCGTTTTACGTTTTCTATGTTTTTTTCAAAAAGTAGTAAAAATGCCTAAGACTTATATTTTTATTGCTTAGTAGTTTTCCATTAATTAGTCATTAAATAATCGTGATAACTTCAATTTTTTTTCGTGCGATGTTTTCTATGTTTCTTGTTTTATTTTCCAAAACTCATATGAAATCAGCCAAGAGCTCCTGATTAATAATTTTTCTTTAATTGGCCATTGATTATATGTAACAATTTTAACATTGTCTTGCAATGTTTTCCATGTTTTTTTTTACTCCCTACTCCTATGAAGTAACATTCAAAAAGAGCTTAGAATTGATTATATTGCTTGGTTACGTTTTCACCGGGTAAAATGAGGTAATTTCATTGAAAAATACGTATAGTAAACATCGTACGAAAAAATACGTAGAAAACATCGCACGAAAACATACGATTTCATCGGGTCAAATGAGGTAATTCCATTGAAAAGTACGTAGAAAACATCGTACGAAAAAATACGTAGAAAACATCGCACGAAAACATACGTTTTCACTGGTTCAAATGAGGTAATTTCATTGAAAAATACGTAGAAAACATCGGATGAAGAATACGTAGAGAACATCGCACGAAAAAATTGAGTTTGTCACAACTAATTAACAACTAATTATTGGCAAATTATTAAGCAATTAAAATTTAATTTTTATGAATGAATTATTTAGCCACAAACAATTCGGTCTAAGCAGTTTCTACCACTTTTCGAGGTGGTGCTATGCTAACTTGCTGTCAAGTTAGAAAGGAACCCAACAAACGTCGAAAACTTTGCACGACGAATTTGAAACTGTCACAACTAATTAATCTTTAATTAAGAGCAAGTTATCCACCTATCCATTTTTCGATTCGTCAAAGTTGTTTTGACTTGATATGCGCTTGGATTTGTCACCTCCTCGAAAGAAGCTGTACCTATCTACTTCTGAAATAAAAAACATTTTATGTGGAATCAGCAGAATTCCCCGTCTGGAAAAACAGTCTGGGTTTTAGTGAGACCCTAGAAGGTTTATATTTATGTTAACAAGGTTCTAGTTAGGGTAACAACCGAAATTGCCTCCAGTTGGACAAAAAAAAAGTAAAAGATTGTCCCATTTTGGATTCGATCCTGGGATCATCTGTTAACCAGCCGAATAAGCTTATCAAGCTTATCTTTTATACTGAGCTAGTTTCCAACACAGCTGTGACATGTTGAAAGTTGTTGTGTCGTTGGGTGAACCTCCCAGGCACGTCCAATAAAATCGATTGTGAATAGAGACATGAGCAGTCTTGGATAGTGATAACCCTCAAATGGCAGCAAGACTCGACCAGTCAGCGGATAACGACTTGAGACAAGATATGCTGGTACTTGAAACGTGATAACCCTTTACACTTCAGATGCAACTGAAAAACTTGAGGCTGTTCTCACGCCGTATAAGGCCGAAAATACCCCAATATACAGAAGATGCGATGGATAGTATCAGCTACGATAAAATACTGCACATGTCAGGATGCGGATATGTTGTGGAAAATCGGTCAAGAAGCAAAGTTATCGACTTTAAGCCAATAAGTGATCACCTGGATGTGATTCGCTTCACAGTCCACTTTTCGAGATATAAGGCTATCGATCGGCACATGGTCATCAAAATAGAACTGAACTTCCAGTAAAGTGTGAATTAAATTACTTCCTGGACGGAACTTGCGGAGCCAGTCCAGAGTAGGTACGATGTATACTTCAAAGGATCAGAGCTGCTCGTGAGCTCTACGAGCAGAAGAGGAGAGTAGAGGAATACCGGCTTCTTAGAAGGAAAAATATGGAGCATGAAAAGCACGCGATCGAAGAAATAGAGGGATGCCATTGAAGGAATTAAGTTTGAAAGTTTTACCAAAAAGTAAAAAGAACCTTTCAGAGTTCAAGGCACAAACAGAAACCTGCAAGGACGATCAGGGGAACATCGTGGTAGAATCGCAATCATTGGTGAGGATATGGAAAAACCATTTCTGCAAATTGTATAACGGCGATGGTGAAACGTATTCCGCTGTCATGCAGACTGGACCATTCAACGGGTTAGACACCTTGGCCAATGATTCCGTCCACCCTTTCTCGACGAAGTAAAGATAGCTTTATCTAAACATAAGTCTTATAAAACTCTAGTAGCTGATCGCCTTACGGCAAAGCTATTCAAAACGGCTGGAAATGAATTGGTTAGGAGTACGCACCAGCTCATCTACTAAATATGGTTAAAAGGAAGCATGCCCGATGAATGGAAGGTCAGTATTGGTTGCCCCATCCTGAAGAAAGTTGATCCTCCGGACTCTACGAACTACAGAGGCATCCAGTCTCCTTAACATCAAGACGTACAATATCTTCTCTGCAATACTTTGTGAGCGCCTGAAGCTATTCGACAACAACTTGGTAGGTCCTTAAGTGTGGCATTAGGCCAGGAAAGTCCACCACCGACCAGATATTCGCATTATGACAGATCTTGAAAAAAACCCAGAAATTTCAGATTGATACCCACCACCTTATCATTGATTTCAAGGCCGCTTATGACAGCATCCATAGATACGTGCTATAAAGAGCAATGTCTAGTTTTGTTATCGCTCCCAAGCTTGTCCGTTTGAAACACGATGGATAATAAACGCTGCTCCATCAAAGCCGACAAAGACATCACCAATACCTTTGATGACAAAAAAGGTTTTAGGTAACGCGACGCACTGTTATGCGACTCTGTCAATATCGTTCTTGAAGGAATAGTGCAAAATTCTCACGTCTTCAGTAAAGAGGCACAATCTTTCCACAGTCCTTCCAATTACGCACTGCCGCTGACGATATTGACATAATCGGACGATCAAAGCGTGATGTCAGTCATGCTTTCGTGAGTATTGAGAAGGAAGTTAAGCTAGGCTCCGCTATCAACTCAGTGCTGAGAATGCAATTGAGGAGCAAGGCAACCTAGCGCTCCCCGAATGGTCGATACGCCAAACTGCCAACCAAATCGACCATTTGCTAATCGACGTAAGGCAACACACATCTAACATCTTAGACACGTTCATACTTTTCGAGGGGCAAATATTAATTTTGACCATTTTCCTTGTCGCGGCAAAGTTTAGAGCTCGATTGTCAAATGAGAAAAAGCTGCAAACTGTCCTTAAGCAAAAATTTGACGTTGGTCACCCTAGTATATTTGGAGTTGCTAGAGCCACAATATCATCAAGAGGCGGCCAAAACTACAGAAGGCTACAAATCATCCCCAGAAAAGAAGCCGAGGTATGATGATGAATATGTACAGCTGAAGGTGACAGACGATGCACATGCGAGTATCCTGCACCAGCTAGAGCAGCTAGAGTGGAGTATAGAGCAAGGAGAAAAAGGTTTTGCGTAAAAACAAAAGGGAGTAGGCAGCGTCCCAGCTCAAGGATATCGAAGGGGCTCGCAATAGAAACAACACCTTAAAGTTTTATAAACAGCGTAGAAAGAAAAGGGCGCATGGAAGCTGCCAGCTATGATATTAAAGAGTCTTGTGATCGAAACAATACTAGCAGTTATGAAAAAAAAACAAGCAATTTGATGCTGGTTAAAAGACCACATATCTTTTTTCATTTTATTCCGAATGTTTGAAAGTAAGCTTGAAGTAAAAATTACAAGTAGTTTTCTGGGAACTCAAAAGTCATATCTTGTCCAGTCAATTCGTTCACTTAAATAAAGTTGTCAACTTCGTGTTCAATGGGGGTCTGTTGGTTCTTATCTAGGTGCACCTTAATCAATTATGTACCGTGCGTCGCGTCGGTCTCAGTGGGGAATATCAAATCTTCAAAGATGGCATCGTACACTGCGGTAAGGGTGCGGAAACGTGGCCTCTTTTGTTATAAAGGGTTCCTCGACTTCCTGGTTGGCTTAGGTAAGATCTTACGCTCACCAATGAACACGACGATCGTGTCTGCCAGAGAATTTCTTCTCCATTTCACGCACCAAACGAATTTGGATTTTCCGGAAAGCCTTCTGTTTTTGAATAGGGACATACATAGATGCTGACAGCTTTCTAGTTGTTGAACTCGATTTCGCAAGCGCGGGTAATGTGAAGTTCCCTCAATTGTGGTTTCAATTCGGAACTCATCTCCAGCTCAAATGGAGCTTGGACAATAGATTTCTCGAACGCATCGAGCTCAGCGCCATTGGGCTTGATAATTGTGTATTCAATTATCATATAGCGACTGATTAAAAAAAAACGAAGACCGGAAGGCAGGCTTTTCGAAACAGCAAATGAAATCTAGTGACCGAAACACAGGGAATTGTAGATGTATTCAATCAGCACATCCAGGAGCTGCTGCTGAATGGAAATCAAGTAGAGTGAGAAATAGGACGAAAAACTTTCCAGGGCGTTGACTAAACTTGACAAAAATATCCATTTTTCCAGGCGGGTTGGATTCGAGCAAAGCCTTCGCGGCGCGCCGGCCGGCGTGGTAGTCAAAAAAAAGTAAGTATTACATATCGTCGGCTTAGAGTGTAAACCTGCTAAATCCAATTTTTGTCAAATTTGAGATAAGTATGCAGTTTGAAAGATCGAACGAAGACGCATCGTCTGACATAATTATTTTTGTTAAATTCGGCTTCTTAGCTGGCCAAAACGCTTGATGAGTAAAACAGCTAAGTCCATAACATCCAAATTCACCTGCTAACTCCATAACAATTAAAAATACCATATAAAATTCGAATAACAGGACAGAGAGGGGGGAACCTGATTTTTAAGAAATAATACAGTTTATTGTATTTATTCTTTGTTTTGCTTCCTTAAGTTCAAAACAAAGAATAAATACAATTTAACTTAAAAGTTCAGCAAAACAATAATTAAAATATATAAATACAGTTTATTATCATGATAGGTATTCTATAAAATAATTTAAAAAAAAGTACAAAAATAGTACCTCCGTTAGTACCCACATACTTTGTTTCGAAATGTACATTAACATTGTGTTTATTAAATCTCAAGGTAGACACTACCAATGAACATTTGTGTTAGCGAAAACACTACCTTTTGAAATGAACCCCTATATATAGCATTCGTTAACTAAATTAACAAAATCGCAAATAGGTTTAACCTAAACTCAAATAAGTTTCACCCAAGCGCAAATAGATTTAACCCAAAACCCAAACGCAAATAAAGGGTGATTTTTTAAGAGGTTTAGAACTTTAAAAAAAAAACACAAAAAATTCGAAAAAATGAATGAAATATTTATTTGAATCGATAGTTTGAACCTTGCAATATAATGTTTAAAGATAATTTCATGCAAATGTTGACCGCGGCTGCGTCTCAGGTAGCCCATCCGCTGAGTCCAATTTTGGCATACTCTTTCACACATATCGGCCGGTATCTCACGAATGAATGCATGGATGTTGGCTTCCAGTGCGCCAATCGAAGCGGGCTTGTCCCTATAGACATTAGCCTTGACATACCCCCACAAAAAATAATCTAATGGTGTCAAATCGCACGATCTAGGCGGCCAATTGACCGGCCCGAAACGTGAAATTAACTGTTCACCAAACTCGCCTCGCAATTGCGCCATTGTTTCGCGTGCTGTGTGGCATGTGGCACCGTCTTGTTGAAACCACATATCATGCAAGTCAAGAACTTCCATTTCGGGCAAAAAAAAGTTTGTTATCATCGCTCGGTAGCGTTCACCATTGACAGTAACGCTGCGATTCGCATCATCTTTGAAGAAATATGGCCCAATAATGCCGCCGGCCCATAAACCGCACCAAACAGTGGCTTTTTCGGGATGCATTGGTAGCTGTTGCAATGCTTCTGGTTGATCTTCACTCCAAATGCGGCAATTATGCTTATTTACGTACCCATTCAACCAAAAATGAGCCTCATCGCTGAACACAATTTTTCGATAAAAAAGCGGATCCTCGGCCAGCTTTCCAAGAGCCCATTCACCAAAAATTCGGCGTTGTGGTAGGTCGGCTGGCTTTAGTTCTTGCACCAGCTGTATCTTAAAAGGCTTTACGCCCAAATCCTTCCGAAAAATTTTCCACGTAGTGCTGTAACAAAGGCCTAACTGCTGGGAACGGCGCCGAATCGACATTTCGCGGTCTTCTGTCACACTAGCTGATACGGCCGCAATATTTTCTTCACTACGCACTGTACGTAAACGTGTTGGTGGTTTAATGTCCAACAAAGTAAATTTGGTGCGAAATTTGGTCACAATCTTCCGAATAGACTGCTCAGAAGGTCGAGAATGCCGACCATAAAATGGAAGCAGCGCGCGATGAACATTTCGAACCGAGCACGAATTTTGATAGTAAAATTCAATAATTTGCAAGCGTTGTTCATTTGTAAGACGATCCATGGTTAAATTGCAAACCAAACTGAAGCTGTTTGACAGTGACACAAGGTACTAAACACACGTCAGCTGTCAAAACCAGTGTTGCCAAAACCAAACCAGCTAAAAAATCACCCGTTAGAACTAACCCAATCGCAATTCGATTTAAACAAAACTATACGCAAATAATTTAAACTATTAACAAATCATTTTAAGCAAGACGCAAATTGGTTTAACCCAGACTCAACTTATTGTTCCAGCTGTGTGGTGAAGAAATGGAAGGCTTAACAGTATTGTAAATTCCACTAGTTCTGCGCGTTTTTCCAAGAAGTTTCCGAACAAATAAAAGGCCAATCCCCTAATAATAGCTTTTTAACAATTATGGATAATTCCAAAATCCATTAGACCCAAAAAGTACAACTGGATCAATAATTCAAGGTTAGATTAATTCAATTTACTTTTTGGTTAAAATTATTTGTAAATTGTTTAAATTATTTGCGTATAGTTTAAATATATTTGCGTTTTGCTTAAATCGAATGGGGATAGTTCTAAAGGGTCCGCCAAATAACTTTTTTTTTGTTTGAAAATGCTATAAAAAAAACTACTGAATATTTTCTCAAATTTCTTTTTTTATTTGAAAGTACAATCTTTCCGGTTAATAATGAAAAATAATTTCATTCAAATGGCTGCTTCGCTAAGTCAGCCTGCGATCGACTTAGAGAAGATGCCGATTTTGCCAAAAAAAATCATCTTTTCAGATGAAGCTCATTTTGATCTTGGCGGGTATGTAAACAAGCAAAATTTTCGCATTTGGGGCACAAGAAACCCGCACGCATACATTGAAAAGCCGATACACCCAAAACGAGTCACTGTTTGGTGCGGATTTTGGTCCAGAGGCATAATTGGGCCATTTTTCTTCGAGTGGCCGTTACAGTCAATGGCGATCGTTATCGGACAATGTTGAACGAATTTTTGTTCACAAAAATTGAAGAGGAGGATATTGACAACATTTGGTTTCAACAGGACGGCGCTACGTGCCACACAGCCGAAACTACACTCCATGTAGTAGTAGCATTTTCAAAAAAAAAAAAGGTTATTTGGCGGACCCTTTATTTGCGTTTGGGTTAAATCTATTTGCACTTGGGTGAAACTTATTTGTGTGTAGGTTAAACCAGTGGCGTAGCTAGGATATTTGCCGCCTGGGGCAAAACAATAATTTGCAGCCCCTTCGGTCTAACCATAATCAAACAAAATTTTGTCAAACTATTTTTTAAGCTATTTAGTTAAGTTATGGGTACCTTCATACTTAAAGTAGCAGACAAAATTTTGACTAACATTAAGCCGTTCCTATGAACTAATAGTTTTTTCGTTTTATTTTTTTATGTTTTGAAAAAAAGCAACGGTAGGTTTATTTTTTTTTATTCATTTATCAATTTTGTTAAAAATAATTATATTTTTTCTTGAAAAAAAAACGAAACAACAAATCTTCTGCAAAAATATTCAGGTTACAGCATTTTTTTTTTTACTTTTTTTTACATGTCTACCGCGAAAAAATTTCTGATTTCTGAGAAGTGTCAACCCCTCTGAGCTCTGAACTGAAATTTACATATACAAAATATAAGCTACAAAAGATTACTTACAGTAAAAATCTTATTTTCTAATATAGATTTAGTTAAATTTCCAATTAAAAAATTTGTTTACCTAATTGGCTTACAACTTCCAACGCACAACGAAGTTAATTTTGCCGTCCCTAACTCCTGGTGCCCGGGGCAGCTGCCCCCTTCGCCCCCCCTCCCTAGCTACGCCACTGGGTTAAACCTATTTGCGATTTGGTTAATTTAATTTTCGAATGCTATATATTTTATTTTAACATTATTTATACTCAGTAAAGCTATCGATTAGCAAAAATCCTACTCTATTTTTGATTGTTCTGGAAAAACGGCTAAGTCCATTATTTTTTTACATTACCAAAAAAAGAAAACCGGCTAACTTACAAAGATGGAAATAAGTACAAAACTAAGATCCTGCTTGAGTTGTTTTATGTTTAGAAAGGAAGAGTACCAACTAACACACAATCCATGTTTTGGATTTTATTTTCTAGCAACGATAAAAGTTTTTGCGAAGTTTTTTCTTTCTCCTGTAAAATTTCCATTTATGGAGTTAGTAGGTTTACACTCTAAGCCGACGATATGTCAAGGGTTCTATTCTTACAACAAGTAGTAATTTCATTGTTTTCTATTCAAACATCGTTTGACACACAACTGTTTTGAGTGCCACTTCCTCAAGCTTTATTTTAATAAAATTGAATAATATGTAGTCGATCATCACTGATGTTCGTCGATACGCAAGAAGCCGCATTGAAGTCGTTGCAAAGAGGCGTACTGCATAATAAACGTAAATCAAAAATTCATCGTCATCAAATTGTGCGAATAAGATCTTCAAAATTATCTTGAATCTATTTGTGAAAAAATTGCGATTTGATTGTCTTTTCTTTGCTTTTGTTGGATTTCTATTTCGATCCGCGGGGATTCTTTCCTTTTCATAAACAAAAAAAAAAAAATACGAGAGAATTCCCAATGCCGACCGGTGATGCTATTTCTGTCTAAAGCACTCAAGTGGACATGCAAAATTTCTATGAAATATCACTTACGTACTTTTTCAAATATAAATCAAAAATACATTAAAGAAAAATAATACCTGGACTATCTACTCCAATAATAGCATCTGAATCCTCTGTTTATTATCGTAAGCATAAAAAGGAATAAAATTTATTTTCATTTTAAATTTTATTTTAAAGAATATGTGTTAAATGTACAAATATATAGGTAACGGCAATAAAGTAATTATTATTTTGAAGCAAAAAAAAAACAAATTTTTGAATAATTGCATTTAATTAATTGAAAAGATGCACACATCTAGATAAAGAGCTTATAATATTCTAATGACTAATTACCTACATCACACAACAAAATGATCTCCAAATAGATTTTTTCTAAATGTTCGCAAAATAAAATGATCCAATGGAAAATTATTGATGTGTAGTAGTGTAGGTAAAGTAGTAGGTAAACACAATTGTACAAAAATAGTTTTTTTTCAATATTTTTTCATAAGCAGATGTGCCCTGATATTTTAAACTCATTTCATAGAATTGCAGAACAAATTTTGATAATAATGTTGATGTATTCAGTGTTTACCAATAAATAAATTTGTAATTGAAAACAATATAAAATGCAAGAATTCTTTAAATAATATTTGAAATAAAGGCTAATGCAACTACATACCTAATAAGCTTACCTACGTTTATACTTTTCCAAAATTGATTTAATTCTTCTAGAAAAATTTGCATCAAAACGAACATATCTACATAGAAAAATAAAAATTCTAGAAACATGTCTGTAAAAGATTTTGAAAAAATCTTAGATAAATCCCGAAAGTTTGAGCACTTAAGCTGTCAGCGACGTGCAGGTCGTCCGTCACTTTGAAAAAGTGATAAGCTTGAAGAAATTAGAAAGAAATTTTTTTCTGTTTAGGTGGAGCAATGGACAATTGAATATAAAATTCAATCAAAGCAGATCTCAAATGATCTTTAAATTATGTTTTGAAAAAGTCGAAAATACGATTTTCTCGACTTCTTAAATGCGAAATGCGAAAAATGGTAGTTCTTAGGCTAAGACCACACTTGCTATTTTAATCGCGTGACTATTCAGTCGCATGAAATTGAACACATGAGTTTGAATGAGAATGAACGCACATGCTAGAGAGAAAACGTGGCGATTAAGGCTAGAAACACACTTGCGATTTTCTGTCACCGCGAATAAAAACACGGTCGCAACTCAATACAATTTCTTGATCGCATGAGCGTCCATTCACATTGTGGCTCAAATTTTCTTTTTTTTGCGACTTAATAATCGTGGGATTGAAATCGCAAGTGCGTTCCTAGCCTAAAAGTCCAAAATTTTGTTTATTTTTTTGTGATTTTCCATTGCACGATTATTTATCCGCAGGGAATAAGACATATGGTTTTCAATGTGAATGCACACATACGCGACATAAATATCGCAAGATTTAAAAAATTTAACTAGATCTATCTTATAAGCGTTTTTTTTTCGGTCGCAAAATTAAATATAAATAGATCAAATGAAAAAATGCAATGATTTGTTGTGATTCCGATTTTTGAACCGCACCAAAAAAAAATTCAGGTATGGTCCTAGCCGCAGGCGCGGTCCTAGCCTTCCATTTTCTTGCGACTAAATAAATTATCGTAACCCAGTATGATTTCTAAGTATCATGTGCGTTCATTCGCATTTAAGCTCATATGTTCTCTTTTTCGCCACGGAATAATCGCTCGACAGAGAATCGCAAGTGCGTTCCTAGCCTTATTGAGGGTGTTTTGTATGATTTGTAATCAAGTTAATGCTGCAAAATATGGATCAAGGCTTGCATGGTTTTCGAGATGGATAGGTTAAAATCGGTCCAGTCAAAAGGTAATTTTTAGTGCTGATTCCAAGTCCATTATCCGTTCTCTGGCTTTTGAGATATTCCCGTTGCACAATTTAAAAAAAACACGGTTTTTCATCATTTTTAAGGTAGCATATCCAAGGAGCTGTATGTTTTTTATTTGAAATAATTCCTGAAAGTACAAGTCTTCTTCTTCAAAATTCAGTTTTCCAAATAACGGTTTTATAACCTTTTTACGCCGAATCAAAATCTAGATCTAGAGCCAAAAGCCCAAAATCTCATCAAAATCTACTAGATTTCCCATAGATTTTAAGATTTCATAATCTAGTAGATAACCACAAAATCTTCTCAAAATCTAATTGACCTATTCACAATCACACTTAATTAGGTACTCAGTTTTTCCCTCCCGTATAAAAGTTATAAGTGTGTATGTGTATTCAGGTTGTGGTTGTGGTCCTTTTATGTATTATTTACCAAGAGACGGAAAAACTGAAATATGTGCAATTATGACTTCTGGGACCTTGGCTGATTAAAAGCATTCATCGGCAAAAATCTGAAAATTTAATACTGAATCATAACGTTGAACGCACAAAAAAAATTAAATTTCAGCCAAATGCCATATTTTTTTTTTCTGACAGCCAAACGATCAGAAGCTCGAAAGATTCTAATATCTGAATCCTTGAACACTTGGAATCACTTTTTAGGCTTCCGCATCATCGCTATGTTTCATTTGATTAAAACCGCGAAATTCTTTTACACAAAACCAATACATACTTGCTCTTATCCCTTGAACAAGATAAAACCTATAACGAGGCTGATTTGATGAGTGTCAAGTTAGCAAAGCAACTTTGACGAATCGAAAAATGGTTAGGTTGACAGTTTGCCGTTAATTAGTTATTACATATTCAATTTTTTCGTGCGATATTTTCTATGTTTCTGGTTTAACTTCCTTAAATTCATATGAAATCAGCAAAGAGCTCCGGAAAAGTTCTTAGAACCTATTATATTGAAATTTTTAAAACATCGCACGAAAAAATTTCATTTGTCACAACTAATTAACGACTAGTTAACGACAAATTAATAAGCCATAAACCATTCGGTATTAGCAGTTTTTACCCCTTTTTTAGGTGGTGCTTCGCTAACTTGATATCAAGCTAGTAAATGACCCAAAAAAAAGCATAGAAAACATTGCACGATTAAATTCAATTTTTAACAACTAGGTAATTAAAGACTAACTAACGGCAAATTATCAAGCCATAAGACATTTAGTATAAAAAGTTTTAACCGCTTTTCGAGTTATGTCAAGTCAGCAAAGCACCCAAAAAACATAGAAAACATTGAACGACAAATTCGAAATTGTCACAACTAATTAACGGCAAATTATCCACCTAACCATTTTTCGATTCGTCAAAGTTGCTTTGCTGACTTGACACTCATGCTGATTTGATATACGTTTCTCTACTTCTATAGTAGATACAGGTACAAAGCTAATATTACAGTCATCGAGTAATTAAGATGGGTGGGAGGGCCACATGAGTCTCAATTTTATCCGATCTAAATAGGCGATTTTAAATTCCGATTCGTCAAAGTTGCGTTGCTAACTTCACACTCATAGAAAACAAATAACACATAGAAAACATCGCACGACAAAATTGATTTTTTCACAACTAATTAACGACTAATTAATGGCAAATTATTAACCACTAAAATATTAATTTATTGAAGTTTTTACCACTTTTCAAAATAAAAAACATAGAAAACATAGAACGACTAATTCGAAATTTTCACAACTTATTAGCGACTAATTAACGACAAACTATGCACCTATCCATTTTTCGATCCGTGAGAGTTGATTGGCTAACTTGATATCAAGTATCAAAAGTGCTAGATCACAGGGTATTTGGATATGAACAGTAAAGTAAAGTAAGCACCTGATCGCAATTCACATCAAGTCGTTCGGTGAAAATTCTGAGAAACCAACATAAAGGTAGTCCTTACCGTATGGTAGAAACCAAATCTATTGCCAAATCACCTTTTGACTCATAGTACAGAATAAATTAACCATCGAAGAATAAATTAACCATCGAACGAGAAATCTCCCTGCTCTATCAAAGTCAAAATTAAATAGCACCGCCAGACCGTTGTCAAGAAAGAACAACAAAAAAAGTGACTTATGAAATTTTTAACAACTTGGGAGCCAAAACCAGAGACACAAATTCTTTTCCAAGAAATCATTCATTTGAGGCTGATGATACTGAAATTAATAATTGGGGAATCAACTGTGTTGTCAGTGGAGCATTAAAAAGGATTAATAATAAACTGAGCTTGGCAGTTAATGATGATACTTTGAAGTATATAATATACTCTAATCGACGAAGACACTTCACATACCAACCTACCTTTGATATTCGTAGCTAAGGCATTTGTTTTTTTTTTAACTTTTACCCTGCTTTTTTCGCCAAATGACGATCAGATATCAAATAATAGATCACTCTAGTCAATATCTATTTGTTGGGCTAAGAAAGTACTTGAGCAAAGCCCTCCCAACCAGCGTTCAAGATTTAAATGATTGGAGGCAAAACGCAAGACCATGGAATTCAACCTGACATATTGGATAACGTATACTGCCTTTAGTGTATGTAACAACGAGCTCTACTAATTATGCAGTGTTATGCCACATTTCCACCTAACGCTTATCTGAGATTTAATAAGATTTACCTCAAATCTTCTTTAAAACTTGAAAATTTACCATACAAATATATTTCGTTAATCTTGGAGATTAGAAATTAATCTTATTAAATCTACCTAGGACAAATAGTTTTACAAATCGAACTAACCTATTTTAACATGGTGCTGAACGATTCATTCGAGACTCGATTCAGTTCTTCATTGCTTGACACGAATAAAACATTCTGTATCTTTCGCACTTCATAAGAAAAATTGAAGCGCCATTTGCGTTTTTGAAAGTTTTGTCAGATTTAGTCTTTTTTAAATCTTTTTGTGCGGTGGAAACACCAAAAAGATTTATTTAATCTAAACTGAGCTAAACCTTAGGAGGAAACATAGCATTAGAGTCAGTAGCTTTTCAATACGAGATCATCATAGGGTTTAACCCGAGCTAACTGTTGAAACGTGTTTTTCAGTTCAATTTAATTTCTAAGTTAATTATCACTTTATTTGATGATTTAACTCATGGATCAAATTGAGAGCTTTTTCATTTGTGGCCCCATCTCGATTTTGATAGTGAAAGTCACTCACAGTTATATTCTGTTATGGCGCCATTTCTTTTCTGATGCGTGAAAGGCTTTATTATAGTTTTACTTAGACCACCCGATTGGGGCCAGTCAGTAAGTTATAAGATATTGATAACTAGTACTAGGCTAGTTTTTATGAATTTTTGTCTAGCTTTAAGGTAGTTTTAAAAAAATGGAAAATAAAATTGAATTAAAAAAAAAAAAATGTGTGAGTACCGGGACTCGCGTTGAAGATGTGTAAACATTCGATTTCACCTGAGGGTAAGGTAGGGTGTCCATAACGCGTTTGAAAAAAAAGAGGACATTTTTGAGCTCCAAACTTCTACTGTTAATCGGTCACCACACCTTCATCAAAATAATTGATAAATATGACCAAAAGTTTACTTTAAATTTATTTTATAAATATATATTTTTATACAAGTATTGTATATACGTACACAAGAAGTAGCAGTTTTAATACTAATGAGTAGTTTATTTTAACATCTTTTTTAAGAAAACATATCTGTGATATAAATCAGTATATTTTATAAACACTTTTTTGCGCTTCAAACTAATAAAACTAAAGTACATAAGCACCTACATACATAATTGAATTCAAAATACCGCAGAATTTTAGTAAAATGTAGGCAAAATAGACATTAATTTTCTTCCTCATCCGAAGTCTCATATTTTTGGGAGCTCCAAATTTGATTAAGATACTTATTTTCATATAAAAAGTTTCATAAAACTTTTGACAGCTAAAATCTTTTAAATTAAAGGCAACTATGAGAATCCTACTCTTAAACGATTTCGTTCATTTGTCCATTGCGAACCCATCAACGAGAAAATACATTCCACATTTATATTTTGCGCAGGAAAACAAAAGAGGATTGGCACATTTTAAGAGCTCTGAATAAAACTCTAGATTTGTAGACTAACTTAAAAAAACTTTCCCAGTTTTGAACGGACATTTAGTTTTTAAAATTTTCATTTTCTTTAGAAAGAAACTTGTTTAAATAGCAACTTTGAGTAATTCAGTAAAACTTCCTAAGAAATTCAGTAGTCGATACTTTTGTCTAAGTCTTCCCATACTTATTTCTTTTCTAAATTCATCCATCGATCCTGAATAGGAAGGTTTTTACTTCAGTGAAAAAATCAAAGAATATCAAATAAAGAAGCCAATCCTCAGCTGTCAATTTGATTTGCCTACAAGCAGAAGCGAACAGCTGATTTGCACACGAAGTGAAAAATAGTGACAAAACGCACACATACAATCAACTCCTCAATCAGCACATCATTCAGCACAGGTCTTATTATTGTTGCAATTCACATATATTCTTCGACACGAAATGAAATTCAAAATACAACAATGTAAACAAATGGGTTTTGGAGGGTGAAAAGTACGAAGGATTGGCTTCTTTATTTAATATTCTCTGGTATTAATGCTTTATTTTAGGGGACAATACAAAAGTACAAATAAAAAGTGTATTAAGTTAATATTTTGGTCACTTAAAAAAAAGAGATAAAAAAGAGAACTAAAATAAAAAAAGAGTAAAAAAAAAGAATTTGATGAAAAAAGAAAGAATAAGAAAGATCAGAGTCAAAAAAGAGAACATGTTCTCTTTAAAAGAGATGTTCTGGAAACCCTAGGGTAAGGGATCGGGTCATTACCTACCACGTATGCCAAAAATTAGGAATCTGTAATACAAGCGCTCAAACAAAATGGTCGCACGACACAATTTATAGTGAATTTACCTATTTAAAAACCCCTTCCGAAAAAACTACTCCGCAAATAAACCATCACAAATTAAGCTACTTTAATTATCTTTATGACGTCACAAAGTTGTTCCTGGATTCAAAGTTAAAGTGTCAAAAAGTAACTTTGAGTACATTTTTCCAACTCATCTCCTTGATACTGAGTTGAAATGGTTAATCCGTCAAAAGCAGCTGTAATCACGATGTTTTCATTTTGAGTTATCTTTTGTTTGCTTCTCGATCGTTCGGTTTGGAATTGTTCTCATTTTTGTAATAATAGCTTAGTTTAAGTATCCCCCAGATCTGATCCGGATTAGATTATCATAATAAAATAAACAGGATCCCAGAACGACAAGAGTGTTATATGCCTATTCCCGTTTATCCTTTTGTTTCTGTATTTTCTCTCTACTCTTTTTTCTCCCTATCTTCAATACAAAAAGCCATCTACCTGTCAGAGAAAAAACTCATTTTAGAAAAAACTTCATTTAGAATGAAGTTAAATGAAATTTATTTTGAAAAATGTATGCATTTTCGAAGTGCTGATAAAAGTTCTTTTCAATAAATCTAATGAAATCACAATTTGTTCTTGATTTGTAATTCCAAATCTATTTCGACTTTTTTTCACCCAATTTGTTTGACAGATCAGCCATATTTTAAGCTTTTGTCGTTCCTAAATGAAAAGTTACTCAAAGTAAATTTTTTAAATAGGACATTGCAACTCTTTTTTTTGACACATTAACCACAGCTCACTAGAGAAAAATAAAAGAATCATGTTATGACATTTCAAATTAAGAAATTGCAAATAACACTTAATATCACAAACGAAAATTGCCACCCGCGATTGCAGAGATTAACATCAAAAGCAGCAAATGGATACAAAACAAAGAAATAAATAATTTAATTTCTAGAAAAAAAGCAACAAAATGGCAAAATGTATGTCAAATATCTCTGTCAAGATATGATTGCAGAGATATTCCTGACATCCAATCAAGAGATGAAACGGAGTGACTCCATTAGATATTTGATGTCAAGACGATCATTCTGAGAGAAATTATCTACTGTGGAGTCGGGGTGTAAGGAATTCACTCCACTTAGCAAATACCAAAACCATTAAATATCAAACGAAAACTACCTTACCTATTCGAGTTTACAGAGTTCTACTTACCTACAACAAACAAAATGGTTCGAAACGGAACCGTGAGCCCATATCCGTTGCAGCCGATTTTCACTTTTACCCATACCGAGAGCTAAGATGTTTACACATCAAAAATGCGTGAAAGGCATAGAAGGGTGATATCCATAGTGCCGCTCATCGATGACAATAGATTTCTGACAACTGAAACATGAAATTAATCCTCAACTGAAAAACTGCTCCTGACTAATATAACTCAGAGTTAACTCAGCGCCGAAAAACTGCCTCTTGAAGTAATTCAGAATTAAATAGAAAATAAAAGGTGTTTTTTTTAGACGTTTGGTTTTCAAGAAGAAATAAAACGCATATAATTACCACCAATTTTCGACGAGATGGTGAATGTACTCATTCGGGTCTTCTTCGATACTCTGCTCCAGAGCAGCAATAGCGTCTTCGGTGCGCACTGTACGGCGGCATCTCTGAGGATGTGCACTATCCACTAGACACTAGAGTAAACGTGGTGCGAAACCAATCTATGGTTGCTCGAAATACCGACTCTGGTGGGCGATTATGTCGACCGAATACACGACGCAGTGCGTGATAAGCGAACCGAACCTTTATTTTGGTAATAAATTTGCACGATCTGCAAACGTTGTTCAGGAGTAAGTCTATTCATTATGAAATTAAAATGGCAAACCAAACTGAGCATAAATCAGGTGACAGCTGTCACAAGACCAAGAAAAAAGTATTGCCAGATTGAAAACCACACTTTTAAAAAAACACCCTTTAGGTGATTATTTGCCCAGCTTGTCAAAAATATTGGGTTATAATATAGTCAGTTAGTTCTGTTAGTATTTACCAAGTGAAATTTTACTTCGTTAGCTATTTCCCATAAGTAAAACACCTCTTCTTTAGATTGCGATCTAAACTGTGGAATTTCGGATGATTTTCCGAAATCATCTCCGATATTGAACAACTTCGTAAACATTGAAGCAACTTAAAATCACTTCAATATTCAATTTCAATGAATAAGTATTCTATTACATTATGTAGGGATACCAGTTTTCTTATAAAGAAAACGAACAGTTCTAAAGAATCAATTTGTTATAATTTTGTGTTAACTATGCAGTTCACTAGTGCAGTTCTGCGAATCCAGTATTGTGAATTCAAAAATTCAAAACCAAACCTTTAGCTAAGTTATGCGTGTATATTCGGTAAGCCTATGCACATTTTAACAAATTTTTGTGCATATTCAATACCAGATCTTAGATATACAGTGCTAGATCAACATAAATAAATTATCGAAGCACTTAAATCAGCAAATGCATTTTCAAAAAGGTAAATATCCGCTCTCAACCCAAACAAAAGACTGAACTGTCGACCCTACCTTCATGTAGGTACCTATACTAAAGTAGATGGATTATGTGTATCGAACAAGCCCTGCTTCAAAGGTTGTTAATAATTCAATTTTTTGCTCTTATCCCCCTTTGAAAATGACTTCATCAAACATAACAATGCAAAAAATACTTGAAACTACGGAACATGCAAAAGCCGGCAAATATGACATAAACATGAAATAGCACAAAAAAAAAACAACCTACAAGATCTTTTTCAATGATAAAAAAATAAAGGTATATTGTCAACGACATTCTTATGCTGCTTACCTTCGTTTATGTATCCTCCATCCATATTGTGATTTTGTGTCTTTTACAACCTTTTGTTTAAAAATGTACTCCTCAGATATTTTTGCACACCCTGTGT
Organism: Dasysyrphus tricinctus; assembly: GCA_963921185.1. Lineage (NCBI taxonomy): Eukaryota > Metazoa > Arthropoda > Insecta > Diptera > Syrphidae > Dasysyrphus > Dasysyrphus tricinctus. The sequence continues at coordinate 91,566,753 of OY992530.1, forward strand.
GCACTTTTGTTCTTTTCGTAACGACTAATGGAGCGATATCAAATTTTTCTCTCTGCTTGAATTGCCGCTACTTCAAATAATCCCAACAACAATTACACTTCCTATGCAGCACAAAATGAACGAAAAAACACAATTTCATTTATTTGAAAAAAAAACATCTATAACTAGGGTAATTGTACCCAAAATAACTTTTAAAACACTTCAAAAACACTTAGATAAATGAATTTCACAATTTACTGCTCTAAATGCAACAGGTACCACAAATTATGACCGACAACACCGAAACGAAACACGTGTATCTATATCTTGGAAATAATATATTTTTATAATTATTTATCAGAGAAACACTCTCTAAGAATAGATTCGCGGAAAAAATATTTAATTTTAATTCAAAACTCGCAGATACTTGGCATAGTTATCGTTGATCATTTTTCTTTTTCAAGATACATAAACGGGCTTTATAGAATCATATAGTCAGTTGTCGTTGTTTGGATGATGCTGATTATGATGATTCTGATACTTAATAGCACACAAGTATCTTTAGATAAAGTGGTTTTCGAGATAATGTAATTCAATTCCAATGGTTTAAATGTATTTTTTTCACCATGCAGCAGTCGCGTATTTGCGGTTTTTTACTAAACGCAGAGTAATCAGACCTGGAAAAAAGAAGAAGGAAATGATTATTTTTTTTTTTTATTTTTGTAGATTGTATGTTGGTATTTGAATTTACATATTTTCAGCTATAAACGAGGATGTAACAGATTCATAAAATAAAATGGAATTCGAAAATTCAACCAAACATTATGTTTTGCCTCTTAAATAGATTGAACCACCATGCTTATAAAAGAATGCAATCTTTTATGAATGTAATGATTGAACATTATTTATTGAATCAATCAAATTCTGGAATCATCATTCATTTGACATTGAAATGATTGCAATCATTTGTTAGCCTCATTCATTTTACAGCAATCAACTGAATGCAATCGTTTGATAATTCATACATTCTTTTTGCATTCCTTTTTGATATTTCTGAAGCTGTTTTAAAGAAGATTTAATGTAACACCTAAAGGGGTGAGTCACCATTTACCTGCTCTTTAATAACTTAAGCTTGTAAATATAGAAAAGAGGATTCAAGGGAGGGGGACTATTGTGACATATCGGTAGTAGCAAGTGCTGTGCATTCAAACGCACATATTCTAGGCGTATAGATTTATAGATATAAATACGCGGTGTACTTAAGAGCTAACTTTGCAATACGTTTAAATTAATTGTTTTGTTTTTTTTTAGTTTTTATTTGTTTTGGTCGCACAATAGTGGACCATTTTTAACTTTTATTCGGTAAAAATTTGCGTAATTGTTTTTTTTTATGATTATTTTGATTTTTTTTTTTTGTTGTTTAATTTATTAAATCTTTATTTAAAATGGGCAATAAAACTATAATTTATAACGTTTGATCATGAAAACATAATATAAAAATGGGTGTTTAATTATAGAAGGATAAAGGATGAGGATCGATGATGATGGAAAGGGTGGGATGAGGGAATGAAAGATGGCGACTTAAGGGGTTGCTTAGGCGAGATAGGTAACCATGGCAGGGTGGGTAGTGACAAATGTTTCTCGCAACGTCATATCACCTCGACGTTGAGCCTGGCATGATTTTTGTCTGCGCGGTTCCGATAGGGGTCAAGAACCAACACCCTCCGACGAGCGTGAGGCCGGTCAAGCATGCCAGCACTGATCCCGACGGCAAGAAAGGAGCCCGCAACAATGGTCATTAGTCGGATCAGAGCTAATATTTGGGATAGTATTCTGAAAGAAGTAGCCAAATTGAATACCTCTTAGTGTATTATTCCATGCGTTGGACTGTCACACGCTAAAGTTTGGAGCTCAAATCCTTGACGATTTAAATTCTAAACGAAATTTTCAAAGGTTCTGCCTCTTGCGAGGAAGTTAGAAATCATTCAAAAGTATCTCCTGTCATGATAAATTGCCTATCATCCTAGCTGTACGGATTTGGCAGAGCATTTTTTCGGATCGGCAAAAACCTCTCAAAAAAGGTTAATACTAGGATATTTACTTCCATGCCACTTTTTTAACATCGTTCTTGAAAAAAAAACTGTGCAAAACTAAAGCATATTGTGGACACGCTCTTCCCAACTCACCCAGTCAGACCCCCTAACACAATTCTGGCTCAGCGGCAAGAAACACCAGTTTTTAGCGAAGAAGATATGAGCACAGCCGTACAATCACTGCAAAACAGAAGAGCCCTCGGCCCAGATAGAATCCCCACAGAAGCATCGAAAGTGACTGCCATGTACAACAGCTGCCTCAAGGAAGACGCTTTCTCCAAGAGCTGGAAGAAAGAGCGGTTGATCAGCAAAGGCAAAGGAGACCTGGATTCTCCATCCACATACAGATTTGCATGTTGCTCACCGCGGGGAGGCTCATGAAAAAGAGACTGAAAAGAGCTGGTAACCTGTCGAAAAAGCAGTATGGCTTCAAGAAAGCCCGCTCTATAATCTAAGGTATCGAAGAGGTAGTGAAAATCACCCAAATCAACCAACAGGAAAACCACTACGCTAGGAAGATTATTTTAATGGAAACCATGGACGTACGAAACTCTTTCAACACAGTAAGATGGATTAACATGCTGAACTTGAACATCCAGGACTCAAGGTTCAACACTCCGGCCTATCCCTTGAAAGTGTGAAGGGCTATCTCAGGGATCGGGAACTGATCTACGAAACTACAGAAGGCCGACCAAGGTAGGAAATAACTGTTTGAGCAGAACAAAGCTCGATCTTAGGACCAGATCCTTAGAATAACCCTTACGATGATATATTCTGCATAGATATCCCCGAAGACCTTCCCGGTAGGATATGCTAAGAACATCACAGCTGTGATAACGGCAAAAGAACCAAAAGTGCGCAATGGAAACCTGATTGAACACGCTATCAGCTTGGCAACTAAGAGCACTGAGATAGTTCGACTGATGAAGAAGAGGGATCCTACTGGAATTGACTTCCATACGGCCTTGAAGTTATTATGTTGTAAGGATGCGGTTGAGCTTATGCTCAACACCATGTATACCTTCTGGCGACAGATAAAAGTAGCAGCGGAAAGAGCATCAAAAGTTACTACTTCGCTGAGTAGGCAAATGCCAAATATAGGTTGGCCAACAGCCAAGTATGCGAAAACTACTGATATCGACAACACATTTTGCTCTTCTATATTGAAGTGAGATCTAGTCAGATAAACTTCGACAACAAAAGTAGCGGAAACAGATGAAGGCAGATAAGCACGTGGAAGTTCGGTCAGGAAAAGTTAAGTGGGGTGATGATGCGGCAAGCCGTATCACCTCACGCGGATCTCAATGGATTCATATTGTGCTGACAGGGTGTTGGCAATTTAAGAATGGGAAGGGTAAGATGAAGGATTTAGTGAAAGTCTTAGGCTTATGATGCCTCCCAGAGCCATCCCGAATGATTTCTGAATGAAAAGTGGCAAAATGAGACGTTGTCCAGTTCGTCGAAGAAGTATTCGCCCAGGACATCTTTTCTAATTCTGGCTAGGTTAGGCAACGAAGTAGGTTAAATTCGCAATATAAAAAAAAGTTCTGCCAATCTCTCCTTTCTTAATGGTGATAATATTTTTTAGAAACTAGCCCTCCACTAATTTTCCACAGAAATGATAATAGGTTGCTTCGAGGGGAAAAATGTATTCGGTTTGAAAGTTGGTTTCTTTTTGGTCTTCGAAAACTTTTCTTTTAACATCGAATATTTGCGGGTATATGGCTGGATGCTTTCATCGAGTTCACCGCTCCTGGAAGTGAAACCAGCGATCGGCGAACTCAATGATTATTGTGAATGATCTAGGGTGTGCGTAAGCAGGATCTTTGGTTTTAACCAACGTTGACTCTCTCTAGCAACTATGCGGAGATAAGGTGAATGGTGGCGTGACCGAAAACCGCGGCCACTGATTAGCCGAAAACACAGAGTTGAAGAAAAAAGGACTCGTTCTTGTTGATGGAAGGCTGGATAGACACTTCTGCTTAGTACGAGTTACGAACAAGAGGTTGTGGAAAAAGTTTGAGAGAAAAGTCTTTGGAAAATAGAAAAGAAACTAATTTTTACAAGTTGATTTTGAAATTTGGTTGTGAGAGAAATTAAATTTGAATTTAAATTGTGTAGAAGAAGAGAAAATCAGTTGAGGTTCAAGCTAGAGGAAGAAAACTGAAGGAAGACACAAATCTAGGAAGGAGAATTGGCAGTAAAAAGCTAAGTTTCATTAACATATTGGGTATTGTCTTTTTGCGTAAGAAAATTGTGAAATTGTTGGTTGAAAAATAACCATATTTGAAGTTATTAAATTCGTTGGATTTTTGTTCCGAAAAATTTCCGAAAATTACAGAACTCGTGACTGGTTCTTTTTTCAATATAATTCCTTTGTTCTTTCGGGACTAAGCGTTAACGGTCCATCTTCAAAAAAAGGACTTTGTTCTCTTTGTTCTAAAAGATCTTGGGTTTTATCCTATTCAAAAAGTTTCCCAAGCTAATTTATAGAAAAACCTTTTTTTATTTAAGAAATTGCTTTCACTGTCGATTCCGCTGCGAAGTTTTGCAATTTCTTTTTCTTCAAAAAAATTGCTGGCACCCTTTTCCTTTTCAGGTACTATGCCCCTGTGGCAATAAAAATATATTAATTTGATTCTGATCAAGTCGCAAATTTAATCACAAATTACATTTAATTTGTGAACCCACCCCCAAAATTGAATTAGCCGTGGTGGTAGCATTCCAAGTGCTACCTGTCAGTAGAACTTCTTGACATTTATCTTTGTTGACATTCGCACATCGTTAAAATGAAAAGTGAAAACTCATAAGTCGCGTTGAAGTCGCTTGTGCCGGTCGCGTTGATTTTTTTTTTTGTTTATTTTCGTCGTTCGGCCAATAATTATCAAAAAAAAATTAATAACCATTTTCGGTTTCGGAGGAAAAAAGCGAAACAAATTGGCGCCCAACGTGGGGCTTTCGTGAAATATCTAATATTGAAAGAAAAACATATTTCGAACCCCGGTGACGAGCAAAATAAAAATAACTAAAATCTGCCTAGTTTTGTTTGCAATCTATGAATGGCGATATATAGTCTGTTTGAATGTCCATGTCAGTGAAATTTATAATGATTCTGTGACAACAGTGGCCCCTTTTCCAATTTTTAAACTCTTTAAGTCGTAGAGCACTTTTGGCCTATAACTTCTTTGTGAATAGAGCGAGTGGGGTAAGTGAAAGGAAAGTTTTGCTATTTGCGTGGAACTTGTTCCTTTAACTTTCGAAATTGAGATGGCGTCAAATTTGAAAAGGCTATCAATTTTGTCCCTGAGTTAACCCACAAAATTAGGGGAGTTAACTTAGGATTTTAATTGACTGAAAAATATGTTTCTAAAGTTAATTTACGATTAACCCCGTGATCTCGCATTAAAAACAGGCCCTTAGATTGAAGGATGTTCAAGGGTTCGGTGATACTTTCCCAGATTGATACGGAGATCCGGACTACCCTCACATGAAAAAAGTGAAGTTCGAAAACTTCTCCATCTTTCATGCCAAATTTTGTTTGCACGCTTGAGACTTTAAAGAATCTTAAAATGCTTGTTTGATGATACTTAATTAAACACTAGGTTTGATTGATAGCAAAAGACTATAGATACGGTTCATGGATGTTAGAGAAGACAAAAAGTTACATCTAAGCATTTTAATTAAAAGCTTGAAACCCCATGACCAAGTAAGTGCGACATACGCTTGTGCCTTAAATATGTTTTCATATAATAGCTATAGATGCACAATGCAACTCATTTTCAGCAAACACACGCCATGTCTACTTATCTCGCAACGGATTTTTAATGCAAACATTAATTCTCTGTCATGATCGTTTCCGTGCAAATAGACATTCAGCATTATTTATAAAAATACGAGTAGGTAGGGTACATTTCACACCGGATTTATTTTTAGGACATTCATTATGGGACTGACTGTAAATGTGTGGTGCTCATATTTTAGCAAAGCTGCTAATCATATGTTTGTCGGGGTCTGCCTTGACATTTGCATTTTGTTTTCGGTTTTATAAAATGATACCTACGACACGAGTATAGATAGAGTATACATTTTCCCCATTCAAAGTTTATTCCAAGTTTATGGAGGAAGGTCGCATCGTTTGGCAATATATTTATAATCAAGGAACAGAACAAATCTCCTAATGCATTATTGTTTCTTGCTCTCATGGTGCATCTATTTTAAGATGTAATTATATAAATCTCACTGATTTATTGTGTAAAAAATATTATTTTCTCGTGTTAGAACTTATGGGAACAAACAAATAAGATGCAAGATTAAATATCAATAAAGTTTATTGACCGAAAGAATTTTCAGAAAGCGCGTGTTGTTGAAATTATTGAACAAGTTTCTGCGATATTTCTTAAATCCAACTTAAATACAAAAACCAATGCAAAACATAGAGAAACAGAAATCTATGGAAAAAGAAATACAAAACAAATTCTTCCGACACTTGTTGTAGTGAAGGTAAAATGAAGCAAATTTTATGAATTCTTGATATGTGTTTGATATAAGGGCAGGGTACAGTCCGAAAGTACCTTTTCTATGTAAAAATGTAATGAAAGTCCACTTAGCAAAGCAACATTCATGAATGGGAAAATGAGTAGGTGGATAATTAGTTGCTAATTAGTTGTGACAGTTTCGAATTTGTCGTTCAATGTTTTCTATGTTTGTTTTAGGGTGTTTTGCCAACTTATTATCAAGCAAGCAAAGGAAACACTTCGAAAAGGAGAAAAAACTTCATCTACTGAATGGTTTATGACTTAATATATTGCAGTTAGTTAGTTGTGATGATTTGGATATTTTCTATGTTTTCTATGTTTTCCAAAAAAAAAACATAGAAAACATCGCACGATCAAATTAAATTATCCACAACTAATTAACAGCAAATTATTCAACTTCGCATTTTTCGACACAAAAACTACTTACATAACTTGAGACTCCTAGAAAACAAATCACCTAAAAAAAATATATGATTTGGATTTTTTCTATGTTTTCTATGTTTTAAAAAAACATAAAAACTACTTATATAACTCGAGACTCCTAGAAAACAAATCACCTATAAAAACATAAAACATAACACGTCAAAATTAAATTTGTCACAACTATTTAACGTCATTAAGCAATCAAATATTAAGTTTAAGAAGCTTTTATAAATAAATAAAATAAAATAAATTGGGTGGCGCAACAGCTCGTGGAGAACCAGGGCCAAGTGACTAACAACTCACAACCATTCCTGTGTGCGTGTTGTTGGCAGGAATGGAGGGTTCCTACAGTTTTTTGCCGAGTCCGAACGGCTAAATGAGAAGCACTTTTTCATGACAAGTATACTCTTGGAGGATTTGTCAGTTCCATGCAAGGCCTCGGATAAAACATTTCTGGTTTTAGGTAAAGCTTTCATCTCTTTTTTGAAAAAAAACATAGAAAACATAGAATGACAAATTTGAAACTTTCACAACAAATTAACGACAAATTATACATACCTACTCAAATTTTCTATCTGTGAAATTTGCTTTAAAGGCGCGATATGAATTGAGTAGAACAACAACCTAATTCTATAACATTCATGACTACACTGAACAACATAATATTAAGTAAATGGATAATATTAAGTAAATGGATGTCACAAGGCAGACGACGATTTTGAAATCACTCCAAATATAGCCGAGGCAAATTATTAGACGAACAAATGGCAAAATTTCGAAAAAAAATTCCGAAAAAGATGAATTTTGGCGAAGTAGTAGACTGTGCATTCAAAAGGGCTCAAGCATCCATAATTTTTTTTGTTAAATCCACCTCTGAAGTTGATAGCTCCTAATTTCACCTCCGTGGTAAACTTCGGGTTCCTAGTAACTCAATTTGAGATGGGATTTCAATCCCTGTGGAAGAATATTGGGGCCAGCAAACGAGAGATGGGGGGAGTGTTCCCACTAAGTTACTTCATCAAGCGGGCAGCGGAAGAGTTCTTTTGATAGAATGAACATTGGCGTCAACTGTTCCAGTCAGGTTGAAGTGTTTAGTGAACCTTAAACGGGCTATAAGGAGCGGCTAGTCCGGCTCCCCACCCTTGGAGTTACACTAACCTCCAGGTTAGGCGTCATGCCGTGTCGGGCTAACTTTCCAGCCATTTAAAGCTACAGCTACGAAGCAACAACAAGTCTCGGATACGGACGAAAATACTTTTGATGAACTTAGCAAACGAAATAGGGACAACGAACTTTGGATCTGCACGTGGAATGTTGTCTCTCTATATAGACCACATGCAACCGATCTTTTAGCGGAGGCTCTAAGCTATTATAAAGCAGACGTTACCGTCCTCTATAGCATTGGAATTGCCTTGGGAGATTTTAATACCAAACTTGGTTGAGAAGACATCTTATGGTGGCAAAATCGGAATAATAGCTGGTATGACACCACCTCCCACGACTGATTCAGGTTTATCGACTTTGCCTCTTGGTAAAATATTGTGGTAGCCGGTACTTAGTTCCCACATCTCAATATCCACAAGGAGACATGGCGATATTCTGGTCAATCAACTGCCAACCAGATTAATCACATTGCGATCGACGCAAGGCACTTCTCCAGTATCATGGATGTCCGAACGTTCCAACCATGACTAAGACCACTACCTCGTTGTAGTTAAGGTAATGCTATGGATATCTAGACCAAAGCCAAAACAGGAAAATACTGTGAGGAAGTTCGAGGTCGGACAGCAAGAGATCGCCATCAGGTCCTTTTCCAATCGAGTCTCTCGCGCTCTTTTAAATAGTCCTTTGCCGCCAACTGCAAGTATCGAGAACTAGTGGAAAAACTGCCAGGAAGCCATCAGAGATGCCGTCTCTGATGTACTGGGCCCCGCACGACCACAACAGCAAAACCCCTGGTTCGCCAAAGAATGCCGGCAAGTATATGCAGCCAAACAACAGGCATACAAAGCGGCCCTACATAAAAGGACCAGAAGTGCTCGCGAGCTCTAGGAGCAAAAGAGGAACACAAGCTTCTAAAAAATTAAAAGAAAGAGCATGAGAGGCACGTGATCGTGGAACTAGAGGGATGCCATTGCAGGAATGAAGTTCAAAAAAGTAAAAAGAACCTCCCTGGGTTACAAGGCCCGAACCGAAGTCTGCAAGGATGATCAGGGGAACATCGTAGTAGAATCGCAGACGGTGTTGAGGACATGAAAAAATCATTTCTGCAAATAGTAGAACAGAGAAGACGAATTGAACTCCGCTTCCATACAGATTTCACCATTTAACCTGGACGACGAGGGCCAACAATTCCGTCCACCCAATATCGACGAAGTGAAGATGTCTATGTATATCTAAACTTAAGTCCAAAAAAGCTGTTGGAGGTGATGGCCCTGCGTCCGAGCTATTCAAAGCGGCTGTCGATGAATTGGTAAGGAGTATGGCACAAGCTCTTCTATATGATTGGAGGAAAGCATGTCGGAGGAATGGATTCTAAGCATTGTTTGCCCGAAAGGCAAGAAAGGCGGTCATTTGGGCTACACCAACTACAGAGCACTCAGTCTCCTTAGCATCGCACACAAGATCTTTTCTGTCGTACTTTGTGAACGCCTGAAGCCATTCGCCAACAGCCTGATAGAGATCCGTATCAGTGTGGCTTCAAGCCCAGAAAGTCCATCATCGATCAAATATCGGCACTACGGCAGATCTTGGAAAAAAACCAAATCGATAGCCACCACCTTTTCATTGATTTCAAGACCGCGTATGACATCATCTATAGAGACGAGCTATATAGAGCGATGTCTAGTTTTGGCATCTCTGTAAAACTCGTCCGTTTGTGCAGGATAACGATGGAGAATGCACGCTGCTCTGTCCAGGTCGGCAAGGACCTCACCGACACCTTTGATGTCAAAAAAGGCTTTGGTCAAGGCGACGCGCTGTCATGTGACTTCTTCAACATTGTTCTTGAATGAATAGTGCAAAACTCTCACGTCAACTCTAGAGGCACAATTCTTCTTCACAAGTCCATCCAATTACTCGCTTACGCTGACGACATTGACATAATCGGACGAACAAAGCGAGATGTCAGTGGTGTTTTCGTGAGTATTGAGAAGCAAGCCAAGAAGGTGGGGTTAAAAGTGAATCAAAGCAAAACCAAATACATGCTGTCAACAAGATAGGGCACCCAACACTGACGTCGTCTCGGACAGAATGTCACTAAGGACTGCTATAACTTCGACTTCGTCAGAGACTTTGTCTACCTAGGCTCCACTATCAATCCAGCAAATGATATCAGTGCTGAGATCAAAAGAAGAATTATTACTCTTGTCAATCGATGCTTCCTTGGGATAAGAAGGCAATTGAGGCCAACTTAACAACTAAGGTGTCCCGGTATAAGACGCCTATCATCCCGGTCCTGATGTAAGTGCATCCCTATTAACATGGGTTGGCTACGAAATCTCGCAAATCGAAATCTCGCATTCGAAATCTCGCATTCGAAATCTCGCATAATGAAATCTCGCAATTACAAAATCTCGCTTTTCATAATCCCGCAATTACAAAATCCCGCTTTTCATAATCTCGCAATAACGAAATCCCGCAAACTAAAATTTCGCATATCAAAATCTCGCAAAATTGAATTGACTTGCAACAAATAAATTTTTTTAATCAAAATCTCGCAAATTAAAATCTCGCGCGAGATTTAAATTTGCGAGATTTTGATTAAAAAAATGTATTTGTTGCAATGCAATTCAATTTTGCGAGATATCCTACCTACTGCAAAATATATAATCCAGTGTCTGGGTACTTTAAGACCACACTGTTATTTATTAATTTGAACTTTTGATTTTCAATATTATTGCTTTCAAAAGAACAAGAAGGAGAGAGAACATAGAGATGGTACATCCAGTTGTAAAGTGTCATGTGCAAATCACATTACTCGTATTTGGCCTTGAACAAGAAAATACTTTTAGTTCCATTATGAACGCGTAAATGACTATAGAGGTTATTAACAGTAATAAAGGATGTACACATTTTTTTTATTGACAGGTACAGTTATTAGTTGGAAGGAAAATTATCCAAAGTGCTCTTGGGTAGGTATATTCTCAAAAAAAAAAAAAATTCTAAAAGTCGTATGTGATTCGTTGCTGTGAAATTTGAAGTTGCGAGATTTTGATTTGCGAGATTTTAAATTGCGAGATTTTGGTTGAAATTTGCGAGATTTTTAGGTTCAAACTGTAAATGCGAGATTGTGAAAAGCGAGATTTTGTAATTGCGAGATTATGAAAAACAAGATTTTTAATTTGCAAGATTTCGCTATTCGAGATTTTTAAAAAAAATGCGAGATTTCGTTATTCGAGATTTTGGTTTGCGGGATATCGTAGCGCTCCCTTTTAACATTGGATGAGAACTCGTTAGGCTGTTTTGAGAGGGAAATTATTTTCCGGGTCCCGTCTGCATAGATGCTAAATGGGGAAGAAAATATAACAACCAACTGTACGGGCAGTACAGCGACACCAAAATAACCACAAAAGTGAAAAGCCAACGACTGAGGTGGCTGATGGGTCACCTAGAACGAATGGACAACAAAACATTGCTTTAATCCGGAAAGTTTTTGAATTTAACCTCGTGGGACTGCGCAGTAGAAGAGGTCAGCGTAACAGATGGCGCACGCAAGTAGAAGAGGACCTCAACCAACTTGGCGTGCGAAACTGCAGACAGCTACCTAGAGACCCAGCCGATTGGAAGAAGATTGTTGGTTGAGGCCCTGGTTAACTTGGAACTATAGCGCCACCGTAAATAAGTAAGTAAGTACGGGCTGTACAGCAACACCAAATAGCCACAAAAGTGAAAAGCCAACGACTAGGATGGCTGGATCACCTAGGGGTAATAGAAATCAATACCGCGGCCCGGGAAATTTAATCCAACTCCGTGGGATGGCGCACTATAGAGGAGGATGGTGTTGCAGGTGGTAGACGCATGTGGAAGAGGACCTCAACCAACTTGGCATGTGAAACTGGAGACAGGTAGCTAGAAACGAAGCTTGTTGGTTGAGGCCCTGGTCTGAACCACCCTGGACTGTAGCGCCACCTTAAAGTAAGTAAGAGCTTTGGGGAAGAGCTTTGTTTTGAAGATTTAAATATCTCATAACAAGTACACTAAATTTGGGTTGTGGTAAGGGGGGGAGGGGGGGATTTCAGAGGATATTTAAAGCACAGTGTGGTTTGATTCAGTGCGTAAAAATACATAAACAAAGAAAGATTGGTAAATTGGGAAACTTTAATGTGTAGGGAATATCACAGATCTCGCCCCGCAAAGCAATTCATGAGGAATTTTAATGAAATTTGGTACACTTAATAACTCAAAGACTAATCACTCTTAACTGATGCATAAATAAAGCATAATGCCTGACAGAGAGCCCATGCTTCATTCTATCAACATTATTATTATACCGGAATCGGCTTCAAAGCCATGTCATCACTTTGGCGAAATAAAACAAGTCTTTGATCTTCTTCTTCTGATCACTAAAAAAGCTTTATTGGAGTCATTACTCATTTATATTTTTGTTTGCGGTCTAATTGACGATTGCAATAGTAAATTTTGTTTACATTAACTGAGAATAGAACAAAGCTATCGCTTCTAAAAATTAATTTGTTCGTAAGTGTTTTTTTTTTTCAAATTCCAGCGCACTCGCCACAATCCTACAATTCCGCATATTGTGAGAATTTGAGGTCACATAAGAGTGCGTCTTCTCGCAGATTAATACACACAAGGTGATGACCGATTTCTTTTAGCTTGTAGCATTAGCTATAAGCCTTATCCACCCACCCACTTAAATGTGCTAAAGCCAATAATTATTTACTTTGCGAGTCTAGAACAAAACGGCGATGAAATCATATTATTTTTATGGCTAATCAATGACACACCATCATAATGGACCTCACTTCTCACACACAAGAGGGCGTTATTTTTTGTAGAAGATATAATTTATGTTATGCAATTAAATGGTCTTAATTTCTATATCATGCGATTTATCCATTCATACACATATCTACAGGAATAATTATCGCATTACTCATTTATTAAATGCTAACTGACAAGTATCAATTAAGAAGCACTTAATGTGAAAATTGTATAAAAGTAATGCTCTTAATGTCCCAAAATAGAACAAAAAAAAACAAAACCAACGATGAACTTTTTCGTGACATTTTGGTTAGCCATAATACCTACATTTTTATAGTGTGATCCAATAGATCAACACTTCTAACAAGGTTTATGTAACTTAAACCATTTTATTTTGACTTTTCCATTACGTCAACGCTTCAAATATGTGCCTCGTTAATTTAACCTCGAAAATGTCTTTGGAGGTCATTGTAAGCTCGGTACGCGACAGATGTAATTTAACTCTTTGATTTGATGATAAATTATAGGTTTTATTTTATAGTATTCAATCCGATATAATGGTACTAGAATGATTCTACTCAGATGTGTACCTAATTTACAAAAAAAAAAGCGACATGTGATTGGCTTTTAAGAGATGTAGGGCAAGAAAACCACAATCATTAATCATCATTGTTACAATGATTGATGGTTTAGTTAATTTTTAACTATAGCCATTATGGTGTCAATTTAAGTATAGTTTTCTTTTTTATTAGTTCATAATAACAATTCAAGGAGAAGGTTGTGTGTGTGTGTTTCTTTTTTTAATTCAACAACGTATCAGGAGCTTCAAATAGCGTGAGCTGTACCTAATTACCTTAAAAAGTTTTATGCGAAACTAAACAATTACAAAAATTGTTTTCGCATTTTTCTTAACTTTCAACACAAGATGCTCTGAAGTCTGAACACAGTGGGGTATTAAGGTTTGATGCCGCCTTAGGATGGTTAAATTCTGCCAGCCATTTTATGTCGTCATGCATATAGGCTATTGAATATACCTATGAATAGGGAACAATTACATTAAAATGTTTTTATTATTGAATATGTTTGTTTGAGGAACCTGTCTGTCTAAGTTCGGAAAACAAAAGTCCCGAACGACTAAGTAATGAATTACAAAGTTCTGAAAACACAGTGTTTCGAATAGACAGAGTTCCGAAAAGACAAAATTCCGAAAAGACAAAGATCCGAATAGACAAAGTTATCAAAAGTCAAATTTATGAAAAGAAATCTGATGGTATATCTCAACGAGCAGTGGAACAAATCTTTACATCGTTTTGGAGAAAGTAAGATTGTTGCACTTGATATTTCAAAAGCATTTGATAGAGTTTGGCATCAAGCTCTCTTATCGAAAATGCGTGCATTTGGTATCGATGAATCTCTTCTTCGCTGGATTAGAAATTACCTTTCGGATCGCTCAATACAAGTTGTATTGGATGGTTTCAAGTCTGATATTCATTAAATAAATTCTGTTGTGCCCAGGGCTCTGTTTTGTCTCCGACTCTATTTCTTATTTTCATCAACGATCTCTTGTCTGAAACTTCTTATCCATTAAATTGTTTTGCTGACGACAGTACCCTCAGCTTTTCATATTCGTTTTCAGATTCACATCCTTGTCCTTCGGATGTGGAACTTCAATGGCAGCGTATGATTAGCTCATTAAATTCTGATCTCGACAGCATTGTTCAATGGGGAATCAAAAATCGCTTGGAATTTAATGCTTCAAAAACTCAATGCTGTCTCTTGTCGTTAAAACGGAACCCACCCCCTATGCCGCTATCCATGAGCGGCACTTGCATCGAAGAAACCGAACAGCTTTCAGTCCTCGGTATGTGCATCACAGATCACCTTCTGTGGAGTGTCCACACATTCGACGTCGCTAAAAACGCTGCTAAGTGTCTAGGTTTCCTTCGACGATGCAAGAAATTTTTCTCTCCTTCAGATCTGGCTACAATCTATAAAACCTTCATCCGACCTAAGCTTGAGTGCAACTCCCACATCTGGGCAGGTGTTCCTTTAACTCACTTGAATCTCTTGGATAGAATTCAAAATTGAGCCTTAAAAATGATAGGTGATTCATCAATAACGCAATCAATAACATATCTGAAACACCGTCGCAGTGTTTCATGTCTCTCATTATTCTATCGCTATTCTTATAAACAATGTTCTATAGTCTATCCAGCAAAAATTGTCAGTACAGGGCTTATGGGCGAGCTTTTTTCAAAACAGTGGCGCCAGTGTATACCATCACAACACTCAAATAACAAACCTGCCACTGAAAAAGATACTAAACCACTGATAAAAATACAGGAATTGTTGTTGCAACTCCTTGAAACATTTCGTGCACTCCAACATGACCGTCGTCTTTCAATGCCAAAAGCATTCTGATCGTATACTCGCTTTCGCTTCTACCTTCGCTGTGTGAAATAAAACAAAAAATTCAAATTCCAACAGAGCTGCCTTTGCCATGTTGCAACAGTACGAAAGAGCTTTTTCAGTGGTTTTTATGAAAGAACTTTCAGTTTTGAAGCTTTTGAGAACAATATTTATAAAGATGAGAGCCAAAAGTGTTGTCGTTTTGATTGTCCTCTTATTATTTGTTTGTATATTTGAATAAAGCTATTCAATCCACTTAAAATTTGTACGATTTTAATCTTTAAGAAGAAAAAAGTTATTTGCGCTAAGTTTTGAAACATTCACAAAGCGTTACGTGATCAAATTCATTTAAAAAGGTGTGCTGTGGTAAAAAAAGATAAATGGATCTTTTTTTAAATTGTTTGAAATGGTATCAATGGTAACCATATGCACATTGTTCTTCGATTTGTGGCAATTTATAATTCAAAGTACGGAAACCCTGTGAGAGCTTTAACTTGAGACGGATGTATGCAAGCCAATGCAACCAGACTGAGAAGCAAACGTCCTATCTTCCCTTTACTGACAATTTTTGTTGGATAGAGTATAGTGAAATAGCCAGTTCCATTCCTCCCCTAAAACAATTCAACCGTAATACTCGCGCTTTTGGGAATGCTCATCAGTTTACCCTTGAGCCCAACTTCGGACGTACTGTAAAGTTCAGAGATTCTTTCTTCAGCCGCACAACAAGAATGTGGAATGCTTTAACAGGCTCCATTAAGCGGCGGCCAGCATTATCATTACACGTGCAAAGTGTCTCTGAAAATTCAAAATTCAATGGCAATTTCAATGGTGAATAAGCCATCCGACCGCATTCAAATAAACTTACTGCTATTCCAACATAGTCCCACGCAACATTTTAACAAATTGATGCTTAGTGTATCAATATAGTCCGGTCAGAAAACCGAATCCTGTTCGCCTTTGGATTGGCCCTTTTTTATGCTAAGAATTAATTTTTTATTGTTATCCTGTTGATGGGACTTTATTTTGAAAAATGGCGCCCAATGTGTAGCCGGCTCAGAAAACCGTTTTTTGTGGGAGTGACATTATTTTTTTAATTCTTATTTATGCCAAGAATCAAATTTGCGGGTGGCAATAGTGCAGTGGATGTAGTGCTTGATTGCTAGCTTAGAGGTGTGGGTTCAAGCCCCATTCTAGGCAGCATTCTTTTCTATATTCTCCCAGCTTAACTGGACGCCACCCGTGAGATTTAATGAGATAATAAACACCTTGATCTCAATCCACTGTGCCAAATCTTTCCTATCTTCCTACTCTTTCTAACTAGTGCCGTGCAATTCAGCTTGCATTTAAAAGACCTTAGGTCTTACAGGCATATAAAAAAAAAAAAAAAAAAATTTAACTTGGGAGTCATTGTTGTAATCCTGCTATTTGGACGCCATTTTCAAAAATGGCGCACAGTTTGGACCAAATGGTAAAATAGAAAAAAAAACTCGAAAGTTATTTTACCATTTCCATGGTTAAAATAATGGTTGATGTTTTAAAAGATAGGTGTTGAACAGACGCATCTATGGATTAAATGTCAGTGTTTCCACTTTTCGGGAACATTCTTTTTTTGATGTAAGGTTAATGTAAGGTTAGAACCTCTACTTCTTTGGTAATTTTTAATATTTTGAACATGAACAAATTTGCAGAAATATGCCTCCAAAAGCCAAACGCGTGTTGGGAAAATAAGTTGCAAGTTTTTTCATGTTCAAAATATTAAAAATTATCCAAGAAGTTGTGTGGGACCTCCTTGAAATAAATTATAGAAAGTACGAGTATAATATATTAGGCCTTCGAAAGTGCACTGCCCGCGTTGTGACCGCCTATACATGATTTAATGTCATGCATCACCCTGTAAGACCGCGAGAACATCCACACTTTGGATGTCAATAGCGCTCAGCTGGGTACCCTTCGTCAAATTGGGCGGAAATAGTAGACATTCTTGAGAAATTAGGATACCTAGATTTTTTCGAAAGATCATACAATCTTTTTATTCTGAAGCCTGGCCGAGTGTGGAAGTAAAATTAAATTTTACGTATTTATATTATAAATTTTATTTTATATAAGTGCGCTAAAAGGTAAATTATAAATGTGTAAAACTGCAATCGCAAGGGAAAGAGAGAAAAAAAAACTAAAATAGAACTTCTTTTCGTAGCCAACCAACACACAATTCACAGCAAGAAAAAGCATTCATCTCCACACGTGCTGTGTGAAAAAAGTGCTTACTTCATGCTCGGTGATACTGGTTTTCATCTTTTTGCACGTCTTACAAGAGATTTCTGGCAGAATAAAATAGAAGAATTTCCAAAAATTTCACCAGTTTATATCTGGAATTTATTGACCGCCAACAATACCCAGTAGGCTCAGAAAATCTGGCAGAGAATCCCACAATCTCACCAGGGAAGGCAGCGTCCAAAAACCCCGCCAAAATCCAGTCAAAAGATCAGTGAGGCTGCATACTAGTGTTTTCAGCGAAACACCTCGTACTGATCCCCACTAGACGTAAAATCTTCTGCGCAACAGTTTAAGACAACGATAGGGCATCAAAAGTACTTATCCTATCATAAGGGGGAAAGAGGGTTTAAGAGCGTGGCCCCAAATTAAGTCACCCATTCCTCCTAATGGTCCATTGATAGCAGCATCGTCATCTTCTACATCAGTGTTCCGATCGTGATAGGTTTCTACTCGAACGATAGTGTCCAAAACGTTGTTTCATCACTCCAAGCTTGGAAGCGTGATAATCGCCAACAACACTGTTTTGTGGCGACAGCATCGTCATCATATCGATTGATTGGATACCCACGATCGGTAACTCCGTTAGTTATCAGAAACAAGCTGTACCCAGAAGCTTATCAAAACACTATCCAACAACAGCGACGAAAACATAGACCGAACATCATTACTATACCTACCTATTTTATTTCATAAGCTACATTATAAGGCTAAAATTATTTTTTGTGAACCTTTTCTGTGATTCACTTTAAATCACCGATTTAGAAAAAAAAAAAAGGAAAAGATAAGTATTTGCAATGATTAATGAGTACTCGTTCATCTGTCCAATGATTATTATTTTTATCTACTCCATATAGCGTTTAGCAATTTGATCGAGCCTACTTCTATGTATGATGTGCACATTATTCATCGGAGGAACGAGCCGTCAGAACAATAAATAAAACAGAGTCGACAAAAAGTAATGCCCGTGGTAAAGAAATTCGGTGAGTCAAAAGAATTAAGTGAAAATTTTAGTCTTTGAATCTTTGAACGAATATCTCAAACTAAGAAAATTAAGATACATTGATGACACGATTTAAACAAAAGGTTATATTTTAAACAGTGAATCACAAAAAAGGGTGAAGAGAATCATTTTTTTTATCAAAAGCTGGGCTAGATCTTAAAGAGATAGTAAACAAGAAAAAAAAAAACTAATTTATCAATAATTAATTGAGAGAAAGTAAAGAGAGTTAACACAAATTCCATTTAGATTTCAATTACTTTCGTACGAGTGTGTGTGTTTGAGATTCTCTTTTAAAAAATCTTCAAACCCATACATTCCTATGTTAGATAAGATTATTTTCTCTTTTTTTTAATTTTTCGTGGTGACATTCAAATGAGAATTTAAGAAAAAAAAAAACATATTATCATATATAGCCAACACCATTGCGTCTCTTTCGTCTTATACCAAAGGGAAATTATTATATTTTCAAAGTACATATTTTTTTTTCAAAAAAATCTATTCATAAGGTAGTTATATCAGCCCTTTCAGAAATTACAATTTTTTTTAAATGATTCGAATTAAATAAAAATTTATAATGAACTTGAATTACCAGTTTTCGAACCTTTTATTTGTCTTTTAACTGAAAGTTGATCGTAATGTTTTGATATCCTTTTTGGTGTAATAAGGGGGAAGTATAATGAGGTGTGCTATTCGAATGGAGGAGAGTGAATTTTAAGTAATCATTCTTATCTAAATAAGGGGCTAGCGCCAAAAAAAAAAGGTGTGAGGCGGTAGCCAAGGATGGTCATATCTTGTCTAGATTTGACTGAGGGAGGGTAACACTAGGGAAACTGAAACTATCTTATAGTTTCCCGATTCTGTTCGGAATAATTATTAGGAATCTCGTTCGCGGATTAGTGTATAAATCTTTGTGTGTTCAATTAATATAATAATTCAGGCATGTTAGAAGGTACGGTGTCCGATAACAGTGCAAGTTCCCACGACTCCGACGAGCTAGCGTCGAGCGTTCGCAAGCATGCCTGTCGCACTCTCTTATCAGGACAACCTGCTCTATGACCCATTTCATTCCAAAGGAGTTCCTGTCCTTCTTGGCTTTGGTGGGAGACAGATCATCGCTTTTCATAGAGTAGGGACATCAAACCGTTACACAGGTGGCGCCCAAAGTGGGGCAACGTAACACAATGTAGCAATTTTTTTTTGTGCTTAAGACACAAATTTCAATTTTAAAGCAGAAATCAGTATCATAATAAATATTTCAGTTTAATTCAGAGCAAATGAAAACAAAACGTTGACCAGATTATGGAGTTGGATTCTATATCTGCTGCAACGAACAAGTTTTTTGCCATCGACAGTAACGCTTTGAAATATGACGACCGGAAATATCGGTTCAAGAAACCACATTTCGTCTGCTGCGTTAATTTTAAAATCGTTACTGGTGATTATGATTAATTTCCTGGAGGAGATTTTGAGACGTCCCGGAGTATCGGTACCGGTTACCACACTCTGCGCTGCGTACTATTCTGTTTCAGTAAAATTATTTCTTGTTTAAAAATGATTCAGGTTCGTTACCCCTATAGAACACATAATTTGATTATATATAACACAAAAAAAAAAAACAAAAAAAAAATCGATAGCTAAGCTTTGAGACTTATAACGATTTTCGTTGGCAAGATGCAACAAAAATACTCTTCGTCCTCAGATAGAGAGAAGATTACTCAATTTTTGAGACAGCGCTTAAGAGTTCTTTCAAATAAAGTCGTCAATATTTAATACCTAACTTAGCGAGTTTCGTTTGAAAAAAAAAAAACAACAAATTCTGAATAAATTATTTTCCCATTCACTCATTATATGAACCCCCAGTACACATGCCTATGAATTTAGTTTCAATAAATACACTTGATTTTGAAAATTACATTAAAATATTACACGTACCTTATACATACCCTTATTATATTTTTATTTAATTTCTTATTTGGATTGTTATATCATTTATAATTTTATTGTGGTTACCAAATTATCTGGAGCGATTTAATTATGCCTCCAAAAAAGGGTAATCAAAATAGTAAATCTGGGAATACCCCAAACCCAACCAAAAGAACCGAACGGGATGATGAGTTGCCACATGGTTCTAACGCCAGTGGGCAGCAAGGAAATAATGTAATTGGTATCCCTGATTCCCATAAGGAACCCATATCGAATAATGAAAGTCTTACTGAACATATCCAGACAATTGTAAACGCTTCAATTGGTCTGAATAGAACAGCTGACCTGCGTAGGAGGCAAGAAGAATTCGAGAAAGAAAAAGAAATAATTCGCCAATTGGTTGCAACTACTGTTCGCGAATCATTAAATGCACCTACTCCTGTACGGAGCACTTCAGAAGCTTATGACGTTGTTCGTCAACAAAATCCACAAAGTACGACGGCAAGAAGTACTCAAGATCCCGTACCTGGTCAATCAGATCCAGACATCCGCGCTGAACAAAATGAACCTCTATATAGTGAGAATGTGCATAATTTTGTTAATCGTCTATATACTCTCAATCTCAATTTCGATTCTGACTCTCCGAATTTAATACCAGCACCGAGAAGTTCTCAAACTTCAGCTTTAGTTAAACCTATAGAGTATCATAAATGGGGACTTAAATACGATGGTCAAAAGATGACAATCGAAGATTTTATATTCAGATTAGGACGATTGAGGGAATGTTATAATGCCTCATGGCAAAATATTTTCTTAAATTTTCATCATTTTGTTTCTGGTGCAGCTGAAAGCTGGTACTGGAGGTATGTGAAAGCTCACCCCAATGCCGACTGGTCAACTCTCCAAATTGCTTTAGTAGAACAATTCAAGAGCTTGGAGACCGACTCTGAACTGTCCCGGACTATGTTTGATAGACGTCAAGGGGCCAGTGAAAGTTTCGACGATTTTTATAACGATATCCAAAAGCTTAATACTCGACTTAATCACCCTAAGACATCGAGAGAAATTATAGATCTTTTAAAGCAGAATGTGAAGCGGCGTATAGGGGAGCTTCTCATCACATTTAGTACTAACAGTTTGCCAGAAATGGTCCATGTTTGTAGGACGGTTGAGAAATACCTCAATCAACAGGATGCGTCTCGGTTGAAACAAACTCCACAAACAAATTTTCGCAGGCAAGTCTCTGAATTGGAGTTATGTTCAGGTTATAAGGAGTCGGATATTGAAGCAATGTCATTTCATCAGACTAAACGAGACACATCGTCTTATCTATGCTGGAATTGCCGGCAAAAAGGACATTCATATATGGAATGCCCGAGCACACAAGCCACCTTGTTTTGTTACAAGTGTGGCTACGAAAACACTACATCTCCTAATTGTCCGAGATGTTCGGGAAACCGGAAGAGGGGCGATCCGAAATCCGGGGAGCATTGCCCTCAACCAAAGAACCCGGAAAACCCGTAAAAGAAACCAACGGCCTGGATACCATTTTACCCAATTTTTCAACAAACCCAAAATTACCTGACCTTACAACCAACCCAGACTTACACGAGTTAAATAAATTTATACCGGATTTAGATAAAGATACATTACTTGATTTACATAAGGATACCCCTGATTTAATTGAAGTGCAGAATGATGAAAGGATTTTAAGGAATGATACAAAGGTATCTATATTGAAAAAATCTGTAAATGAATCGAATAATAAAAAACCTAAGGAACAACACAAATCACTTCATGAGAGGCTTCGAAATTATTATGAAGTCAGAGATAGGATTTTCAATTCAAAACCGTCTAAACGTATTTTAAAACTTCGGGAACGGTTTAAGGGAAAATCTAGCGTTTATAAAGCAATCTCTGCAACCTGTCTCAGTGAAGAGTGTGATGATCCGCGGCCTTATGCCATAGTATCTATATTTGGAAAAAAAGTTTCAGGTTTACTGGACAGTGGTGCCAGTATCAGCTGTCTTGGCTCAGGGTGCTTAGATTGGCTGAAAGACGCTGGATTGTCCTTTAAACCGTTCGTTTCGAATGTTAGAACGGCCAGTGGCCAACCACAAACTATCGTAGGCCAGATATCCACGGAAGTTACATATAAAGGTGAAACTAAGTGGATAACCTTGTATCTTGTACCATCTTTAGAACAGAAGTTATACCTGGGGGTCAATTTCTGGAAGTTGTTCGAAATAGCTCCTAAGATACTTTCGGAAATTTCGTCCCGCCCACCGCCAGATCAGTGCGATCCAAATGCACATGAACTGTCAGCAGAACAATCTAAAATACTTGGAAATGTGGTCAACATGTTTCCGTCATTTGCTAAATGTGGCCTTGGACGGACACATCTTGAAGAGCACTACATAAATACAGGTAATGCTGAGCCCATCAAACAAAGACACTATCCTGTGTCTCCAGCGGTACAAAAACTTATGTACGATGAGTTGGATAAGATGCTGGAGTTGGGCATTATTGAAGAGAGCAATAGCTCTTGGAACTCTCCGATTGTCTTGGTGCAAAAACCAGGAAAAAATCGTTTATGCCTCGATTCGCGGAAAGTCAATAAATGCTCAAAAACAGACGCTTATCCACTTCATCATATGGAAGGACTGCTGAGTCGAGCTTCAGATACGCATTATATCTCTAGTGTTGATCTGAAGCACGCCTTCTGGCAGATACCGCTAGAGAAGTCCTCACGGGAAAAGACTGCGTTTTCTGTGCCTGGCAGGCCCCTGTACCAATTCGTGGTTATGCCCTTTGGTCTACATGGTGCAGCTCAACGGTTGTGCCGACTCATGGACAAAGTGGTTCCACATAAATTGAGACAGAACGTATTTGTATATTTGGATGATCTGTTGATCATTTCTAGTTCATTTGGAGAACATATCGATATTCTTAAGGAATTGGCCGAGTGCTTGCACAAAGCAAGACTTACGATTAATTTAGAGAAATCTAAATTTTGTTTTAAACAATTAAGGTACCTTGGGTACATAGTGGGAGGTGGATGCCTTAAAACTGACCCTGATAAGGTTACCGCGATCCAAGACTTTCCTGTACCAAAAACGGCTCGACAAGTTCGTCGTTTTCTAGGCTTATCCGGTTGGTACAGGAGGTTTATTAAGGATTATGCCGCGCGTGCCGCACCTATCACAGATACCCTAAAGAAGGGTAAATCTTTCGTTTTTGGACCGGAAGCTATCGAAGCCTTCGAAGAACTCAAAAGGGCCCTTACTTCAGCTCCAATATTGGTAAATCCCAACTTTTCTAAGCCGTTTGTAATATTGTGTGACGCTTCCACATCTGGGATAGGGTGTGTTTTATGCCAGGTCGATGAAGAGGGTGTTGAGAGGCCGATTTACTATTATTCGCATAAGCTCAACTCTGCCCAACGTAACTATAGCGTCACAGAGTTAGAGTGCCTTGCGGCGGTCTTAGGTGTCGAAAAATTTAGGTCATACGTAGAAATGCAGGAGTTCAAAATAGTGACTGATCATGCGAGCCTCAAGTGGCTCATGAGTCAGAAGGATTTGAGCGGGCGTCTTGCTAGATGGAGTCTTAAACTCCAACGTTTCTGCTTTGAAATAGAGCACCGGAAGGGTTCGCAAAATCTAGTACCAGATGCGCTCTCACGAGTTCATTGCGTCGATGAGATTGTATCTGATACAGCCAAGGATGTGAATTCCTTCGATGTTCTACACATCGATCTTTCAGATTCGTCATTTAAATCAGATGAGTACGCTAGGTTGATAGAAACGGTGGAGAAAAATAAAAGTCAGCTGCCTGATCTTCAAGTAACAGAAGGTTTTGTCTACAAGAAGGTCAAATTCAGTACAGGGAATCCAATAGAGGATGACCAAACCTGGAAATTATGGATTCCGTCTGCATTGACTTCTCATTTGATTCGTATGGCTCATGATCCACCGAAAGCCTCGCATGGTGGAGTTGCGAAAACACTGTATCGCCTACGTGAGCGTTTGTACTGGCCTAATATGGCGGCTCAAGTTAAAACGTTTATTTCGGACTGCAGTGTTTGCAAGACTTCGAAAGCACCTAATTCGACCCTACGACCGCCAATGGGACAATCGTTTGTAGTCGAGCGACCTTTTCAACATGTCTTCATCGATTTTCTTGGCCCATATCCACGCTCTAAGAAGGGAAACGCCTACATTATTATTTGCTTAGATCAGCTTACAAAGTTCGTCCTGATTCAACCAATCAGAAAAGCTACCAGTGAATCGTCGATAAATTTTCTTGAGGAACAAGTGTTTGCAATTTTTGGAGTACCGGAGTCATTACTGTCAGACAACGGGAAACAATTTACCTGTAAGGATTTCGGCAAGCTTCTATCAGCGTATGGTATTAGGCATATAAGAACGGCTTCGTATTCGCCACAAGCGAATGCAAGCGAAAGAGTAAATCGCTCGATTGTGACAGCCATCCGTTCTTATATCGCCAAAGAACCTAATCAATCCAATTGGGACAAGCATATACCATCGATAGCTAGCGCATTACGATCGACTACACATTCAGCTATTGGAATGTCACCCCATGAAGCTCTCTTTGGCCAGTCGAAAATTGAACATGGCGATGACTATGCTCTTCTTAAGAAGCTGAAAGGTCTCAATAATGCTGAGATTGACGTAATGCCAAAAAGCTGTAAAATGAACTTGATTCATTCCCACTTGAAAAATTCGCTTGAAGAAGCTCACAAAAACTACGAAAAGTCGTATAATACCAGGAGCAAGAGCACTAATTTTATCGTTGGGACAAGAGGTGTTTAAGCGAAATTTTATCCTCAGCGATGCCAGCAAAAAACGGAACGCTAAGCTCTGCTCAAAATTCACCCCTGCTATTGTAAAAAGTATACCTAGCAATAACCTGTATGAGCTTACTGACACCAAAGGTAATGTCCTTGGTGTTTTTCACGCAAAAGATATACGAAAGTGAAGACCACAATCCATCCAATCTATAATTATGCATACCTTAAGTTACACAAAAAAAAAAAAAAAAAAAAAACACGTATACGCCATAGTGTACTCTTTCTTGCAAAAAGATGCCTTTGAGAATTTTAATTACTCTGCCTAACAAATTGGTTACAATGACCTTCGAAACGAATCATCTCAGACGTGGGTCGACTCCTAGCATGAAATTTAAGGTCCTTTTCCATTTCATTTTTGCCTGCTAGAGCTCGCAAAATTGAAAAAGTTTGTGTGGGACCTCCTTGAAATAAATTATAGAAAGTACGAGTATAATATATTAGGCCTTCGAAAGTGCACTGCCCGCGTTGTGACCGCCTATACATGATTTAATGTCATGCATCACCCTGTAAGACCGCGAGAACATCCACACTTTGGATGTCAATAGCGCTCAGCTGGGTACCCTTCGTCAAATTGGGCGGAAATAGTAGACATTCTTGAGAAATTAGGATACCTAGATTTTTTCGAAAGATCATACAATCTTTTTATTCTGAAGCCTGGCCGAGTGTGGAAGTAAAATTAAATTTTACGTATTTATATTATAAATTTTATTTTATATAAGTGCGCTAAAAGGTAAATTATAAATGTGTAAAACTGCAATCGCAAGGGAAAGAGAGAAAAAAAAACTAAAATAGAACTTCTTTTCGTAGCCAACCAACACACAATTCACAGCAAGAAAAAGCATTCATCTCCACACGTGCTGTGTGAAAAAAGTGCTTACTTCATGCTCGGTGATACTGGTTTTCATCTTTTTGCACGTCTTACAAGAGATTTCTGGCAGAATAAAATAGAAGAATTTCCAAAAATTTCACCAGTTTATATCTGGAATTTATTGACCGCCAACAATACCCAGTAGGCTCAGAAAATCTGGCAGAGAATCCCACAATCTCACCAGGGAAGGCAGCGTCCAAAAACCCCGCCAAAATCCAGTCAAAAGATCAGTGAGGCTGCATACTAGTGTTTTCAGCGAAACACCTCGTACTGATCCCCACTAGACGTAAAATCTTCTGCGCAACAGTTTAAGACAACGATAGGGCATCAAAAGTACTTATCCTATCATAAGGGGGAAAGAGGGTTTAAGAGCGTGGCCCCAAATTAAGTCACCCATTCCTCCTAATGGTCCATTGATAGCAGCATCGTCATCTTCTACATCAGTGTTCCGATCGTGATAGGTTTCTACTCGAACGATAGTGTCCAAAACGTTGTTTCATCACTCCAAGCTTGGAAGCGTGATAATCGCCAACAACACTGTTTTGTGGCGACAGCATCGTCATCATATCGATTGATTGGATACCCACGATCGGTAACTCCGTTAGTTATCAGAAACAAGCTGTACCCAGAAGCTTATCAAAACACTATCCAACAACAGCGACGAAAACATAGACCGAACATCATTACTATACCTACCTATTTTATTTCATAAGCTACATTATAAGGCTAAAATTATTTTTTTGTGAACCTTTTCTGTGATTCACTTTAAATCACCGATTTAGAAAAAAAAAAAAGGAAAAGATAAGTATTTGCAATGATTAATGAGTACTCGTTCATCTGTCCAATGATTATTATTTTTATCTACTCCATATAGCGTTTAGCAATTTGATCGAGCCTACTTCTATGTATGATGTGCACATTATTCATCGGAGGAACGAGCCGTCAGAACAATAAATAAAACAGAGTCGACAAAAAGTAATGCCCGTGGTAAAGAAATTCGGTGAGTCAAAAGAATTAAGTGAAAATTTTAGTCTTTGAATCTTTGAACGATTATCTCAAACTAAGAAAATTAAGATACATTGATGACACGATTTAAACAAAAGGTTATATTTTAACAGTGAATCACAAAAAAGGGTGAAGAGAATCATTTTTTTTATCAAAAGCTGGGCTAGATCTTAAAGAGATAGTAAACAAGAAAAAAAAAAACTAATTTATCAATAATTAATTGAGAGAAAGTAAAGAGAGTTAACACAAATTCCATTTAGATTTCAATTACTTTTACTTAACCCATACATTCCTATGTTAGATAAGATTATTTTCTCTTTTTTTTAATTTTTCGTGGTGACATTCAAATGAGAATTTAAGAAAAAAAAAAACATATTATCATATATAGCCAACACCATTGCGTCTCTTTCGTCTTATACCAAAGGGAAATTATTATATTTTCAAAGTACATATTTTTTTTTCAAAAAAACTATTCATAAGGTAGTTATATCAGCCCTTTCAGAAATTACAATTTTTTTTAAATGATTCGAATTAAATAAAAATTTATAATGAACTTGAATTACCAGTTTTCGAACCTTTTATTTGTCTTTTAACTGAAAGTTGATCGTAATGTTTTGATATCCTTTTTGGTGTAATAAGGGGGAAGTATAATGAGGTGTGCTATTCGAATGGAGGAGAGTGAATTTTAAGTAATCATTCTTATCTAAATAAGGGGCTAGCGCCAAAAAAAAAAGGTGTGAGGCGGTAGCCAAGGATGGTCATATCTTGTCTAGATTTGACTGAGGGAGGGTAACACTAGGGAAACTGAAACCATCTTATAGTTTCCCCATTCTGTTCGGAATAATTATTAGGAATCTCGTTCGCGGATTAGTGTATAAATCTTTGTGTGTTCAATTAATATAATAATTCAGGCATGTTAGAAGGTACGGTGTCCGATAACAGTGCAAGTTCCCACGACTCCGACGAGCTAGCGTCGAGCGTTCGCAAGCATGCCTGTCGCACTCTCTTATCAGGACAACCTGCTCTATGACCCATTTCATTCCAAAGGAGTTCCTGTCCTTCTTGGCTTTGGTGGGAGACAGATCATCGCTTTTCATAGAGTAGGGACATCAAACCGTTACAAAGTGAAGGCCCCACCTTTTGGCATAAAGAAAATTATGTTCCAGAAAACTGGCCACACTGACATTTTACGTGAAGGTGCGTCTACCAAACACTTAACTTTACAGGAGGCATTTCCTCAACTTCTCAATTTTGTCGATGTTCAAAACATTAAAAATTACAAAAAAAAAAGTTGGAAGTAACACCCTTTGACATGAAAAAGTATTTTCACGAAAAGTGGCAACATTGAAATTTTAACCGAAAATGTGTCTACTCAACACCTTTTACTTTAAACATCAACTATTATTTCCCAACACGAGTTTGGTCATCAAAATATTTATGATAAAAATATTAAAAATTACCAAAAATGTGGAGGTGTAACCCTTTGACATAAAAAAAGTATGTTCCCGAAAAATGGCAACACTGACATTTTAATCAAAGGTGCATCTCCGCAGCACCTATCTTTTAAGTTATCAACCGTATTTTTAACCATGGCCGTTTTTCGAGTAATTTAAGATTTTTTTTACCATTGTCCCTGATTGGGCGCCATTTTTGAAAATGCAGTCGAAACGACAAGATTACAATAAAGACTATAAAGCTTTATTTTATCTTTAGTATGTCAAAAATAAATTACAAATATAACAATAAGGTCAAAAATAGCACAGAGATTTCTGTTTCCTGATCGGACTACACATTGGGCGCCATTTCAAAATGCCATCAAAGCAACAGGATTACAAAAATGAGCTAGGACGTTAAAGTGAATGAAGACTTCGTTCTCATCAAGCAGAAGCCTCAAACACGGTGTATAAAAATTTTCACTTTTGCACATTCATCCTTCTGACATGAAAGTGACGATATGTACCTGTTTTTATTCTTGATGAGATCAAAATTTTGTTTAGTAATACCAGAAAATTGGTCAAACCATTCCACGAACAAGCAAAGTCCACTTAAACATAGTACTTGAATCAAGTTCATTCTTCACCCGAACCATGTTCGAGTGCGTTTACAGAGCCCAAGAAAGCATGACTTGGATCTTAAAATATAAAGTGCCCACAATAATATTTTTGTTTTCTTTTAAAACTTAAAGAGGCCTCCATGAACATTCGCTTAGAATTCTAAAACATAATTTGACTGTCCATCATTATGCGTGCGTTACGCATTTTGCACATGAAGCATCTCACACTTCACTGACTGACAGGTGACAGAGAAGTCAAATGATAATGATGGATGAATAAGAATGCAGTCAATTTCCCGCTCAAATTCTCATCATCTGTGTCGTTCACGTTCGATTCATTTGTGATTGATAATGTTGGAAATGTGTGTCTGATGAACGTTTCCGTCACTTGAACACCAAATTAATTTCGAATTACAATATTAAAAATATTATCAAAAAAACATCGTTATTTTAACAGAGTCATATTGTCTACTTAGTTTTTCTTTTCACCCACAACAACTGTCATTCATAATACTTTTGTTGTCATGCTTGACCACCCGTGCAATTCTATTTTTATTACAAAGCAAAGGTGGTTTTACTCATTTAACCCGAATAACATAAGACATCTGCTTTTGTTGAAATGAAATTCATTTTGTAGGTAGTCGAAAAAAAATTATAAAAATATGGTGAAAACACTAATTGACAAGTATGATGTTTGTCGAAGTATATACAAAAATACTGAGCTATGTTAAAGCGACAAATAACAACTAACAAAAGGAATTTCTTAATTAAGGCAAGTTGTCAAGTTTAGGTACATATTTTTGTTCATTTGGTCTTTTGAATGCTGAATCAATCACTTAAACTAAAACCATTAGTTTTTTCTTAATTTTATTTTAATAAGGAAGGAAATGTAACCGTTTCGTGTTGATGACTTCTTAAAGTTCCAGGAACTCCTTTATTTTCTTTTATTTGAAGTATGTAAATGGTTGGCGCTACATAACAATCAAATGTCGTAAACCTTTCTTACATACCTATATCTTTCCTATGCTAAAAATTTCGAAATTCATTCAGTGAACGTGATTGAAATAAATAAAAAACTTTAATAATCAAAGTTGGGGTTCCACAATCCACATGCGATCTAATTGGCAATTCTAATAGAACTAGTATTAAGTTTGGTAAATCAACTATAATTTAGACGAAACACGATAATTGCGACAGTTAATGTATATTAAGCAACTTCCAGATGTCTGTTCGGTTTATTGAAAGATGATTCAAATATTAAATTGTTGACATTAAGGATCTGATATTTAAGGAATTAAAGTGCCTTAAAAGTGTTAATGTAGAAATAGGGTTGTCTAATATTTTGTTTACCTTAAGCTAATTTTAGCTTAAAACAAATGATGTTGCCAACGAAAAACTAATAGATACGCTTATAACCACATATTGAGGAAGTAAATATTTTCGTTGCTATTTTATTTTTTAACCATCCTAATGAATTTATGTCACGCAAATTATTTATATAGGTTTTATTTTTCAACGTTCACTTATACAAATACGTGTATTATATAGCTACAAACTACCTTAGTTCCAACTTATCTTTAGTAAACAAATGACGCCGACCTTTCCTCGTTTTAGGTATTTAAGAATCCATATATGTAGGTATAAGCATATTTTGTTCTAGTTTAACATATTTTTAAATCACTGAACCATTATTTGGCTAAATTAACTTGAATTATAAAATTATAATCATGCGAATAAATAACACTGTCAAAAATTAAATACCAACATAATAAAATTATATTAGGTTAGTAAAAACCGCAGCTCGCAGAATTTTAAAAATTGTGTATAAAAGAACATTATGGTGAGAGAAAATTAATGTTTGAAAACATGGAATTCATTCTTAAGAATGTTAAAACAATATGTTTAATAGTTTCAGCTGAAAAAAATATACCATCTGAATCTTAAATAAATTTTTTTTAATTTTGAAAATCATTGAAACTGTTTTTTAAAAAAATAATTTTTACCTATACAATTTGCAAAACTATTCTTAAGGAAACATTTTGCTATACAAATTTTAAGTTTTTAAAAATATGCTGATAAAAAAAAAGTTTCAAGAAAAATTATAAACCCAATTTTGAAATATCGGATTTTCAAATAAATATTTTAAATTCTTTTTTTTTAAGTGTTCAAATAAATATTTTGAATTCACAAAATGTTTTATTGATAACTTGGATAAGCAATATTATTCAAAGTTGTTGGACGGATGTCTTTGTATGCAAAACCCTATTTTAATCCGATCAGCCAATAACGAAATAATTCAAAATATAAAATTGTGTTCCAGAGGGGTACTGTTAATAACGGCCATGTGTATTTTTTTAATTTTATATCAGTTCTAAAAGTTCAATTTTTTTTTAAATCTAAATCGTTTTTGCGGGAAAAAAATTTAATCTGCAGTTTTTTAACATTTTTATGAAAGGTTCCGTTATATTTGCATAAAAGTAAAATATTTTGTTTAAATTCTTTTTATTCTATTGGTATATAACTAAGTGTTGAAAACTATTTAAAATTTTTGGGAGCTTGTGCATAAAACAAATTATTATGAGCAGTCTCACTGTTTTCAAGAAGATTGGAGATCAGAGAAATAGTCCTTAGGGTACCTAGTAACCAGTTTTGGAATTTGTTTTCCACCCAAAGATAGCCTTAAATAAAAGTAATTTATTGAATTTTTGTAGGAAACTTGTGGTGCTGTTTTTGAGAAATACTAAATTTTGAAAAAAAACGTAAGCGGGAACAATAAAACTACTCTAAACCAAGACTGAAGAAAATCGGGAACAGACAGACAGTCAGACAGATTTGTGAAACCAACTTTTTTCGTCTTTCCTATAATCGTAATGAGGTGTGATCAAAATCTCCAAAAATTAAAAAAATGGCAATTCTGCGAAAAAAGTGTTGGTTTCAAAATGCAATCTCTTAGCATAAGAAACACTCAACGAAAAGTCCATTGTCAAATCATGTGTGCATCAAAAGTAATGCTGGTCAAATGCCAAAAAAAATTGATTTTTCGCATACAATTATATTTGATCAAGAATTCAGATGGCACCTCAATCTATTTAAGGAGTTGTTTTATCTAATTTAAATATGTTCTCTCATAATTTCATGTCTTTAATCAAACCCTATGTCTCTTGAACATATCACCAAGTACGTGCTAACAGATAAGAATAAAATGCACGACTGTATTGAGTGTACTTGCTCTTATGTTCAAGTCTCTTAAAATTCTTAAAATTTTATATAAAAGAACATGGCGAGAGAAAAATGTTGAAAGCGAGTAACTCTTTTTTTTTAAATGCTAAAACAGCTTTGTTAATAGTTTAAGCTACAAAAAAGGTGCCATCTTAATTCTTAAATAAATATAACGATATACATACCTATATATATATGTATATATATAAAATTATATATACAGTAGACGCTCGATTTATTGAATATTGAATATTGTGAACTATCCAAAATAGTGAACACACAAAATTTTATATAAAAACGTATTTTTTATACAAATCTCGCGCAAGCATTTTACATAGCTTGAGAGCTCTGAGGAATAGTTTCTGTTTTTTTTCCAAGCCTTAGTGAAAGCCTTGTTCAATGCTCAATCAAAATTTAAAACATTCACATTGAACGAAATCATCATTTTGGATCAAATTCGCCTTTAGAAAGCCTTAGAAAACTCCTGCTCGAAAAAGTGAACAATCACGAAACAGTGAACAGGCCTGGTTTTTATTACTTCACTATATTTAGCGTCTACTGTATATATATATATCAAAAAATTAATTAATAATTCAAAACATTATTTTTTAATTAAAAATTTCAAAACATTTTTAAGGAAAAATTTCGTTCGGGGAGGTACTTTTAAAAGAAGCTAAGTGTAATATTTTTTATTATAATAAATCAAAATCGAAGGAGTCGTTTTTGAGACAAAAATGAGATTTTCTTCTACGGTACCGTTATTTCTGCATAAAATTAAAATATTTTTTTAATATTCTATGCTCTTCATATATGTACAAATATACACTAGTCAACGAAATTTAAGGAACACATTTTTTTTCAATTTTTGTTAGTGTTTTTTGAAGAGCTGTATCTTTGTGGCGAGTGGTCGTATTGAGTTGAAACAAAAAGCATTGTACAGCTTTATGTTTTTTGTTTTGAGATTTGTTTGCAAAATTATTTTCTAAGTACCGTTATTGCGTTATTGCAAAGAATGAGACGAGACAAAAAAATGATTTTTAAAATTTTTTTTGAAGGTCCTCATTTCTATGGATAATTTTTTTTGAGTCAATCAAATGTAATGATCAGATTTCTTGTTGATTCAGCTTCAATTCACTTTTTTTTTGTTGTCGTACAATTTTTTTTTCATGGTAATCTGACTTTGAATGAAATAAAATGCACGACTGGATCGCACGTACTTGCTCTTATGTTCAAGTTGTGTGGGACTTTAAAAAATATTCAAGAAATTATAATAAAAGTATAAAAAGCATTTCAAACGTTCTTTTAATTGTATAACAGTCTGATAAATAACTTAGAGCTCAAAAAAAAATATGCCATTTGATTACTTGAAAAAATATGAATACATACATATATGTATGTAAAAAAAAATTTTAGATCGTTGGAGCCGTTTTCTTAAAAATTAATATTTTATATATAAAATTTTTGTAACATTTTTCAAAAAAAAAATTGGTATGCCAATTTTAAGTATATATTAATACACATTTAAAACTGAAATTTCAAAACAATTCATCAACCCGTTTTTGAAATATTGAATTTTCAAAAAAAAATTTGAATATTTTTTAAAAATCCAAAATTTATTTTTTCCAAAATTTTGGTATGCAGTATTATTTATATTCTAACAAAGCTTTTGTGCAAAAAAAAATTACTGAAATCGGATGAGCAGTTAATGAGAAAACCAAAAATAAAAAAAGCCGTTATATGGCAGGTACCGTTATTAAATGTTTTTGGTGATTATTTTTCTTACTAAAAGGTACATCATATCTACAATAATATATTGATTTTTTTTATCAAAATCGTTGGAGCCGTTTTGGAGATCAATAAGCTTTTCCTTAACGGTTGTATGAGAAGTACCGTTATTTTTTGAGCTAAAAAAAAAAATTTTAATTTCCCCTCTGGAGAGTTACAAAAAAACCTTAAGTTCAAAATTTGAAGAAAATCGCTTCAGTGGTTTAGCCTGTAGGTTGAGGTACGGACAGACAGACAGAATTTTGCCACCCACTTTTTTCGTGTTCTCTATCATCGTAATGTCATGTTGGATTGTTATCTCGAAATTATTGTTTGCACGAATCCAAAACTTGCCTTATAGTACCTATATCGCAAGTAAAAAGATACTTTTAGCCTTGATTACCAATATCTCAGCAAATAATGACGTTTTAAAAAATTCAAAGATAGTTTCGGAAATTTGAGAAAAGGTTTTACAAGATTTTTCTAAGATTTTGTAGAATTTTTTTTTTACCATTCACCGTTAGTTTAAAAAAAGTACTAAAAACCGACTTTTTGTGGTCTTTTCGTAAATCTTTTTTTCTTTGCAAATATTGATTGCATGGCTTGTGCTGCAAGTTTGTAGACTTTTAAAACATTAATATTCTTGTAAATTTTCAAATTGATCCGTCGAACCGTTTTTTCTCACCAAAACTTCAAAGTCTTACATACCAGGTAAAGGAAAAAAAATGTGTTGTTCCTAAACAATGCGTAGCCGTCATCAAAATGACAAGAAAACGCAATTCCAGTAAATTTTATTCACAGTTTTGCATAAGTTAGATACTTTTTGACTTTAAATGAAATAAAAAGTACGTTTTTCCAAAAAAAAAAAAAAATTCAAACAAAATTTTTGAATTTTTTTTTTGAAAAATGTACTTTTTGTTTCATTTAAAATCAAAAAAGTATCTAACTTATGCAAAACTGTGAATAAAATCTACTGGTTGAACAGATTTAGGTACATTTTTTATATACAAGTTTCAGATAAGATTAAATAATATTGCATATCAAAACTTTCAAAACAAAAGTTTTTGAATTTTTAAAAAAAGTTTCAATTTTTTTTTTTGGAAATTCGATATCTCAAAAACGGATTGACAATTTTTTAAAAATGTTGTGTTTATATGAACATAAATATATACTTTAGATTTGCATCCCAAAATTTGTTTTAAAAATGTTTCAAGAATGTTATATATTTATAAGAAATTAATTAAAAAAAAAAAACCGCTCCAACGAATTTAAACTTTTTTTTCATACAATCATTTTCAATCAAGAATTAAGATGGCATTCTTTTTTTCCACCGCAAACTGTCAAAGAAGTTGTTTTAGCTAATTTAAATGTCGTATTTCATGCTTCTCTACATTTTTCTCTAATAATTTCCATGTTTTTATATACAATTTTCTTAAAGCCGCATTGTCTTGAACATAATAAGTACGTGCGACCCAGTCGTGCATTTTATTTCGTGATCGATTCCGTAAAAAAAAAATCATCTCCCATATGTTACATCCATACCAATACCTAATTCTCCTGAGCTATCTCATTTTAATTTTTTTAAAGTCATTGAACTTAAAACAAGAGTGGTAAGAGGTCTCTAACGCATGTCACTTGTGTTTCCTTGATTTTGGCAGTCAAACCTAATAATTTGACATTAAAATCACATTTCTAGAACAATTATTAGTTCCGCAAATACAGCCGAAACCGATTTACTTAAAGTAATTTATTGAATTTTTGTTTAGAGACCTTGTGAAGTCGTTTATAATAAAAATTGTCAGACTCCTTCCCCTATTATCTGATCAAAATCTCGACTTCAATTCTTTTACGAGTGCATAACTTGCCATAAGGTTTTGTGAATTAAGAAAATATAAAGCTAAAACTGGGATTTTGTAGTAAATGCTTGATTTTGCGGAAATAAAAACAAGCTTAAACTAGCGAATAAAGGATGTCTTCTGGTAAAAGCTATTTTAAAATAATCAAAGCTGAATTCATGTAGCTTTAGCTTGTTTTTCCAGCTTAAGCTCCAATTTGTGTGATGAACAATAGTTTAAGCTAGAATATTATAGTAAAAGCTACAAAAATATCAAGATTTCTGCACGCCATACTAGAAAACTTTGACTAGTTCTTATGTTTTAGAATTCCTTTCAATTATAGTGCATTCAAGGCCGTAATATGGCGAGCACTGAAGATACATGTATTATGGCATGAATACATACAATTAAAATGCTAATAGATAAGTTTGAAAATGTCAAAAGTACAAACAAATTATTTGGTATGTTCAGTGAAATGAGACCTAACATATTTTGCTCTTAAAAAGTGAGCAAGTGAGTTCCTCTGTCAAATGACAGCAAAACTGAGAAATTTTACTAAGGAATTCTGTTCATGAGACTGAGATTGCTGAGGTCTTGGAGATCTCATTTGTCTGAACATGTTTTTTTTATAAAAACTAACCTAAAAATAAACCAATGTTCTCAAAAAACTTTAACGCTCTATATCTGATATGTGATGATTTTGCGAGAACCCTGAAAGTTAAATTTTAATAAAAATTGTTTGTTTTGGAAAAAATTGAAAATATCATAACCGTTGAATTGGGGCTACTCGTCTTAGATCGACAACACAACAGTTCGTACTTTTCCTCTAAAAAATGACACACAAATGCTCTGTACCTGTACCAAATTTGAAGCAAATCGGTCCATCCGTTTAGAATCCCAGCTCGACGCACAGACGGAAGGAAGGTATGATAAAAAATTTGGACATCAATCATCGTTATGTTAAGTTTGATTAAAATTTCGAAATGTCCTTTTTAAGAATTCCAAAATCCACTTTCTTTGCTTTTCGGTTCCGAAAATAACAGTTTTCGCTATAGTTAAAGCTGTTAAGCGTAATCCTTTTTTTTATTCACATAAAAAAAAGCTTAAGCTAGAACAGTCTAGCTTTAGCTACTCGTAATAGCTATGACTAGCTACCTTTAGTTTCCACCAAAAATAGCTTTAACTTTTCTTATTCACATTTCACAAGACGACTTCACAAGTGAATACAACCTGAACCTGCAAGTGTACAAGCACAGGAAAAGGTGGAATACTCTCTGGGAGCATCGAATTTTATCAGCAAACTGTACTGCAAGCAGGAATGTCGTTGTTAGAGAAAAAAAATGATATTGAAATCAACGAAAATTGATAAAATCGAGATGTGCTACACGAAAATTCACTTCATTTTATCTTCAAACAAAAAAAAAATTGATATCAATAACGGCAAATTAATTTCATGTTGATTTCGATTTCATTTCGAGTGAAAGTGAAATTTAAAACCCAGATGCCATCCATTTTAATGAATCATAATCTTCTCAGTAAAAGAATATAAAAAAAAGCTCACAAGCTATTCACTGAAATTAGTATGTAGTTGTCCTATTTACATTAACTTTAATACAAAATTTATTCATCATTGATGAATCGATTAAATCATTCATAAATAAGTAAAGAATCGTTTCATAGAGCTTTGAGCTTAAATTGCCTTCAACTTGGGATTCAGAAACTCAAAAGGTTGGACCATTGTTTCCCATTCGCACAATCTAGTTTAGCCAAGGCGACGTATTTTGATTTTTTGGACTACATTGTCTTTAAACAGCTCATTGAGCTCACGTTTGTGCCTTCTCCTCCAAAAATCCGTCAAATAATACGAGTATTACTTGCGAAAGAGCCCAGTATCAGTTTTCATTACTGATTTTCATCTTACCGAGAGTAGGAGTGTCTTGAGCGTAAGAAGAGTGTTGAACCTTTTTTGACAAACATAGATTAGAAGCAGTGGTTTCCAAAAGCATTTTTTCGTCTCGACTTGAAGTTCATTGGTCATTTTCAGAATTTTTGATCTTTTACTGGCATTCATTTTAATGTCCTTCATCATAACTACCTACAATTTATATTCCAATGAGTAGGATGGAAGACAAGACTTGCTCCGTATACAAACAACGTGGACAAAGTTTGCATACATTTACCAATTGTATAAGGTTAGGTTAGGTTAGGTAAAGCTGGATGTCAGTGATCAATACTGACACTTAGACCAAAGTTGGCCCGTTGTGATACCACATGTATCTTGAAAAATCTTCCTCACTCGTGAAACCATTTAGAGCTCCTGACGAAGCGTGCAAGACTGTAAATGTCTTTGCTTGCCAGATCACTAGGATCGTTATTGTAGTAACCTCCTAAGTGAAGCCTACGTCTGTCTGAAAGAGCAGGACAATTACAGAGAAGGTGAGGAATCGATTCTTCCTTCTCCTCGTCCATACAGCTTCTGTAAAAATCATTTAAAAGTACGACAAGCCGCGATGCGTGCCTACCTTTTAAACAGTGCCCCATTATGGCACCTACAATAGAGCTTATGTGCACTCTGCTTAGAGATTTTAAACATTTGGAGCGCTTTAAGTCAAGGCTTGGCTAATTTTGTTTTGTAGCCAAACAAGTAGTGATGTTGTTCCACCCAATGTTTGTTCTCTCCAAGGCTTCTTGCTTCAGCAAAAGTTTACACGTAGCGATGGGCATACCAATATTTAGCTTTTCAGGTGAAATGGGTAGTAATGTTCCACTTCTAGCGAGCTCATCAGCTTTACATTTACTTGGAATGTCACTATGACCCAGAGGTGAATATTAAACTGTTGCGCCATCTCCAACAGAAATGATCGACAGTTAAGGGCTGTTAGAGTTTGAAGAGACGGAGTCCAGGGATTTAATAGCAGCTTGGCTATCAGAGAGGGTTGATATCACGTTTTCTTTGTGCCAAGATAGTCCTCCTTTTATCGCTAGAAGTTCGGCCTGGAATACGCTACAGTGATTAGAAGACGGAATGAGAGACTTAAATCAGAGTACACATCTCCACCAACCCCATTGTCGGTCTTCGATCCGTCGGTGTAGAAATGAATTGATTGATCTAAGAATTCCACATCCTCCCAGGTGGATCTGGAAAGGTATGGTTACTTCAAAGTTTTTATCGAAATTCAGCAGTGGGATTGTGTAGTCAGAGAAAACCAATTGTATTGGTCACAAAATGAAAATACAGTTGACTTCCTCTAAACTGAATTCTCACGGGATATCAAAATTATTTTAAGTTAAAGAGTTTTGCAAAAGGTTGATTTAGAGAAAAATAAATAAGTTTGGAAATTTGACAGGAGTATACAACCAACATGGTGAAAAAATTCTTGTTAGAGGGAAATTTGACTTAGGGGGAGTTCGACTTAGAGGACGTCGACTGTAGTTACATAAAATTGGTAGCCAATTAAATTATCTACAGGATTGATTATTACAAATTTTGTCCTTAACTTGACGGTTAAGGAGTTATTGTGCTGTAAAGAGGGAATAAACTGAAAATCTTACAAAATACGAAATTTTAGCCTTTTTTGGGAGCTCCATAGCGCTGATTGTAGTGGTTGTACAAAAATACTTTCTAGATCATATTTGTAGGAAATTTTATTGTCTACAAAGTTTCCATATACTTTTTTCTGTAAAAATATACCGGAAAGAAGTTATAAGCAAAAAACTGAAAAAAGTGCCATTTTTTTTTAGTTTTTCCAGGATTTTGAAGGGGGCGGAGGGGGCGTGGTTGTGGAATTTTGGAATTTTCATCTACTAACCATACCATATAACATATCAAAAATTTAAAACTACCCAACCTTTTGTAGGGTAAAACCACTCTATTTACTGGACTATAAACACTGAAATGAATATTCTATTGAATTTTGTTCTACATTTTTACTAAATGTTAAGTGAACATTAAGTTTAATTTCTGACGGATAAAGTTTAAAGAAGCCATTTTTTGAATGACGACATTTGCCAGTGTGTGTGTGAATTTAGGAAGGCTGTTTTCACATTTGATTGGAATAATTCAAAAGGAGTGGAATCATCCTCAAAAGACTAATCGAAAACGACATCAGTTTAACTAAAATCTCGTCAGATTTTTCCAAATGCACAAAGTAAGCAGATAATCCAACAAGTGTTGTTTAGTTGCTGAAATGGGGGTTTTGTGGACGTTTCATACACTCAAATATAGTCCAATACAATGTTTCTTTCAATGTTCACCTTCTTGTCAGTTTCATCCTAGATACCTAACCTACTACTCTTTTTGCAAAGAAAATTTTTCCTCGTTTTATTATTTTGACAGGTTTAGCATTTATATGACTGCAAAAAGATACCAAACTGACATATTATACAAATTATGAATAAATTAAAGTTTCTGAATATTCTATGAACTATGATGGTCAAGACAATAGCAAAGTCTTCAGGGAATCGATCAATTCAATGATAATACATCAATATTACCACTCCTAATAGATTCAAACTGGTATACGTGGTCTGTCATAATATCATCAAAATCTATTTGTCTTATGACTGTCAATCAATAAATAATCTACTAATTCCTCACCTTGATTGTTATATTTTTAATCAGAAGAAAAGTAAAAGAAATATTTAATTTGAATTTAAATTCACAGCATACCTACCTACAATATAAAATATTTTTAATATTCTATTGTGTTAAAGAAAAAGATCAAAATTAATGATATAATACCCGCAGGCACACCCCCAAGCAGGTAATC
Source organism: Dasysyrphus tricinctus (assembly GCA_963921185.1). Lineage (NCBI taxonomy): Eukaryota > Metazoa > Arthropoda > Insecta > Diptera > Syrphidae > Dasysyrphus > Dasysyrphus tricinctus. The sequence goes on from OY992530.1 coordinate 91,607,718, forward strand.
CCCAGATCAGACTTAAATAAATCATTGAAATTCAGTCGCATTTTTCGTATTATTATTTATATCCGTGGGTACCTTACCCAGTCTATAGATTCGTGTGCATGATTATTTTTCTGCAAAATACGATACAGCATAGCGCACAGGTAACAAGAGTTCCGAAAATGATTCCTTTTCAAAACAACGGGTATAGGAGGTTAGGTATCACATAAATTCTTATTAATGAAAAGATATACCTTTTCACGGAATACCTATACCATACCAACTCAAAGTGACGGTCAAGATCTTTAGTTTCACTTTATTATTCTACGTCGTATCGGTCGGCGTGTCGTCTTCAACCAGGTGGGACAAAACTGAATTACCAAAGTTTTTCGGTTATCGTAATCAAAACCCAAACCCTAAATGTAACATTACCTCTCGGTCCACTCTCTGTTCGTTATTGGAAACGTCAACGAAGCGTGTAAATATTTTGCTTTTAGTTTCTCCCCCATGTGAAAATGTGAAAAAATTACTTTTTTTTTTTTGTTTACAAAATAAAAATAACAATGAACACCACAAACTTAATCCAAATCCATTGGCGGGTGGGAAGCCTTACAAATCTCCAACAGATTAATTTTGACATAAAACAATCGTAAAGGCATTCTATTTGTATGTCATCATGATGTCCTTGCGTTGTGTTTTGACAATTTGTTTATGGCAATGACAAGTGGTCAGGTGGTAGGTACCTATACAAACAAAAATGAATGTATGTAGGTAAATGTGTCATTTTCGATTTAACATTTTAAAAATGCTCGATATTATTCATTTGATTTGTGTGATCATTTAAATTACGTCTTTTTTTATTAGAAGTTTCTTTTTTTTTTTGTTTTCTTAGTCCCACATGATTTTAATGAATCATCCTCGCAAAAAATAAAGAAAAATCCACCAAATTAATATTAAAAATAGACTCTTGTTAGTTATGCATACATACACGCGATTTTGGCGACGATTGCCATCGCTAGAAAACAAGAGTGTTGAAATGACCCAGTTTTTTCTTGGGACGGAAGTAGATGGTATCTTCTCTGTTATTTAGATTTAATGCCCAGTTGCACCAAAATTCACTAAAAGCGGTTTTTGCTAAAATGGAATTAAAATTTATCGGACTGATAAATTTATTTGGGTTGCACCAATCTCTTTCACACATTTTTTAGCTAAAATGCAGTTCGTGAACCATCCCTGGATTTTATCTTCTATTTATTAAACTGAACGAAAAAATTCAACCAGTGCAAGGGAGATAGTCGCGTCATTTAAGCTTTTTGCTTCGGAAAAAATGGCGGAAAGCTGAATTTTGGTATATAGCCTCCTCATGGCATTCTTAGGAAGCTGTAAAAGGTCCCCATTGATATGAGCGGCGCTAACGATTTTACGATTTTATGGGGGGTCAAAGGCCCCCCGAACGGTTTTTAAGGAATATCTCTCGAACGGTAACTCTTATAGTTTAGCTTAGAAAATTTCCTACAAAAAAGGTTAAGGACCTTTCTTTCATAATAGTAGCCGTTTTCGAGATCATTCAATCAGTAGAGTTGCGGATTTTCAGTTTCTGTATAAAATGTACTCTTTTACACCACCCTTGAGGTTGAGTACCAAGTGAGTTTTTCTTGCGTGGTATCCCCCAGGAAAATTAGAAAACAGTTCAAAAAAATATGTACAGGGATTTATTTAAAGGTTTTGGGAAAGTTCCCCGTCGACTCGGGCTCCACTACATTAATCATACGTGGTCGAAGGTCACGAAACATGGTGTTTCGTTTATACCTGGTGATTCGTTTAAAATGTGACAAAAAGCAAAAGCGTGTTTCCTAATTTTCCTGGGGGATACCATGGAAGAAAAACTCACCTGGTACTCAACCTCAAGGGTGGTGTAAAGGAGTACATTTTATATAGAAACATAAAATCCGCAACTCTACCGATTAAATTATCTCGAAAACTGAAAAAAAGGTAGTTCACATTTTTTTAGTTTTTAAGCTACAACCTAGTATTTGACATTTTTTCTGTAAGTGTTACCGTTCGGAAGGTATTTCTTAAAAACCGTTTGGGGGGCCTTTTACCCCCCGTAAAATCGTAGGCGGCACTCATATCGATGGGGACTTTTTACAGTTTTCTTAGAATACCACGAGGAGTCTTTATACCAAAATTCAGCTTTCCGACATTTTTTCAAAAGCAAAAGCTAAAATCTTAAATGACTGGACTTTACCTATAGGTACCTCAAACAAAAGACACTATCGAAGCCACATTTACTGATGATACTGCAATACAAGCTGTAGGCAAAACGATTAATGAAGGAACAATTAAATTACAAAATGCTTTTAATAATGTAAATGAATGATTCTAAATACCAGTCGTGCTTCATTTGCGAATGGGTACCCGTCGTGTTCCATTTGCGAATGAGGCAAAATAGCTGGGAATGGCTCTTGATGCGAAACTAAAATGCAAGTCGCACGTAAAAAAAGACGAAATTAAATTAATTAATAAATCGAAGCCTTCAATAAATTAATCATACGGTTCGAAGGGGACGAAACATAAGAGTGTTGTTTTTAGAGCTATAGAACTTTGAAATGGAATAAAACAAAGATGATTGACATGATTTACTTTATTCGAAATACAATCTTCTGGTATTTTAATTTAAATATGATTCCTGGTATATGACCGTCGCGGCTAGATGGCCGTAGTCTAATATGGAGGTTCAATTTTCATATCAGTCATACTTTTTCCAAAATGTGGAAAATGTTTTGGGCTTATCGGCGTGGACTAGCGACTTCACATATCCCCACAGAAAATAGTCAAGCGGCGATAAATCCTACCATCTTGGAAGCCAATTCACGGGTCCGTAACGTGAAACTATGAGTTTACCATACGTTTCCTTCAATAAATCAACTGTGGAACGAGCTGTGTGACATGTTGCGCCGTCTTTTTGAAACCACAGCTCCTGAACATCATGGTTGTTTAATTTACGAACGAAAAAGTCAGTAATCATGGTCATGGCTCTATAGCGGTCAGCATTGACTGTGAATCACTAGACAGCTGACAAAATGGCCGCTAGTTAAAATAGTGTTGCCAATTTGAAATTATATACCTCTTAATACACCCTTTAGTATTTCGTTCATACAGGGTGATTTGTTAAAAATGTGACAAAGAAAGTAGCTAGAGCGTGTAGTTTGGGTTGAGAAAAAAATCGTTTGGGAAAGAGGGTTCTATTCTCCCCCGTTTAGCTAGGAGGGGAAATTTTCTCAAAATAAAAAAAAAATATTAAAGAAAAACGGTATCTAAACTAATACTTTCAATACCATGATACCTATTGTAAAGCCTAAAGTTTCTTCTTTAATTTTAGTTTTAAATAAAATTCTACAGTTTTTAAAAAAATATTTTTCAAACTTAAAATTTTGAAAAAAAAAAATAATTTTTTTTTCAAAATTGTATGTAATTAAGTTCTTTTTTTGTCTTCAAAATTCAATTTTTTTCTGTTTTTGACTATTAAGAGCATTGAATTTTGAAAACAAACATAGTAGGTACTTAGTTATACGTAAATATAGGTTTCAAACTTTCTTTAAAATTTCTGTTCTTCAAAATTTTGAGCTTGAAAATTAATTTTTCAAAAATTATTCACCCAAAAAACTTTATTTTAATTTAAAATAAAAGAAGAGAATTTTGGGTTTACAAAAAGGTATAGCATGGCATTGTAAGTATGACCGTTGTATTTTAATAATTTTGTTTCTTTTTTTAGCCAATTTTTAAGAAAATTTCCCTTCCCGACTAAACGGGGGGAATATAACCGCCCCTATAATTTTTTTTTCTTTTCTAAACCCACCCTGATCTTCCTGGGGGATACCATGCAAGAAAAACTCACCTTGTACGCAACCTCTAAGGTGGTGTAAAAGAGTACATTTTAAACAGAAACAAAAAATCTGTAGCTCTACTCATTGAATTATTTCGAAAACGGTTTTATGAAAAAATAAAAACAAAATGGTTCGCTCGTACTTGCTCTTATGTTCAAGTTGTGTGGGACTTAAGAATTTTAAAAAATATTCAAGTAATAGTAATCACAACAAAACATAAATGTTGAAAAAAGAGCCAAGTTCTTATATGTACAAGGAACCTGTGCGTAAAAAGTCAGCCAAAAAATGTAATGAGATCTAAAATATATGCCAAGTTTTAAGTTCATGAAGTTTAATATCAAATAACTTAAGTAGAGTAATATCGAAATAATTCCAAATCATGACAGAAATTTGGTATTTAATGCAACTGATTAAAACTTTGTGACTTCACTGGTCAATTTTTCATACATTTTAAATTTGTGATTAAGTAAGTATTTTAGAGAAAACTTGCGAAGTAAATCCACCAAATTTTAATCAATAATCATTAAATACCAAATTTCTGTCATGATTTGGAATTATTTCGATATTACTCTACTTAAGTTATTTGATATTAAACTTCATGAACTTAAAACTTGGCTTCTGATAAAGTGGGTGGATGGCACGCCCCCTGAATGGAAATTTCCAAATTTTCAATATTTTTCTTTCTAAGTACTTCAAGAAATGCTTCATATAGTTTATAAGAATTGTTGAGAGTTTGTGTAGATGCCACGCGCCCTGAACTGAAACTTCCAATATTTCGATTTTTGTCTTTCTAAGCATACTTTAAGCCCTACCGACCTTCCAATTTTCATCGTTTTAAAACAATCGGAAGTGCTCCATTTAATTTATAAGAATTTTATGTGGGTGGATGCCACGCCCCCTGAATGGAGAATTCCAATTTTTAATTTTTTTCTTTCTAAGTACTTCAAGCCCTACCAACCTACAATTTTTCATCGTTCTACAACAATAGGAAGTGCTCCATATAATTAATAAGGATTTTAAGGAATGTGGGTGGATGCCATGCCCCCTGAAAAGAAAATTCCAATTTTTCAATTTTTTTCTAAGTACTTTAAGCCCTACCGACCTACCAATCATTGTTCTACAACAATCGGAAGTGCTCCATATAATTTTTAGAATTTTTAAGAATGTGGGTGGATGCCACGCCCCCTGAATGGAATTTTTTTTTCTAAGTACTTCAAGCCCTACCGACTTACCAATTTTCATCATTCTACAGCAACCGGAAGTGCTCCATATAATTTATAGAATATTTAAGAAAGTGGGTGGATGGCACGCCCCCTGAATAGAAAATTGCAGATTTTCGATTTTTTCCTTTGTATGCACCACAAGGCCTACCGTTGTGCGAAATTTCAAGTTTCTACGATGCCGGGGAGTGCTCCATAATTTTGAAGATCTGTCAGTGAGTCAGTCAGTTACGGTTTTTGCGATTTTTGAAGTGCTATATCTCAGGAACTATGCTAAAGAGTTGAAATTTGGTGAGCCATTTGTGTTTGGTCAGCTCAGCAAATATTGCGAATTTGAAGTTTCTGACTTTATTGGTACTGAAGTTAGAGGGGGGTTGAAAATCGCCTGAGTTTGTTCCTGTAAAAAGGGTGTAGTGCCGCGAACTTGGCTGGGCACTACCGTGCCCTTTGATTTTAATTGCATAAACAGTCTAATGAATTACGTGAAGTAAAAAAAAAAAAGTATGCCATTTGATAACTTGAAAAAATATGAATATATGCAAAAAAAAATTTTAAATCCTTGGAGCCGTTTTCTTAAAAACTAATTTTTTATATATAAAATTTTTGTAACATTTTTCAAAATAAAATTGGTATGCCAATTTTGAGTATATATTAATATACATTTAAAACTGAAATTTCAAAACAATTCATCAACCCATTTTTGAAATATTGAATTTTCAAAAAAAAAAATTTGAATATTTTTTTAAAAATCCAAAATTTATTTTTTCCAAAATTTTGGTATGCAGTATTATTTATATTCTAACAAAGCTTTTGTGAAAGATTTTTTATTGGAATCGGATGAGCAGTTAATGAGAAAACCGAAAATCAAAAAAACCGTTATATGGCAGGCACCGTTAATATATACGGACAGACAGACAGAATTGTGCCATCCACTTTTTTCGTGTTCTCTATCATCATAATGTCATGTTTGATTGTTATCTCGAAATTTTTTGTTTGCACGAATCCAAAACTTGCCCTATAGTACCTATGTATATCGCAAGTAAAAAGTACCAAGCATTTTTTTAGGAAATTTTCCAAGCTACAACCTAATCATTGAAAGTTTTTTTGTAAGAGGTACCGTTCGGAAAATATTCCTTAAAAACCGTCTTTGACCCCCCGTTTTTAGTTTCTAGGACGTAGTCATTCAAAATAAGTAAATTTGTTTGAAAAAGGGGTATTTTGCAGTGGCTTCCCGATTTTAGTTTTCCTAAAGATGACTCAGAACTATAGTGATGAGGAAACCATTACGGATAAACTATGAGTTTCACGCAGGGATTTGGAAAAATTTGCTAAAAACGCTGCACCCTAGGGGATGCTATGTACCAAGATCCAGCTTTCCGCCATTTTTTCCCCGTAATTTGGCTGATTTTCTGGCTAATATGACTGGACTTTAAGCTCAGTGTTGATAATAAGTTGATTTTATTCAATCAGGTATTTAAACCTCTTTGAACTTATGGAATACAACTCTGGATTACCCGCGATACGCTTTTGCAGGTTTAACACCCACACACGGGAAAAATAAAATTTAAAAAAAAAAAACAAAAGTCCCTCATAATTTCTATGTTTTATACAATTTTTAAAAATGTAAACCTCTTGCAAAGCAAGTACGAACGACGCACAGTGGATCGCCTCCATATAATTAGACGTAAAAAAATCAATGACATAAATTGCAAAAAATTCAATTTCTTATCTATAACGGATAACTGTTAAGTCTGAAAACAATTTTTTTTCTTGTTTTAACCAGTTTATTATAGAATAAATGATCTCCAAAGGTGAAGGTGAAAAGTCTTTTTTTGATCTGGTGCGTTGAGGTTATTTAGACAAATAATTATTAAAATTACAACTTTAATTGAAATTGAAAAAAAAAAATGGCAGATGTTCGTGAAGGTATGTGCTTTTATAAATCTGTGTTGAAATTTTCTTAATTTTTGTTTGTTGAATTTAAAAAAATGTGTCATTGGAATAGCAAAAAAACATGTTTTTTCCGTATTTGTTTTGGAAAATCTAAATATGTGCTTAAGGTTGCTTTAAAAATAAATTAAGTGTTTTGGATAGCTGTGAACGTCTTCTTTCTAGAAACATATGTCATATACCTCGCAAAGATTTGCAAAGCCCTTTTTTTGCCCACTTTTCAGGAAAAGATTTCTGCGTTCCAAGGAAGGAATTTTTCGAAGTTTGGTGTTCGAATTCCAAATTGACTCGAACAAAAATACTTTTGGAGTATATTTCGAACAATGTTAACACATCAACACGAAATAACTGTTTAAATACTGCTAGGCTAAAGAGATTATCAGTTCAAAATCAGCCAATTTTGATTTGAAATGGAAGTCGGCTGGAAATCGATGAGACCGGTTTATTCTAAAATATTAAAATTTACTAGAGGAGTTAGAAATTTTTAAAGACATACAAAATACAACAGAGACTGAAAATTACAACCCTAACGAAGATTCAACCAGGCATTTAACGTCTGGAAGGCCAAAAAAAAAGTTTTGAGGGTTGCGGAGAGTACTCAAAGTGAAAATTTATCACTTTTTCATTCATTAGTGACGCCAAAAAAACAGGTGCTTTCTATGAAATTATTGGCCATCTCATAAATGGCTTGGCCGACTTTGTACAAAGTTCTTAAAAACCATCTGCAATACTACCCGAACATTCCCTCAAAACTTGGTGTCAAACACTCCACTGGTAGTGATTCATCAATGGATTTGCTTTCCATATTCATAGATAGCTTACTGTCGCTTTTCTTTTGTTAAATTATGTTACTATTCCAAAGGACAATCGGCAAAACTGTATGGAAGGTGGTCTAGGAACCAATAAAAACGAGTCGTATGTCGTTGGAAAGGTATTTTTATACGCTACAATAGTCACTATGGCAGTTAATTTCAAATCACTGTGTGAAAAAAGTTATTTACTAACCAAGGTTTTTTTTGGTACATTTCAGTGTGGAACAAATTTATACAAACTGGTTTTACCAATACCAATAATATGTATGTCGTTGAAAAGGTATTTTTATGATCACTAATAGTTTCCATAACATCTTATTTAAAATCACTGTGTGGAAAAAGTTATTCGCTGTTTCCGGGAATTTTAGTACAGATACAATTTATGAAGCATGGGTAACAAGTAGCGAATAACTTTTTTCACACAGTGATTTGAAATAAGCTGCCTCATTAACTATTGTAGTACATAAAATTTTCTTTCCAACGACATGCGTCCCGTTGTTATTGGTTGAACTTTCGTTCACACTTTTTGCCCATACTAAAAAAAAACATTTTTTTCACACTAAAATGAACCACAATAATTCATTAATTTTCGAATAACTTTTTTCACACAGTGATTTGAATTGAACTGCTATTAAGGGTATTGTAGTAAATGGAAATACCTTTCCAATGATATATATATTGTTGTTATTTGTTTGACCAGTATTCATAAATTTTGCCCATACTAAATATGTTTTATTCATACTAGAATGCACCAGAAAACAATTCTATTTAGCGAATAACTTTTTTCACACAGCAATTTGAAGTAAGCCCTCATAGTAACTATTGTAGTTCATAAAAATACCTTTCCAACGACATATGTCTCGTCGTTATTGGTCCTGTAGACCGTTTTGTCCTATTCTCCTTTATGAACATTTAGATGGAAACAGATATTTTCCGAAAATATTAGAATTTTTCACGTCTAAATGTATGGAGTCGATCCACTGTGCGACGCAGTCGAATATTTTTGTTCGCAAGCGTGAGGATATTTTACGAAAAAATCAAGACCATCACATTTCCATATTACTATCTTAAGTTAAGCGCAGGGAATTCTCTGGGCTTATCTAAGCCCGAAAGGAAACATGTAAATTGCTTAGCCCTCTGCCCTAGCATCGTTTTTTTTTTACCAATTCCTTCCAGACTCGAAAAGCACTAGATGTGACCAATTTAAGTAAGGATTTTTGTTGCAAGTGATTCATTTTGTAAATTAATCATTTGTTAATTTTTATTCGTGTTATATTGACAACACTATTATCTTTATCGTTTTTCACATAATTCAAGCTACAATACATTTATTATAAATTAACACATTTTACCTCGAGAAAATGCAAAGCGCCTTTAATCATAATAATGCATAGCTATTTTTAAATTGCTTTTTTTTTTCATTTTTAATCAGAAATTGGAACCAAATAAACAAATGAATTATCTTTTAAATAAATTGTTTTTGTTTATTTTTATTTAGAAAGCGTGCATTTATTTATTCAGCTTTAAATTTTTTAGTTGTTAGGAAGTATTGGTTTTGTGTCAGAAAAAAATTGCGAGGTTTTATTCTTGTCTAATATTACGATGATGGAGAAGTTCAAACAAGTTGTTTTTTTTTTCATGCCGTGTGTCCCTCCGACCAGATATTTATCAATTCTTCAAACTTGGTAAAAATAGTTTATTTGTGATTTCCAAGGGAGTAATTCGAATTATTGTTTAATCTTGTCTGGCAAGCTACCGAAAACGCCTCTAACGATTTTGGTTAAACTTTGTAATGTTTGGAGCCTTAAGACTGCGCATAGCGGAAATATGATTTTAACGGTTTTGAAAAGAATAAAAATTTTAAAAATATTTTTTTTTAAACAAAAAAAAATTAAAAAAAAAATGTCGGAGACTCTTTTAACTTATTTCCAACTTGTTCATACATCTTCAAAATCTAGCCATGCTAAACCCTTGAACCACAACAAGTGCGTGCGACACATTTGTGCCTTGTGCATTTTATGTAATATTCATTTCTTATTATATTTTCTTAGCTTCTCGCGTATGAGTTTCTTGAGAAAGTGTACTTATTCTTAAAACGTTTAATATATTACATAGTAACAAATTTAAAAAAATTAATATATTTATCATTTTCTTTATTTAAATTTAAGTCACAAATTTCTTATACCATTTCACAACTATTTCCTTCAATTTAATAAATTAAAAATAAACAAAAAAAAAAAAAACAATAAATACATATTCAAATACCAATTGCTATTTCATCAATAAATAGAATACATTTCTAGAGCGGACCATTAACAAATAATACTGAAACATTCAATCAAGGCTATTTCAATTTGGAATCTAGTTTATAATTTATTTGAAATGAGCAAAATGAACAAAAATAATTGAAATGAAACAAAAATATATAACACCATGTGTGCGGATGAAAATATTTATGTGTTTAGGGGAAGTATGTTTAACTGATGGGGTATTTTTCGAATCTTATAATATCATCTGTCACACTCCTAGCAGCAATAGCAACAGCAGACGCACTTAAAAGATACGCATCAATATAATGATTATAAACAAACATATTATCGGGAGATTGCGGCAAAAATGCTGACAGTGCACATGCCCCCAGATTCAATGCAGTAGTTTTGCAAAACATCCTTAAACCAGAGATCAGCAGATACCAGACAGACCATAAGATATAATCGAATTAAAAAGGATGTGATAGTATAGGGGTAGAGGTGAAGGCGGTATTCAATGAAAGAGGAAAGTGTTAATAACGAGCAGCTGACATGAAAATAGGGTTGTGGAAAAAATCCATTGTTACCATTTGTAATAGTAATTTAAAAGTTTTAAAGAGAATCTTCAGCTGACAACCTGTCTTAATTGAAGCAAATTGATTTGAAAAATCTTTTAAATCTTAAGATCGTGGATACTGTTCGATTGTAATTTTTTTTTTTTTTTTTTGTTAAAAAATCCATGTGAGGTGAACTAAACTGAGATCGCCAAAATATATGGTTGTTAAAAGTTATTTTGAATCAATAGCTCATTGTTTTCTCCAATGTGTTATTTTTAAATAGTAAAATAGGGTGAATAAGGGCATTATGGTTTGATGGGGATTATAGCTCGTAAACAACAAATAGCAAAAACGATGAGAAAACTTTTGTATGTTTCTGCACTCGTATTCAACTGTTCACACAGCTATAGAGCCAAAACGGGTAGACCAATTTGCAGCACGGAATTTCTATGCTTCTATATAATTAACCAGGCTAAAACTACATTTTCACCGAATACTTAACTCAGATTGAATAAGATATACCACAAATTTTCTTCAAATCTCGAGGATTTAAATTATAAAATCTTGCAAATTAATATCTCCCATTAAAAATCTCGCAATTACAAAATAACACTTTTTAGAATCTTGCAAAATCAAAATCTCGCAATAACTAACTAACTTAAATCTCGCAAATCCAAATCTCGCCAAATTTAATTGCACTGCAACAATCTCGCGTGAGATTTTGATTAAAAAAATTTATTTTAGACCAAATTGTTATTTATTGATTGTTATTTTTCAATTTTTGTCGAGAGAACGAGAAAGTGAGAACATGGAGATTGTATATCCAGTTATAATGTTTCATGTGTAAATTGCATTAATCGTTATTTGGCATTGAACTAGAAAATCAAAGGGCACGGTAGTGCCCAGCCAAGTTCGCGGCACTACACCCTTTGTACAGGAAAAAAACTCAGGCGATTTTCAATCCCCATCTAACTTCAGTACCAATAAAGTCAGAAACTTCAAATTCGCAGTATTTTTTGAGCTGATCAAACACAGGTGGCTCACCAAATTTCAACTCTTTAGCATTAGTAATTCCCGATATATAGGACTTGAAAAATCGCAAAAACCGTAACTGACTGACTGACTCACTGACAGATCATCAAAGTTATGGAGCACTCTTCCCGACATCGATGAAACTTGAAATTTCGCACAACGGTAGGCCTTGTGATGCATACAAAGGAAAAAATCGAAAATCTGCAATTTTATATTCAGGGGGCGTGGCATCCACCCACATTCTTACAAATTCTTATAAATTATATGGAGCACTTCCGATTGTTGTAGAAGGATGAAAATTGGTCGGTCGGTAGGCCTTGAATTACTTTGAAAGAAAAAAAATCGAAAATTGGAAGTTTCAGTTCAGGGGGCGTGGCATCCACCCACTTTCTTAAAAATTCTGATAAAGTATATGAAGCACTTCTGATTGTTGAAGAACGATGGAAATTGGTAGAGCTAAATAAGACTTGAAGTACTTTGAAAGAAAAAATTGAAAAATTGGTATTTTCCTTTCAGGGGCGTGGCATCCACCCTTATTCTTAAAAATTCTTATAAACTATATGAAGGGCACTACTGATTGTTGTAGAACAATGAAGATTTGTTGGTCGGTAAGGCTTGAATACTTAGAAAGAAAAAAATTGAAAAATTGGAAATTTCCATTCAGGGGGCGTGGCATCCACCCACATTCTTAAAAATTCTTATAAATTATATGGAGCACTTCCGATTGTTGTAGAACGATGAAAATTGGTAGCTCGGTAAGGCTTGAAGTACTTTGAAAGAAAAAAATCGAAAATTTGGAATTTTCCATTCAGGGGGCGTGCCATCCACCCACTTTATCAGAATTGCTATTATTTATATGGATCGCTTTCGGTTGTCGTAGAATTATGAAACTTTGTGGAGCGATAGGGCTTGATTTTCACCTTGCAAAATAAATCTTTGCAAAAAGGAGTAAAATCACAACAAAAACATAAATATTAAAAAAAGAGCCAAGTTCTTATAACATTATTAAAGCTTGCAAGATTTTAAATTGCTAGATTTTGGCTGAAACCTGCAAGATTTTTCGTTGCAAAATTATTAAAAGAGAGCATTTTTAATTGCGATATTTTGAAAAACAAGATTTTTAATTTTCGAAGTTTTGTTATTCGAATTTTTTAAAAAAGTGAGGGATTTCGTTTTCGCCTTTCCTAATGCTGCTGGCAAATCACTGACATTATTCACAACGGTGATAGTGAATAGCCAAGCCATCTGCCGGTCAGAGTGAAAACTTGTATCTGGGTTATTGAAATAAAATTTGATAAAAACCAGGATCCCATATTCTTTTTGTAATACGTGTTTAGAGATAACCTCGACCCAGTCCCTGAGATAATAAATCGCTGCAACTTATTGTTTGACGCAAATGAAACATATTCTTAAATGTGATGCTTTTTTTGTTTCTAGCTGATGTAGGTCAGCGAAGAAAAGCAGAAAAACTGGGTCAACGAGAGTTCAGACCTTTTTTTAAAGACATGGAAGTTATGAGAGAAAAATATTTAAAAGCATGAAATTCGTCGTTTTAGCTCAAACAATTCTTTTGATAGTTTTAAGTGAAAAAAAAAGAACATGATTTTATGCAAAAAATTTCAAGTCGTTGAAGCGGTTTTTTAAAAAACCAATTTCTTATACTAAATTCTTTAAACGTTTTTAGGGAAAAATCTCAAAAACATTCTATGAGAGGTACTTTACTAATAGTTGCTATGTGTAAAATTTTGTATTTTTTGGTAGTAGATCGCACTAATTTTAGTATACGGAAAATGTTAATCAAAATCTTAGGAACCTTTTAAAAATAAAATGCATGACTGGGTCGCACGTACTTGCTCTTATGTTCAAGACACTGCGAGTTTAAGAAAATTGTATATGCAAACATGGAAATTATGATAGAAAAATGTAGAGAAGCATGAAATACGACATTTAAATTAGCTAAAACAACTCGTTTGACAGTCTTAGGTGAAAAAAAGTATGCCATTTTAATTCATGATATGATAGTATGGGAAAAAAAATTTAAAATCGTTGGAGCGGTTTTTTTTTTAATTAATTTTGTATATATAAAATTCTTAAAACATTTTTAAGAACAGATTTTGGTATGCAGATTAAAGTTATATATTTATGTGTATATAAAAACAAAATTTGAAAAAAAATTCTCAACCCGTTTTTGAGATATCGAATTTTCAAAAAAAAAGTTTGAAACTTTTTTAAAAATCCAAAAACTTTTTTTTGAAAATTTTGATATGCAATATTATTTAATTTTATCTGAAATTTGTATATAAAAAAAATCATCTAAATCCGTTCAGCCGGTAACGAGAAAATTCAAAATAAAAAAATACGTTCTATGACAGGTACTATTAATAGTTGCAAAGTGTAAAATTTTATAATTTTTGGTAGTATATCGTACTAATTTTAGTATATACAAAAAGTTTAATCAAAATCGTAGGAGTCGTTTTTAAGCAAAAAAATATTTTCCTTTGCGGTTTTTTAACTTTTGTATGAAAGGTACCGTTATTTTTTCATAAATGTAAAATTTTTTCTAAAAATATTTTAGAAAGTACTAAAAAAGTCTTAAATACCTATCGAGTTTCAAACACATCGATCATGTCGTTTCCGAAATATTTGATTTTCAAACAAAAAATTAGAAGCATTTTTTAAAAATCCAATAAACATTTTTTCAAAAATTTTGGTACACAAAACTATTTATATTTTTTGGAAGCTTCTGTGTAAAAAAAATAATTGAAATCGGTCGTACCGTTTTGAAAAAAATAAAAAAATGGTTCTTTGGGAGGTACCATTAATAACCATTTTTGAAAAATGGTTTTCCACCCAAAGAAAGCCTTTACTAAAATAAATTTATTGCATTTTTTTTAAGAAAAGTTGTCGAACCGTTTTTGAGAAAAATACGATTATGTAAATTTGCCAAAAAAAAATGTATGACAGGTTATTTTTGGTTCTAAAAAAAAAATGAAAAAAACGTGTCGGCAGAATCACCAAAAACCACTAAGTACCAAGTTTGAAGAAAATCGATAGAGCCGTTTAGGCTGTAGACGAACAGACAGACAGACAGACAGAATTGTGCCACCCACTTTTTTGGTGTTCTCTATCATCGTAATATCATGTTTGATTGTTATCACAAAATTTTTTTTTTGCACGAATCCAAAACTTGCCTTATAGTACCTATAATCACAAGTAAAAAAAAAATATTCCATAACTTTGTATGAAGGTGCCGTTATTTTTGCATGGAAGTAATTCTTTTTTAAAGTACTAAGAAACTATTAAGTATCGAATTTAAAAAAAAAATCGATTGTGTCGTTTTCGAAATATTTGATTTTCAAAAAAAAATCAAACAGTCCTATTGTTTTGAAAAGAAATCGATAGTAAAAAAATGGTTATCAATATCAATAACCATTTTTTGAAAAATGCATTTGGTTTCCCACCTTCACTCAAAATTATTTATTAATTTTTTTTAATAAAATTTGTGGGGACGCTTTTGGATTATGTAAAATTGCTAAAAAAAATTGCTTGGTATAGGTATTTTTGGTTCAAAAAAATTAAAAAAAACGTTTGGGGGATTGACCAAAACTCGCTATGTACCAAGTTTAAGGACAATCGATCCCGCCGCTTAGACTTAATTCAACGGACAGACAGAATTCTTAGAACAACTTTTTTCGTCTTCTCTATCATCCTTATAACAAGTTTGATCAAAACTCGAGTTCGAATGCATAACTTGCCATACATGTATGTAATGTAGTATCTATGTATGTACAAACTTTCTAGTGTATATATCGCAAGTAAAAATATTATTTTTTCATGGCTTGGAAGAGTTGACTCCAAATGTCAGTACCGTGGCATGCCCATTCTATGTTTGTTTTCCATTAAAAACTTCTGGCGGCGCGGGCGATGGCCACCGGTGCCACCCACGCCATTCATACCGCCCCTTTTCAACGTGCGCTTCGCCATCCGTGCCACCCGCGCCACCCATAGTAATTGACGCGGCCAGTTTTAAGTCCCCTATTCGCATTTAAAACTATAAGCATTTTCCGAATTTTCATTGATATTGTTTAAAATTGAGAACACTGCATTGCCCAAGTGATATTCCTTGATGAAAATTAATAGCTTTGCTTCAGAGATTTGTGGGCAAAAAATTTTATAAAATCTATCAGAGAAAAGTGTGGTAACTTTTGGCAAGATTTTTTTTTTATTTGACATGACCTACGTCAACCTGGCATTTGACAGACCAAAGAATTTACTGCTCTTCTGCCCAAAACTAACCAATTTTTGTAGTGTGGAACAGAAATTGAACAAATATTTGTGACAAATAGTAACATTGGTGTTTGTCGTCAATCTTCATCAAAGCTACCTTTTTGTATTTAAAGATTTTTTTTTTAATTTGAAAAACATTGAAATTAAAAAAAAAAGCGAAAAAGGGAAAATAGTTGAAATAGGAAAAAAGGCAAAAAGACAAAAAATGCAAAGCAAACTATGTATTTTTGGAATCCAGGAGGACATGAAATGTATTTGAATAAATTCGATACTTTGATAGGTACGATAACGCACAAAAAGGCAAAATTAGCAAGATCCTATTCTTAGTCATCTAACATTTGTTTGAGAAAGAATTGCCACTCCAAAATTGTGTATTAAAAATTTGTGTATGCTTTTTTTGTCGTTGTCCTAAACTGCCGCTATTCTTAACCACCCCTATTCTAAACCATCCCCCTTCCTTGTTGGTCTGAGTCCTGGTGCCAAAATAATAGCGTCCGACATTTCATTACCATAATCGTTTTTCATAGCTTTTGTCATTTGATAACTTTTGTCTTTTCAGAAATTTATTTTTTGTTTCAAAACTTTTTAATTCAGAACTTCGTCATTCAGAAATTTTTGTGTTCAGAACTTAGACGGGCTCCCACATTTTACACGGCTTTTCGAAAAAATAGGTAAAATCCTTGGAACCTGAACCTGAGCGGGTCATACACGTTACTGGTGCCTATGAAAACTGCTGAAAAAGTCTGAAGTACATAATTATGAAAATATGAAATTTCGTACGTTTAGCCTGCCCATAGTTTTATCGGTAAATTCTAAAATTTTAATACATTTTTCGTGAAGATCTTACAATACAAAGATACACTTTTTAGTGGAAATGACACTTTTTTGTTTTCGAGTTTCTTAAAAAATATAATAGTTTGCTCAACTCAGCTCACCGCTCATAAAGACAACACTGAAAAATATTATTTTTCTAGGTACCTATACTAAAGAAAACAAACGCATAAAAAGGATTTCCATTTCCATATGTGTTGGACGTGTTAAGCCAACCATTCACCGCACCGAACATAGAATCTGCAAAAGTGACTTCTCTTGTACATAGAAGAAGATTGAGTACACACACAAAGCAAACAAAGCAACAACAAGTTGGCACTCATGACGTATGTCCTTTGCTCCTAGTCGTATACCTACTGCACCAGCACCATCAGCACTATGCGTCCTTGTCCTTTTTCTTTCAAATCGATAAATACCTACTCCACTTTCAAACTCAAAAGTCTGTCATGGTTTATTGAATTTTCCAAATTATATTTTTAGTTTGAACTTATTACCGGTCAAAGCTCCACAGTACTTAAAGTTCTCATTAAATATTATCACTGCCAAATATATTTTTTGTTATAGAGATACCTAATTAAATGGAAAGATCTTATCACAATGATGATTACCTCACATGAACCCCAGGAAAGAACTCACTTTACCGAAATAAACCAAATTGAGGTATTGACCATGAAAAAAAAAACTAATATCGCAAAATATGGGGCAAGTTTTGTTACGCACTCAGGTGATAACATTCATATGTCGGAGATTAATTTATATTTTATTATATTTTCAACACACAAATAAGTAAACAAAAAGTTAACAAACCTGAACGGAAAAAAAACTATAATTGGCCGGATCACAATCACAAAAGAAAAATCAGAAAGGTATAAAAATATTCACGCACGTGAGACGTATGGGTGCACTAGTAAAGCACTTGTTTTTTGGCTTTGCGGAATAATTCTTTTATATTTTTTTTTTTTTTAATTTTCACCAAAATTAGAAAACCTTGAATTATTGAACCGTGGAAAGAAGAGGTGAACTCTGAGTGCACCAAAGAGATAATTGAAGGGAAGTTAATCTCAAACAAAATAAACCGAAAAATCGCTTAGAGGTTTTAAGACTAAAAAGTTGTGGTTTCACTAGTACTAGAATAGCGTACTCTATACCGACACACATTTACCACACGACCGACGGACGCAAAGTCTAGGTTTAAACTGAATGAACTGAAATTGTTCGAATGGATGTGGAGCTCGGAAAGTATAATCGCCAAGTTGGATTCGGTTGGAATCGAATTAGATATTTTTGCTGTGTATGTCTCTTTGGTTGGAATGGATTTTTGGTCGGTATCGGTGGTGCTGAACTGCTGATGCATGGGTGTTGGGTGAGTACTGAGAAATAACAGAGCGCAATCTCTAAAGATTGAGATTGTTTGTTCGTGAGTAGTGTGAATTATGATGCGTGGGAAGGGTAAAAGGCCGGTTCGAGATTGCTATTTTTATGGGATCTCGGGGGGGTTTCGAATGCGGGCGGTTTGTTTACATTTTTTCGAGAGAGTTCAATGTGACGTTGTTTTGTTTTGTTTATTTTTCGTTTACATTTTCTGCAGACGGTGACGGGCCCTAGCGGCAATGCTTCTCCTAGTATTATATGAAAGGTGGAAATACGTTACGTTACGTGGTGTATACATTTTTATCAAGCAGCGTTGTTTTTAGAGTGTGATGTAACAAAGCAAATAGACCTTGCCAGAATTAAAAATTAAAAATCTATGAATTTTTCCGTTGCAATGGATTTTCTTTAAAAATATACTTCGATTCCTTAGTGCCTAGGTAGTGCAGGAAAGGTATTTAAACAGGATTTGATTTTTAATTTGCAACATACATTATTTTTATGTTCACAATATAAATAAAATGCACGACTGGGTCGCACGTTCTTGCTCTTATGTTCAAGACACTGCGAGTTTAAGAAAATTGTATATACCTATGTACAAACATGGAAATTATGAGAGAAAAATGTAGAGAAGCATGAAATACGACATTTAAATTAGCTAAAACAACTCTTTTGACAGTTGGAGGTGAAAAAAAGTATGCCATCTTAATTCATGATGGAATATGATTGTATGGGAAAAAAAATTTAAAATCGTTGGAGCGGTTTTTTTTTAAATTAATTTTTTATATATAAAATTCTTAAAACATTTTTAAGAACAAATTTTGGTATGCAGACTTAAACTATATATTTATGTGTATATAAAAACAAAATTTGAAAAAAAAATTGTCAACCCGTTTTTGAGATATCGAATTTTCAAAAAAAAAGTTTGAAACTTTTTTTAAAAATCAAAAAACTTTTTTTTGAAAATTTTGATATGCAATATTATTTAATTTTATCTGAAATTTGCATATAAAAAAATTGATCTAAATCCGTTCAGCCGATAACGAGAAAATTCAAAATAAGAAAATACGTTTTATGACAGGTACTATTAATAGTTGCAAAGTGTAAAATTTTATAATTTTTGGTAGTAGATCGTACTAATTTTAGTGTATAGAAAAAGTTTAATCAAAATCGTAGCAGTCGTTTTTAAGCAAAAAAATATTTTCCTTTGCGGTTTTTTATCTTTTGTATGGAAGGTACCGTTATTTTTTCATAAATGTAAAATTTTTTCTAAAAATATTTTAGAAAGTACTAAAAAAGTCTTAAATATCGAGTTTTAAACAAATCGATCTTGTCGTTTTCGAGATATTTGATTTTCAAAAAAAAAATTTGAAACATTTTTTAAAAATCCAATAAACATTTTTTCAAAAATGTTGGTACACAAAACTATTTATATTTTTTGGAAGCTTTTATGTAAAAAAAATAACTGAAATCAGTTGTACCGTTTTGAAGAAAATCAAAAATAAAAAAATGGTTCTTTGGGAGGTACCATTAATAACCATTTTTTAAAAATGGTTTTCCATCCAAAGAAAGCCTTTACTTAAATAAATTTATTGAATTTTTTTTAAGAAAAGTTGTCGAGCCTTTTTTTGAGAAAAATACGATTATATAAATTTGCCAAAAAAAATGTATGACAGGTATTTTTGGTTCTAAAAAAAATGAAAAAACGTGTCGGCAGAATCACCAAAAACTACTAAGTACCAAGTTTGAAGAAAATCGATCGAGCCGTTTAGGCTGTAGAGGAACAGACAGACAGACAGACAGACAGACAGACAGAATTGTGCCACCCACTTGGTGTTCTCTATCATCGTAATATCATGTTTGATTGTTATCTCAAAATTTTTTTTTTGCACGAATCCAAAACTTGCCTTATAGTACCTATAATCGCAAGTAAAAATATAATAGGGAGCTTATGCATGTTATGAGAAATATTAATGTAATTTATGCCGTGGTCCGCGAACTTTTCACAAAATACAACCCAAAAAACTGTCATCGAGAATATAAATTTTCTTCTTTCAGCTTGAAAGATCAGTGCTTGCCAAAAATGCACTCAATGCACGTATTTTTAAAACATTGTGCAATAAAATAGACGTCGAACATGAAACTTCGCTTTATCACGCTTAAGTTTGTTCGTTATCAAAATGCAATATGTAGTTGATATGTTAGGTAGATGATTATTTGATAAGTGTCAAGTATGCAAAGCAACTTTAACGTATCGGAAAATGAATAGATGGATAATATGCCATTAGTTAGTCATTAGTTAGTTGTGAAAACTCCGAATTTTTCGTTCTATGCTTTCTATGTTTATTGGATATCAAGTTGGCACCCTGTCGAAAATCTGTAAAAAATATTATACTTAATGGCTAATAGCTTTATAGCCTGCCATCAATTAGTCGTTTATTAGTTGTGACAAATTCAATTTGATTATGCAGTGCTTTTTATGTTTTTTTTTTGTGTTTTGCAAACTTTATATCAAGCTAGAAAATCAACTCTCAGGGATCGAAAAAAGGGTAGGTAGATAAACTGTCGTTATTACGTCTTTAATCAGTTGTCACAATTTCGAATTTTTAGTTCTATGTTTCTATGTTTTTTTGAAAAGTGGAAAAAACTTCTTATACTCAATATTTTTCTGCTTTATAAACTGTCGTTTACCATTCGCTTATTATTTGTGACAAATTCAGTTTATCGTGCGATGCTTTCTATGTTTTGTTGGTTCCTTGCTACCTTGATATCAATTTAGCAATTTAGTCTCACGGATCGAAAAATGGGTAGCTGGATAAATTGTTGTCAGTCAGTTGTTAATTGGTCGTGACAGTTTGGATTTTGTCGTTATATTTTTTCTATGTTTTTTTTCGAAATGTGGTACAAACTTCCAAATCTTAGTATTTTATTGCTTAGTAAATTGGCGTAAGCTAATCTTTGATTATATGTGTAGTTTTGAAAAACCAATTTTGTCATGCGATGTTTTCTATATATTTTTATGTGACTTGTTTTCTAAGAGTGCGAAGTCAACAAATCAATATTCATCTTCGATTCGTGAAAGTTGCCTTACTTACTTAACACTCCTAGAAAACAAATCACTCAAAATTACATAGAAAACATCGAACGATAAAATTGAATTTTTCAAAATTAATTAATGACAAATGAACACCAAATTATTAGGCAGTAAAATATTAAGTTTTTCAAAAAAAAAAAAGAAAACAAAGAACGACAAGTTCGAAATCGTCACATCTAACTGACGACTAGTTAATGGTAAATTATTAAGCCATAAACCATCCGGTAGCAGTTCTTACCCCATTTTGAGATGATACTATGCCAACTTGAAGTCAAGTTAGCAAAGAACACAAAAAAACATAGAAACAATAGCACGACAAATTCAAAAGGTCAAAACTAATAAAAGACTAGTAAATGGCAAACTATTAAGCCATAAACGATTCGGTATTAGCAGTTTTAATCTCTTTTTAAGGTGGTGCTTTGCTAGCTTAATATGAAGCTAACGATGTACTTAAAAAAACATAGAAAACAATGATTGAATTCAATTTTTCACAACTAATTAATGACTAGTTAATGGCAAATTATTAAGCCATAATACATAAAGTATAAGAAGTTTTTCATGCTCTTCGAGTTGTGTCAAGTTACCAAAGAACCCAAAAAAAAAACAAAGAAAACATTGGACAACAAATTCGAAATTGTCACAACTATTTAACAACTCACTAACGGCAAACTATCCACCAACCCATTTTTTCGATTTTTGAAAGTTGCTTTGCCAAAATCACCCAAAAATATATAGAAAACATCGCACAGTAAAATCGAATTTCAGCACAGCTAATTAACGATTAATAAATGAGAAATTATTTAGCAGTAAAATATTGAGTTTTATATAGAATGATAAATTCGGGATTAAAACAAGTAATAAACGACCAATTATCTAAGTACCCATTTTTCGTTACCAGAGAGTTGCTTATACTAGCTTGATATCATGCTAGCAAAGCATTCAAAAAAACATAGAAAACATTTTAAAAAAAGTTCAAGATTATCACAACTCATTAACAACTAAATAAATAAAAAAATTAATAAATTGGGTGGCGCAACAGCTCGTGGAGAACCAGGGCCTAGTAACTTACAACTCTCAACCATTCCTGTGTGCGTGTTGTTGGCAGGAATGGAGGGGACCTACAGTTTTTTGCCGAGTCCGAACGGCTTAACAAGAAGCACTTTTTCATGACAAGTATATAGCCCAGGCAAAATGTACTTTCACTGCGGAATAAATCCAAATGAAGGTTTTGAAATGCAATAATCTTTATTTTGGTATAAGGAATACTCACCCAAAAGTCCATTGACAAATCGTGTGCACGTTAGAAGTTATTCAAGGCCAAATGTCAAAAAAATTGGTTTTTCGCCTATAACTTTTAAACGGTAAATGCTATCAAAAAGTACTTCATACAAATCTTGTAGATCATATCATTTTCTATAAGAAATGTTAGCGTACTTCCTTTTTTTCTCCGACTGATCGTTTAGGAGATATCGCCATTTAAAAAAGACGTTATTTGAAAAAAAAATTCTGTTTTTCGCCTGTAACACATATGAACGGTGATTGCTATCGAAAACAACTTCATACGACGTTTTAACACTATTAAATTTTCTACAAGAATATATAACTTTTTTTTCTACGAGTGATAGTTCCAAAGATATCACTATATTAAGAACTTCGTCAAAAGTTAAAAAATCTGGTTTTTTGCTCTTTACTCTCAACTACGAAGTTTTCAAAGATAAATTTATATCTACTTTTTGTGTTATTATATTGTCTACAAAAAAATACTTTTCAACTTTTTTCATAGGAGTGATCAGTTAGAAGATATTAGTACTTCAAAAAGGTGAAAAGTTCAAAATATGGGTTTTTTGCCTACAACTTTTAAACAACAAATTTTGTGAAAAAAATTTTGTGCACAATTTATAGATTATATGACTCTCTACTAGAAAAAAAATTCATATTTGTTGTAAAATTGATCATTTAAATCATATTACTATTTCTAAAATTGATTAAAAATCTAAAACACCGGTTTTTACGTCTTTTCACTTGAATGACAAAGTTGTCGAAAAATAATTTATTTTCATTGTTAAGGTAGTCATATTTCCAACAAGCTAAGTTTTTTATATACCTTATACGTATACACAGAAAAATTTGTATTTTCGAAATTCGAACATTTTTAAAACAGCAATATCTCGTACCTGAGCACTCGTATCAAAAAAGTTATGATAATACTTCTTGTTGGAAATATCTCGGCAAATCAAAAGTCTAACTCTAAGCTACAATCTGTGCCTTCACATTTTTTTCAAAAAAAAGTGATAGTTTTCGAAAAATAAAGAAAAAACTGAATTTTACCCCCTTTTGGCCCCCTATAAAATTTTAACCTGGCCCAAATTTAGGGTAATTTCTAGGAAATGCTCCACCAAAATTCTGCTTTGTCGGAATTTTCTTCGAAGTAAAGTCCAATTTTTCTTCCGCTATTTATGAAGCAAAAATTGCTAGCCTTTCAGGAAAAAATAATCTTTAAATAAAAAATAATTTAATATCTTTTGTGAAAAATGCGGTCATTAATTGATGAGCCTTCCTTGAGGGAAGTTTTTAAATTGGAATTCGCAAAAAAAAAGGTTTTGAGGGCTGTATCTGAACTTACATTACGACGAAAGATACTACCAGAACTGGTGAACCGATTTGCCTGAAACTTTGGACTTGAGGTTCTAAAGTGATTTCATAGAAGAAATTGAAAGGTTTCCAGGTTCAAAAATAGCTGCAGGTATTTGTCATACAACCATTACGAAAAATCTCTGATTTTTATCAATTTTGTAATATTGCGACCGGTTCTAATACTGTCTCAACGTAAATGGCACGCTTATATTATAAAACGAAAACAATTGGGTACCTCCACCAACTATACATTCTGTTACTAATAAAGTTATTCAGTTTTCGTCTGTCTTTTATCAGGCAAGTCTCAATATTTTTAATGAGAACTTAGCATTAGGTCATTTCTGACTGTATTTTTGTTTTATTTCTTATTCATGTCATCACATACTATTTAAAATAAAAACAATGTCTCTATTTCTTCACCTTTCGTCATTTTTATCAGCAGAAATCAATTTGTCGCCTATAAAACACATGGACTTGTTTTTTTTTTCTTTAATTTTGTATATTCTTTTGAAAAAAGGAATCACCTTCGAAAGAACATGTTTTAGGTGGAGATAAGGATGATGACCAGGAAGTTTCCTTGATTGCAATTTTTCGAAGAAATAAGATGGTTTAAAAAGAATTTTATGACATGAATTATAGGTAGGTACATATGTATTGGTATTATGTATGTAAATTTTAACAGAACTAAAATACAATAGAGTTACGATATCCCGCACAATAAAATCTTGAATAACGAAATCTCGCATTTTTTTTAAATCTCGAATAACGACATCTCGCAAATTAAAAATCCTGTTTTTCATAATCTCGCAATTAAAAAATCTCGCTTTTAACAATCTCGCATTAACATCTGGAACCTAAAAATCTCGTAAATTTAAACCAAAATCTCGCAAATTAAAATCTCGCAAATTCCAATTTCACAGCAATTAATCGCCCACGGCTTTTACAATTTTTTTTTTTTTGAGAATGCACCCAAGTGTATTTTGCATAATTTTTTTTTTCCAAGTGATAACTATATCCGTGAATAAGAAAATTGTGCATCCTTTATGTATTACTGTTAACAACCTCTTTAATAATTTTTGTTGTCTTTTACGCGTTTATAATGGAACTAAAAGTATTGTCTACTTCAAGGCCAAAGACGATTAATGCAATTTGCACATGACACTTTACAACTGGATATACCATCTCTATGTTCTCTCTCTCTCTCTCTCCCTCTTTTTCTTTTTCTTTCGACAAAAATAATATTGAAAAATCAATAGTTACCTACAATTAATAAAAAACAGTAAGGTCTAAAAGTACTTAGGCACTGGATTTACATAATTTGAGGGAGGTAGTCTACGCTAGAGTGAGCTCAGCTCACCCAAAAATAATTTAAGCTCACCCAAAAAAATTCAGAGATATTTTAAGATTTTCCAAGTTTTCATTTTGAGCCAAAATATTTGTTTCCTTTGAAATAAAATTTAAAAAGTTATGTATAATACCAACCTTCCCGTTTTATACATTATACCGCACACTTTGATTTCTTCGTCAGTAAACCGAGGACTCCCCGGTTCGTTGCTCTATTTCTGTTCTGGTATGCTCATGTTGTCAGTCACTTGATTTGTTATTTTTCAGTCAAAAGTGTGCTGCGATTGTGGAACATTATAGAATACACAAAACACATAATATAAATTCAATATAGCCTTTTTAACCTTTAAGCCTTTAAACTAAAAAAGACTTTAAGAATCTGTTAAAGTTTCGTAAGAACTGTCATATACATATGTATAGAGCTGCAAAGCAAAAACAAAAGTTGGTTTCTTATCTTAAGACCTTTTTGAATGGCAATCAGGAAGACCGATTTGATACGGGTACAATTTTATTTTCGATTCTGAAATCAGATCCAAAAGCATTTTTTTCAAATTTTCAGGGCAAGAACTGTCATTGTGGCATCAATAGGAAAAGCCGTTTAATGCAGTTTAAGCTAAATTTTGATAAAATTTAAAAATTTATTAAGGATTTTGACGTTTGTGAATGCAAAAAGAGCAATATATTGCTATTTGTCAAATAATTCTATTGAGAACTTTCCGAAATGCTTTAAAGGCTCTCCCAACCCAACGCGAAACTATAGCGAATCATTCACAAAGACAGTTTTTTTTTTTGTTTGGCATTGTGTATCTGTTATATTTTGTATCGTTGCGAATGATTCGCTATGATTTCGCGTTGGTTTTGGGAAGCCTAAAGCTCTTTTCAGTACCAGCACCAGGTAATGACTAAATGCAAATTTCTACATCATTATGATTTTCCGTAAGAAAATGTGAGCTCACCCAAAACAACCCTCAGCTCACCCATACGTTTGATCCTGGCTACGGGCGTGGGTAGTATATCTTGCAAAATTTAATTGCATTGCAACAAATACATTATTTTAGTCAAAATCCGGGAAATTAAAATCATGTGCGAGATTTTAATTTTAAAAAAATGTATTTGTTGCAATGCAATTAAATTTTTCGAGATTTTGGTTTGCGGGATTTGAATATTGCGAGATTATGAAAAGCGGGATTTTGTAATTGCTCGATTATGAAAAGCGAGATTTTGTAATTGCGAGATTTCGTTATGCGAGATTTTTTTAAACTTTTTAAACTTTTTTAAGTAGATCAAAATAGAGTACTAAAGATTATTAGTTTACTGCTAATATTTTAAGTATGAATTTGTATTATATTTTATTCTATTTTCATAATGGATAAATGTTAGATACTGAAATTTTGACTGATGATTGAAATTAATTTGTTATTATTTAAACATAAATTAAAACACATCCTAGACTACCGCTGAACGGAGATAATGGCAATATTTGAGCACTATCACATATGAATTTATATCTCTTCAGTGCATGAATAGACTATATACTCAGGTTTATTTTTTCGTATTTCAATTAAATGAAATTATATTTATTTTCATTAGATCGAAAAATTAAAAAAAAAAATGCATCGAAATTACCAGCTTAGTTCAATTTTGACCACTACCCATGAATGGAGAGGATCCGTTATCTGAATTGAATATTTCAAAACAAATTTGAAAAGGTTGGTCTTACAAATCAAAACTCACGTGTAAGTGATCGAATTTTTTCGGTCATACTTAGCTATGCAGCATGCAATAACTCAAGGTTCGTAGAGAGATAAAATAGGATTCGCTCTCTCGTGAAAAATTCAAGAGGGAATTTTATTTTAAAATAAAATTCGCTATCACGAACGAATAAAATTTCCTGCGATCCGTAAAATATGGTTCGATCTCGAATTTATCACGCGGGAACTATTGAAGATCCATAAACGATCCGTTGATCCATTCAAATAAGAAAGAAAATTTATTTTTTCGAAAAGAGGAATTTTCAAAAAGCTTAAGTTTCTAAGATAGAATGAAATAAGAAAAAAAATCAAAGCAGGGTGTTTCCGAAATATGTCAATATTTTGCAACTTCATTGTTCCTTGAGCAATTACACCGCCACTGGTGATAGCGAAAACAGAATTAAAAAGATCTAAAATATAATTTTCTTTCTTAATTCTATAGCATCCATAACCTTTGTCAGTTTCATTTAAATCGCTCAGGGAACAATGAAATTGCAAAATGCGGAAATTTTTTTGAAACACGCTGTTTTGAAAATATTTTTACTTGCGATTATAGGTACTATAAGGCAGGTTTTGGATTCGTGGAAAAAAAATTTTTTGAGATAACAATAAAACATGATATTACGATGATAGAGAACACCAAAAAAGTGGGTGGCACAATTCTGTCTGTCTGTCTGTTCGTCTACAGCCTAAACGGCTCGATCGATTTTCTTCGAACTTGGTACATAGTGGTTTTTGGCGATTATGCCCACACGTTTTTTTTTTTATTTTTTTTTTTTACCAAAAATAACGGTACCTGCCATTCAATTTTTTCTAGCAATTTTACATAATCGTCTTTTTCTCAAAAACGGCTCGACAACTTTGCTTAAAAAAATTCAATACATTTATTTTAGGAAAGGCTTCCTTTGGGTGAGAAACCATTTTTCAAAAATTGCTATTGATGGTACTTCCCAAAGAACCATTTTTTTAATTTTTAAATTACTTTTCTTATACAGAAGCGTCCAAAAAAATTTTGAAAAATATTTTTTGGATTTTTCAAAAATTTTTCAAATTTTTATTTACAAAATTAAATATTTCAAAAACGACATGATCGATTTTTTTGAAACTCGATATTTAATAGTTTTTTAGTACTCTCAAAAATATTTTTAGAAAAAAATTTACATTTATGAAAAAATAACGGTACCTTCCATACAAAAGTTAAGAAACCGCAAATGAAAATATTTTTTTGCTTAAAAACGACTCCTACGATTTTGATTAAACTTTTTCTATATACTTAAATTAGTACGATCTACTATCAAAAATTATAAAATTTCACACTTAGTAACTTTTAATATACCTGTCATAGAACGCATTTTTTTATTTTGAATTTTCTCGTTTTCGGCTAAACGGATTAAGATGAATTTTTTATACAGGGTGTCCCGGACCTGAGTGGAAGTATTTCAGGGGGTGGTTCTTTGGGTTATTCTAAGAAAAAAATTGTATAGGGGGAAAGTTGTATCTCCCCTCCCTGAGGCAGGGAGGGGCAGTTTCTGAAACATTGACTTCAAATGCAAAAAAAAACATTAAAAATCAACGGAAACACATTTAATTATTTGCTACAATTTTTTTGAAAGCTAATACTCCATTCTTGTATTTGGTTTTTAAATCAAGTTGTCTAAGCGAATAGTTTTTGAGAAATTAAATTTCAAAGTCAAAATTAAAAAAAAAAATTGTAATTTTTTTTTCTTAAGTCGATATTTTACAAAATTTTACGTAATTAAGGGCATTTTTTGTGTTCAATATTCAATGCCCTCATTATTTTTTAGTCCATTACCGAAAACCAAATGTAAAAACCTTTCTTAGTTTTTGATAAATTAAGAAAAAACAAAAGGTACTTTTCCCGAATAAGCCTGAAAAATGAATTTATTCATGAATTATCCATAATTTAACCCTTTTTCGGGCTTTTGTGGTAAAAGTACCTTTTGTTTTTTCTTAATTTCTCAAATACTAAGAAAGATTTTTACATTTGGTTTTCGGTAATGGACTAAAAAATAATGAGGGCATTGAATATTGAACACAAAAAATGCCCTTAATTACGTAAAATTTTGAAAAATATCGACTTAAGAAAAAAAAATTACAATTTTTTTTTTAAATTTTGACTTTGAAATTTAATTTCTCAAAAACCATTCGCTTAAACAACTTGATTTAAAAACCAAATACAAGAATGGAGCATTAACTTTCAAAAAAATTAAAGCAAATTATCAAATGTGTTTTCGTTGATTTTTAATGTTTTTTTTGCATTTGAGGTCAATGTTTCAGAAACTGCCCCTCCCTGGCCTCAGGGAGGGGAGATACAACTTCTCCCCCATACAATTTTTTTCTTAAAATAACCCAAAGAACCACCCCCTGAAATACTTCCACTCAGGTCCGGGACACCCTGTATACAAATTTCAGAGAAGATCAAATAATATTGCATATCAAAATGTTCAAAAACAAAGTTTTTGGAATTTAAAAAAAACTTTCAAACTTTTTTTTTTTTGAAAATTCGATACCTATCTCAAAAACGCGTTGACATTTTTTTTTTTTTTATTTTTTTATGTTCACATAAATATATACTTTAGATTTGCATACCAAAATTTTGTCTTAAAAATGTTATAAGAATTTTATATATAAAAAATAAATTTTGAAAAAAAAAACGCTCCCATACAATCATATTCAGTCAAGAACTAAGATGGCATTCTTTTTTTCACCTAAAATTGTCAAAAGAGTTGTTTTCGCCAATTTAAATGTCGTATTTCATGCTTCTCTACATTTTTCTCTCATCATTTCCATGTTTTTATATACAATTTTCTTAAACCCGCAGTGTGTTGAACATAAGAGCAAGTACGTGCGACCCAGCTGTGCATCTTATTTTTTTTTTTTTTTTTTTTTTTCTTTTTAATTCTGTATCAACTATCACCTGTTTCATTGAAATTGCTCAAAGAACTACGACGTTGCAAAATATTGACATATTTTTGAAACATCCTGTTTTGAAAATATCAAAATCTAAACGAGTTCCCTAAAATCACCTTTTTCCGGAGCAGTAAGAAAAACAGTAACATTTTTCATTTCTAAGTGGTTTTTCAATGCCTTGACATCGTAGCCATCCTTCAATAGAATTGGACAATGAATGGCTTGACAGACGTGGACCAACTATATTTTGACGATTTATCAGCTTCTTCATCATAAGACAAATATTTTTTAACTTACTCAAATGACTTTATTTTCCCCATTTCAAAAAAAAAGAACACTTCACAAAGTGAATGGATACTTGATGGTAAATGATTCGTTTTAAGCACAGTACACATATTAAAGGTAACTAGTATCGCCCCGTGGTCGAAATTCGACCTTTCTCTATTAATGTTTTAATGGCAACATATTAATATAAAAATTAGATTCTGCCAGAGCGATTGGCTATACCTTTCAAATAAAAAAAAAATTGTGAAAATACGATGCCATTAAGTCAGTTAAAAAGGGAGATATAGAAAAGTGTTTACGTATTAATATATAGATATCATTAGAGTTTTGATTTTTGTTTCTTCTGCGCGTATATCAACATTTGTGTCAAATGCCAGTATTTGTTTTTGTTTTTACGTGTACCTATTTAAGTCATCACGTTCCCAGCCATTTTTATTTCTGACAATTTAAATCTTAATTTGTTGTATTTTTTACGTGTGTTTTCATCCTCACGATCACAGCCATTTTTTTTTTCCGACTGACAACCTGCGCAGTATAATACCTTAGATTTGTGTACTGTGCGTTTTAAGGATCTTTTCAGAACCTTATTGTGAGAGAACTAAATATATTCTAGATCAATTTAATTTTTCCTATTTTTCACGAAAGAGAGATACAGAAAAAAAAAAGTATTTAGTTTGTTTCGTGAGAGAACTAAGTGGAGTCCCATCAGGGCCTAAATATTGCAAAATTCAATTCTTTAAACTGATAAAGACATACCCAATTTACAATTTGCTATCATATTTTGCAGCTTTGGCTTTTTTCGGTACTTAATGGCTAATTTTACATTCTTAAAAATAGTGGAACTCAAGATGATGATCATAACGAAATAGATTGTATGCACCCTTAAGATGTGTTTATATCGGAGCGTCGATAAACGATTCGTTTAGTTTAGTTTATTTCATAAGACATAGTTACAAGACTTCAGGAATTACTTGATAAATACAATATAATTCAAAACAATGCAGTACAAAATAAAATAAATTAATAAAACTTTCAAGCTGGGGCGATCCTAACAAAGAAAATCATCGATCATATTTTCGAAGCTCTTATCGGGGATAGAGGCTGAACATTTTCTCATGAAAATAAATAATTTAAAACCGAACAACATAAACACAGCCTTACAAAACATCGCTTATCGAAGCTCCAATATGAACACTTTATAAGAGCTGTGAGCTGTGACTCAAGCTTTGGTTTCATCGTTGCTCACATCGCTGCTCAAATCGTTTATCATAGCTTCAGCATAAACACAAACCAAAACCTACATTAGTTGTGCGTTGCTCAAAAACTTCACAATTTAATTTAAATTTAATAATCAATTACTGGCTATAGGTTGAGAAATACTGTTTCAATTTTCAAAAATAAGGTGTCTGTTGAAAATGTAATTCACCACATATATAAATAGAATGCAAAAATAACACTTGCATACAACTTGAATAGCTGATATGCTTCGATATGCTTAAAAATAAGTTTTTCATTGTATTTACAATAATTGTGATCTCATTTTTGAAACAATCATCAAAATTTCCCTTTGACTAATCACCAGTTATTTTGGCATATAAAATAATTTTTCTACGTTAACCACAAACTATGATATAGATTTTTAAACATTATTCAACGTTAAAATTATCAAACTTGCAGTACATTGGACGATAAAATTCGTGGTTTGGAAAATCATGAGTTAGCTCTCCGGAAATGGTTAGTAACTTTGGTAATTGTTTCTTAATTTCCAAAACTAAGATATCAAATAAATAATAACTTTTAGAAAGAATGTTTCAATACAAATTATAAGAATTCAAATGAACATAAAATTTAGGAGTGCAACTTGATAAATATATATATCTTAACGACAAAAATTAATCTTTATTTATGATTTGCCTAACAAAAAGCATCTTTGAAGAGAAAGTACAGAAAATACAAATATTTTCTGCATCTGTTATTATTTATCATATTTGTATTCCTTAGAACGAAAAATATTCCACATACGCAACGGTGAACCCAAGTATTTATTCGAAAGATAACATGTTCCACATTATGTACACTAGAAGAAAAGGTGAAAATCTTAAAATAAATATAAAATATTAGGCTTCTGTCGAAATACAATGTGTCAACGTTTTAAACGTTGACGATGATCACTATAACAATGACGTCCAGTCGATCAGTGCACTGTGCACTCCCAAATTCGTCGATGAGTTATGTAAGTCAACGTGATTTGTCCTTTTTGATGTCAACACATTGACACATTAAACTTTGAAAGGCGTGACTAGGTCATGTTTTTGATTGTTTCAACTGGAACTTTACGCCACGTGTGACGCTAGTGATTTTGATTCTGAAAGAAAAGTTCAGAAGTGATTTCTCTTCTTTAGAACAGTGTGGTGGTTACCAACTATGGTGGTCCTCAGACCCCTGAAGCCGTCATTCAGAGACTTTCTTGGCATGCATTTGGTGCTGGTGTTTTTAAATGGATTGATATCGTCCCAAACCCATGTTTTGTTCAAGCATCCATTCATTATAAATTGGTCTCATAGTCAAAGATACGTTGTTTGTCGAAAAATCACTATTTTAAAAGTAAAATTTTATGACTTCCACTCGTTGTTCAATGCTACATATCACATTTCACTGTGATTTTCTTACACTTTAATAGCATGGTCGCTATAACCTTAACAAGTTTCTAGCGTTCCTCTTAAAATAATCTTTAGATGCACAGCAAAGCCACTGTTGTTTTAAATACATTGCTATTAATTGGTTGAAATATTACAATATTTTTTTTTTTTTTTTGAATAACTAAAGTTATGCGCTGTTAGGTATTATCTTTAACATTATTGTCTTTTCTTCCTCAAAGGTATGTTGTTCTGAAAATTTTGAAATAAATAAAAAACACATTAATAATTTTAAAGAGTGTCTCATTAGCTTATGAGCTCGGCCTATTTTGACATCGTCTTTCGACTTTTACAAAAATGTTTTATTCGAATTCAAAATCAAATATTCAAAGGTGCTCAGAGCGTGACTAATAAAAGTGTCAGAAAACTGTAATTATTCTTTACGACGTTACTTTTATGGCACCTTACCAAATGCCAATTAAACAATAATGACGGATGAAGAATGATATTTAAGGTTTATTAAGCAATAATTATCTATCTATTTATGCCGTTTTTAATTTTGAGTCAATACAAATACATACATATACAGACAAATATAAAAAAGTAAATCTAAAAAGATATTCAAAACACTCTTGAGGGTTGCGTTATGGAGATATTGAACTGTTTTCTTTTAATTGTTAAAAAAAAATAGAAAATGAAATTAAAAAAAAATCTATGAATGAGTTCCATCGGAGTCTTTTCAAAGTTATTCGTTACTAAAATTCAGTCATACTTATAGTTTCTTAATTTATAATAATTAATCAATTTATTGGTAGAAATATTACATTCTATTGGCCATAAATGAACCGTGCTAAGGACATTTATGTCACATTTATATTACTTGATGGAAAATAGCTATGAATAGTTGATTTGAGTTCAAAATGGCACTTAATTTTGAAATCAAATATAATTATTAAAAAGAGGCTGAATAGTTAACGTCTTCGGTCATTTGACATACCTAATTATTTTTAAAAATCTTAATTCAAATTAAATAATTAAAAGAAGTTACCTTACATCAATCTTAAAAGAGCCATAAGCTTAAGTATGTGAAGTTGACATAACATTTTTGAGTTAGACCAATGGGACCATGGCAGGAATTTGCAGGGTTTTTTTTTATTTTGTATGCATTTCTATTCCGGATTTTGCAGTTCACCAAATAGTGGATGTAGCTGACTGTACTGCTAGCTTCACTGTGAGGTTAGCAATGCATGTCCTTTTCTCAGCAACCGGGCTAGCTAGGAATTTGAAATGATGCTCTGAATTTGCAGTTTAATTTGCAGTTCAAGAAAAGGAAAAAAAACAAATTTTTAAATCCTTATCTACATAAAAAAAATTCATACTGTATACTGCTAACTTCGCTGTGAAGTTAACATAGAAGTCCTTTTCTCAGCAACGGTGATACTAAGAAATTTGCTCCAAATGTGCAAAATTAATTAATTCGATTTTTTTTCAAATTTGGACTTCAAAATTTGAACTTAGTTTTTATCTTGAAGTGCATGAAAAACTTTCGTTATAACCGATTTTCCATTTTCTGTTCTTTATTAAAATATGGACAAACTTTTTTATTTAAGTAAAACTTTTATTTGAATCGCCCTCTCTAGGCTTGAAATTATTGAAAGCTTTTATTCAATAGAAAAAACTCCATGTTTTGAACTAATTATTGTCAAAACAGAAATTCGCAAATTGGAAATATACATAATTTATTATTTTAAATTTGCAACTTAATTTTATTTTTATTATTCGTTATAAGCGTTAGATTTTTACTTTTTCATTCAAAACTGTTTGTTAAAAGCGATAATTCGATATAAGCACTGTCGTTAAAAGCGATATTCGGTTAGTACAATTTGTATGAACCTCTTCAAGATTAATTCGCAATATCCTATATTTCGTTATAGCCGATGTCGTTTTAACCGACTTTGACTGTAATTGTAGAAAAACATATAAATAAATTTAAAAAAGCATTCAAATTGTTATTTTAATTGAATAAAACATTGCTAAAATCGTAAATTCAATTTTCAAAAAAAAAATTGAATCTTTTTTTAAAAATCCAAATTTTTTTTTTTTTTCATATGCATAATTATTACCATGTTTAAAAAAGCTAATGAGAAAATCTAAAATCAAAAATTCCATTATATGGCAGGTATTACAATAACAGTTTTTGATCATTTTTGTTTTACCAAAAAGTCCACGATACCAACAGTAATACACTGTCTTTTACTTGCGATATACATAGGTACTATAGGCAAGTTTTATATTCGTGCAAAAAAAAAATTTAGATAACAATCAAATACAAATATCATTACGATGATAGAGAATACGAAAAAAGTGGGTGGCACAATTCTGTCTGTCTGTCTGTTTGTCTGTCTGTCTGTCTGTTTGTATCTGGATACAGCCTAAACCAATGATGCGATTTTTTTTAAATTTTGAACTCTGAAACTCTCCAGGGGGAAATTGAAATTTTGTTAGCTCTAAAAATAACGGTACTTGCCATACAACCGTTAAGGAAAAGCTAATTTATCTCAAAAACGGCTCCAACGATTTTGATAAAAAAAAACTAGTCTTTTATATGGTGTACTTTCTGGTAAGAAAAAAAATTACCAAAAACATTTATTAACGGTACCTGTCATATAACGGTTTTTTGATTTTCGGTTTTCTCACTAACCGCTCATCCGATTTCAATCAAATTTTTATACAAAACCTTTGTTATTATATAAATAATTTTGCATACCAAAATTTTGTAAAAAATAAATTTTGGATTTAAAATTTATTTTTTTTTGAAAATTCAATATTTCAAAAACGGGTTGATAAACTATTTTGAAATTTCATGTATATTAATATATGTATACTCAAAAATGGTATACCAAAAACTTTTTTGAAAAATTGTATACATAAAAAATTAATTTTTAAAAAAACGGCTCCGATGATTTTAAAATTTTGTTTGCATACATTCATATTTTTTAAGTAATCAAATGGCATAACATTTTTTGAGCTCCAAGTTATTAATCAGGCTGTTTATACAATTAAAAGAACGATTTAAATGCTTTCTTATACTTTTTCTATAATTACTTGAATATTTTTTTTAAGTTCTTAAGTCCCACACTACTTGAACATAAGAGCAAGTACGGGCGATCCAGTTGTGCATTTTATTTTTATTATAATCGTTGGAGACGTTTTTAAGACAAAAAATCTTTTCCTTAACGGTTGTATGACTATAGTACCGTTACTTTTGGGGCTTAGATAAATTTCAATTTTCTCCCTAAAGAACCCTAAAAACATCTTAACTCCAAAATTTTAAGAAAATCGGTACAATCGTTTAGGCTTTGTGTCAAGGTACAGACACTCAAGCAGACAGACAGAATCGTGCCACCCACTTTTTTCGAGCTCTCTATGTCATCGAAATATCATGTTTGATTGTTATCT
This sequence comes from Dasysyrphus tricinctus, assembly GCA_963921185.1. Lineage (NCBI taxonomy): Eukaryota > Metazoa > Arthropoda > Insecta > Diptera > Syrphidae > Dasysyrphus > Dasysyrphus tricinctus. The sequence continues at coordinate 91,644,021 of OY992530.1, forward strand.
CTAAAATTTTGTTCCTCGAATCCAAAACTTGCCCAGTATGTAGTACCAAAGAATATAAAGCTACCAAGAAGTATTGTCTGGATCTTAAAATAAAATCCGATTCCGAAAGCTTTTTCGAAATAATAATAAAAAGAACGAAACAAAAAATAATCAAGAGAAAAGCTCTTTCTCATACAATCTCGGCAAACACCACGGCATACCATAATATTCAATATTCGTATTTTAAGGAAAGTAAAAAGGAGGATACTTTATATTCATTGGTAGTACCTATATCGCAATTAAAAATAGAGCAGTGCAATAAACATTTACTTTTGTGATTTGAAGAGGTATTATTGTGTAAATTTGCAGCAAAACAAAATCTGGTAAGAGCAAAGTTACCTTAAATAAGATTAGGCTTACTACCCTAAAAAAAAGTGGCTTTCATCTAAGGAATAGGTCGCATGTATTTGCTTTTATTTTCAAGACGCTGCGGGTTTAAAAAAACATTGCGTACAAAAACATGAAAATTATGAAAGAAATGTTTAAAAGTATGAAATACGATATTTATATCAGCTCAAACAACTTCTTTAATAATTCAAAATAGTTTTTTATGGCCTTTAGTCATACAAATTGGCGTTTCGTCCGGCTTACTCACTTGGACTCATCAGTTGCACAGTGAGGTCTTTGTCATACGCAATCTCTACTAAGTTCAGTTCAACTTACATGGATTTTTCAACAACAAACTACTGTAAACTATATCCAACAAAATTAGAATTCCTAATTATTAAGCTGGAAGTTTTTTTGTTCGGGGCCTGGCATAGTTTCTCTAAGAAAATTCTATATATGAGGGGTATAGTTTTAAAACTCTTCTTTTCCACTTTTGAGAATTTTGAGTGAAATGAAAAAAAAAATGATAAAAGCTACAAAAATAATAAAAGCGATTAGTTTTAACCCTAAAATATAAGTTAAAGATTACCCTTATCTATTCCTTAGGGGTTTGATCATATTTGGTGAGCCTTCAAATTATAAAAAATCAATTTAATTTGGAAAAAAATAGTTTTGAAAGTTACGATTGCAGTTAATTTCATTTGTATGGGAATAGATGACTTTTGATTCAGAAGAATATAGGAATAGAGGAGTTTTGAAAATATAAAAACCTCAAAGAAAAAGAAGATTTATGGTTGATTTGGAAGGGAAAAGATGAGTTTTGAATTGAACGGCTGAGTGGAATAGTGTAGTTTTGAAAGAAACACCACTTTTCAGGTACAAAAAAGTTTAGGAAATAATAAGTTTTTATAAGTTTTACCTAATTACGTAGATGAAGTGTTGAAATTGAATGTAAAAGTTTAAAAACACTTTGTAGGAATTATTTTGTACTATTATCAATCGACTTTCTTATCAATTGTTTTTAATAAATTATTATTCTATTCTCTATTCTTCAATGAACGGATGTGTTTCTCTTAAGACCTTTTCTAGAACTTACAGATTTCAATAGGTTATGGGCCCAGAAAGACGCAAGGATTAATTAAATAGAAAACGTATTTTGAAGAAAATTTTTTTGATAAAATTTAAGATGGCTCAAACCGGACTTCCTTCAATAGAAAAACTAAAGGGAGTTCAAGGTTATTCTAATGTTTTGTACACATCTTTCGCTGTCTCCTCAGTACAAGCTTGTGAATGGTACATTGACTCCGGAGCATCTGCTCATATGTGTACAGATCCTAATTTACTGTCAGATGTTTGTCAACCTGCTAAAAGAGAAGTTGTGGTAGCGAACAACATGCGTTTAGCTGTACAGAGTACTGGGAATGTGTATTTGCCAAATGCTGCTCAAAACGAGAAGGTGAAAGTAGAGAATGTTTTGTATATCCCTGGGCTATGCGCAAACCTTTTGTCAGTTAGTCAGATTGTTAGCAAAAATAACAAAGTCGTTTTCGACGCCAATGGCTGTAGAATTTATAATTCTGAAAAACATCTCATTGCTACAGAACTTTTTAAGTTGGACAAACCAGGGCAAGATCGATGTTTCGTTGCAAACAATTTGAAGTCAGACTACAATCTATCGCACCGAAGGTTGGGACATATCAACATGGCAAGTGTACGAATGCTGAGCGATCGCTTTGGACGAAATCAAAAAAAATCCTATGTTCGATAAATGGAATTGTGAAGTGTGTCTCAAAGGAAAACAATGTCGATTTCCCTTTAATCACACAGGACCTAGAGCGACTGAAGTACTAGAGGTAATTCATTCCGATTTGTGTGGTCCATTGAATGTCAGGAGCATGGGAGGTGCGAGATATATTTTGCTTTTCGTTGATGACTTAACTAGGAAAACGTTTGTTTATTTTCTACAATCAAAACATGAAACAGTTGCTCGATTTGCAGAGTTTAAGGCACTTGTAGAAAATCAATGCAATAAACTAATAAAAGTATTACATACCGATAATGGATCCGAATACTGCAACAAAACGTCTCAAACATTATTAAGAAATAGTGGAATACACCATCGTACATCAGCGCTGTATACCCCGCAGCATAACGGATTAGTAGAACGCATGAACAGGACTATTATCGAGAAAGCGAGGTGTATGTTAATAGATGCGAATTTGCCAAAAAGTTTCTGGGCTGAAGCGGTTTCAACGGCAGTACATATAATTAACCGATCACCATGTAGCTCATTACTTGAAATGGTTCCTGAAGAAGCATGGTCAGGAAATAAGTCGGAAATGAGTCATTTGCGTGTGTTTGGATGCAAGGCAATGGTTCACATTCCCAAAGAGCGAGGAAAGAAGTTGGATCCAAAATCCGAAGCTTGCATTTTTGTTGGGTACCGTGAAGATTCCCACAATTATCGATTGTATCATCCAATAAAGAAGAGAATCATCATTAGCAGAGACGTCATATTTTTTGAAGATGAACAAATATCCTCCAAGAAAGTAATTGAAAATTATAATTTATTTTATTTTTCCTGAACTTCTTATAGACGATGATGATTCAGTGGGGGAAGATGACGACATTTCGGCAAGTCAACCAAGCGAAGATGTTAACATTGACGACATTTCGGCAAGTCAACCAAGTGAAGATGTTAACATTCCGCATTCGATGGCAGATACAAATAAAAAAGATGATACTTTGACGACTGAATCAAGTGAAGATGTTTACATTCCGCAATCAATGTCAGATGAAAATGAAAACTCAATGCAAGTTTCCAGAAGAAGTCAGCGAACTCGGAAGCCAATAATAAGGAATGAATGTATTACTTATTCAGTGACATCAGATTTGCCTGTCGACAAAAAAACTATAAACTTCAAATGGGTGTTTAAAACAAAACGTGATAGTGAAGGCAAGATTTCAAGGTACAAGGCACGATTGGTAGTGAAAGGTTGCGCTCAAAGAAAGGGGATTAATTATGAGGAAACTTTCTCCCCAGTAGTAAGATATAGCACCATTCGATTTTTGTTTTCTCTAGCTGCTCAGTTAGATCTCGATATTGATCAAATGGATCATGGATCTTTCAAAATGAAAGATATGGGTGTAGCATGATTCGATGATTCAACGTGATCGCTCAAAAGGCATAAAATATATTGATCAGGAACGATACATCAATGATATATTAACACGTTTTAATATGAATGACTGTAATCCTGCAAACACACCTATGGATGCTAACCAAAAGCTGACTAAACAGATGTGCCCACAAACAGAAGAAGAGAAAAACGAAATGATGCATATTCCATATCAGGAAGCAGTTGATAGTATCATGTTTGCTGCACAGGTTTCTAGACCAGATGTTAGTTTTGCCGTAAGCAAAATTCAATAACTGCTATGGAAAAGCTCATTGGACAGCTGTTAAACGGATTCTTCGATATTTGAAGGGAACATTAAATGCTAAATTGGAATTCTCTCAAACCAAAAACAATGTAGTGGTTGGTTATTGTGACGCGGACTGGGCTAAGGATGGCGATGACAGAAGATCAGTTGCAGGTTACATCTTTAAATCTTGTGGAGGAGCAATATCCTGGAATACTAAGAAGCAGCCCACTGTGGCTCTCTCATCGACCGAAGCTGAATACATGGCTGTTTCCTCAGCCACTCAAGAAGCTTTGTGGCTTAAAGGATTGGAGGCTGAACTAATTCCAAGTTCCCCAAAATCTACAATTATTCACTGCGACAACAAAGGTGCAATAAGTCTAGCACTAACAAGCGCGTACCATCTCCGGACAAAACACATTTACGTCCGACACCATTTTGTTCGTGACAAAATTGATGAAGGATTAATAAACTTAAAATATATAAGCACAGCAGATATGAATGCAGATTTTCTAACAAAACCTTTAGATTTCAAGAAGCATAATTTGTGTGCTAAAGCCATAGGTCTTAAATTTAGTTGAATGTTACATTCAGTGGGAGTGTTGAAATTGAATGTAAAAGTATAAAAACACTTTGTAGGAATTATTTTGTACTATTATCAATCGACTTTCTTATCGATTGTTTTTAATAAATTATTATTCTATTCTCTATTCTTCAATGAAACGGATGTGTTTCTCTTAAGACCTTTTCTGGAACTTACAGATTTCAATATGAAGGACCTTCTAAAGAACATTTCATCATACTTAACTCATTTGAAGAAAAAAAAAACTGGAATAGAAGAGTTTTGAAATAACACCACTCATATATAAAATATTTCTTAAATTTTTATATGCAATATTATTTAATCTCATTTGAAATTTATATATAAAATAATTAATTTATATCCGTTCAGCTGATAAGAGACAAAATTTAAGGTAAAAAAACGTTCTATGAGAGGTACTATCAATACTTGCTAAGAGTACATTTTTAAAATGTTTGTGGTAGTTCGCACTAATTTTAGTTAACAGAAAAAGTTTATTAAAATCGTAGAAGCCATTTTAAAGAAAAAAAATGTTTTTCCTTAACAACTTTTTAACATTTGTACAGATGGTACCGTTATTTGTCAATATACATATGTAAGATTTTTTCTTAAATTATTCCTTAAGGTTTTAAAAAAACACTTAAATACCGAGTTTCAAAAAAATTGATCAAGTAGTTTTCAAAATATTTGATTTTCAAAAAAAAACTCAAACATTTTTTAAAACTCCAAAAAAAATATTGTTTTGTTCTGTTTCTTTCTGTTTACAGTAGCAGTAAATCAAGATTTCCGGCAGCCCTGTTTGCGAGAAACGTGCACTCACATTACAATATGTTGATTGATATCTTTTCCACACAACCATTGCAGGGGGCCCATAAAAAATGTTTGATACGGGGCCCCCGAAGTGCTCGCTACGCTACTGTCTGTTTAAAAAAAAATATTGAAATTATAAGAACCGTTTTGAAGAAAATTGAAAATAAAAAATGGTTTTGTGAATATACCATTAATAACAATTTTTGGAAAATGGTTCACTACCCAAAGGTTGCCTTTACTAAGAGATATTTATTGATTTTTTAAAGAAAAGTTGTGGAGACATTTTTGAGCGAAATAAGATGTTGTAAAATTGCTAAGAACATTTATGGGCAGAATCACCAAATACCACTATGTACCAAGTTTGAGGCAAATCGACATTATTTGACTTAGCCAAAATTCCGATAAGACTAAAAATTGATATAAACCTTCCATATGGCATAACAAATCAGCTGGGAAAAATCCTTGTCAATCCCTCTCGAGCATAAAAAGTTATTCAAGGTCACGTGTCGGAAATTTGATTTTTGGCCTATAATTTTCAAACGGTGAATGCACTCGAAAAATAATAATAAGAACAAGTTTTGTTAGGTCATGCAATTTCCAACCTAAAATATTGAATATTTTTTGTCATAAGATCTTTGGTTTAGGAAATATAGCTATTTCAAAAAAAGGTTACTTGACGCAAATATCGGTTTTTGCAATAACTCGTTAACGGTAAATGTTATCGGAAAGTATTTCCAGAAATGTGAGTAGATCTTTTGACCTTTTACACAAAAATATATTATTTTTTCCTAAGATTTACCGTTATAAAGATCTATGTAATTATTTTAAGAATTTGGTTTAAAGCCAAAAATATCGGTTTTACTCGTAAATGACGAAATTGTCCGAAATAAATGTATGCCTAGTTAATAGACGTCAAAGTGTTCTACTCAAAAGATTGTAACAGTTTTACCCGTACGAGTAGTCAGTTAGAATAAATATTGCGATTTCAAAATGGCCAAATGTGGAAAATATCGAACTTTCACGTACAACTCTTAAACAGTTAACGTTATTGAAAAGCACTTTATACAAAGTTTGTAGATTATGTGATATTCTTCAAAAATGAAATGAAATGAAATGAAAAGAAATGAAATAAAATGAAATGAAATGAAATGAAATGAAATGAAATGAAATGAAATGAAATGAAATGAAATGAAATGAAATGAAATGAAATGAAATGAAATGAAATGAAATGAAATGAAATGAAATGAAATGAAATGAAATGAAATGAAATGAAATGAAATGAAATAAGATGCGGCAATAGAATTTCAAACTGTATATCGTAGTCAGCTGCAGTTTATTCAACCATTTCACTATAAAAAAAAATTTAATTTCCTATACATTTTCCTAATTTTTAATTTTTCAATAAATTATGTTCCCAGAACATAGCAAAAATAATGATTTTCCTTATTTAAATCCGATTCACTAATGTGTGCTAATTCTCTTTTCAACACTGTACATTAGGGTGGTCGTTAAAAAAAAGGTCATCGTGGATGGGTCTAAATCGGCTATAAATGAAGAAAATACAAATCTGAAAAAAATTAGGGAATTTAATTTTTTTCATTTAGAGCCGATGTAGGGCCATCCAAATATAAAAACTCAAAAAATCCATTATAACGACCACCCTAATGTACATACATACCTACCTAACTACGAGTACAACTGTTCTCTCAAATTAAACTTAGTAGATACTAAATAACTGTTTTCATCACGTATCTTTTGTTAATGCTGTCATTATTCCAAGAAAAATATTAATTAAGATCACTTTGAAAAAGAAGAAACACCAAAATAGATGACAAATGAAAATAATTTGCATTTCAAAGAACTGTTATTATTGATTCATTTAATGCAAACAAATGATTTAATCAAACCCGCTGTGACAACATATTTCCACCAACCATCACAACTACTACTTCATTATACTATTACTCACTATTAGGGATGGTATCATTGGTATAATTTTGAGATTTGCGTCTTACTCTAAAGTTAACTTCATTATTAGCATATGGTTGATGGTGACTTAATAATTTTGCCAATAAAATTAAATTGCAAAATCATTCATTAATGAAGGTCATATCATCTCGTTGTTAATAAAGGAGTAATAGCAGTAACAGGCTTAAAATAATTGCATACTCGGTGGACTGCGCAATCATATATGATTCATTTTGTTACAAAATACAGTCATCCTGCGGTGTTAATATTATTTATTATAGGTATAGGTAAACAAAAAAAAACAAACAGAGCTTGTCATCCTCGTGGAGAAAACCCCTTGCTTTTACAATGAGGTCATCCCGATTGGTTTTGATAAGATTCTATTTTGTTTTTATTGAACAAATAAAATCTTTACGTGGAATAAATTGTGGTCTACTTTAAGTTAATGATAGGAAATGAAGAACCGGAGTGTTATACAAACAGTGATGTCTTGTTTGTTTTTAAAAGACTCGCAAATAAATTTATAAGAGTATGAACAAAGATTAAAGTCAATGCGCTGATGAACTGAGCATGTGTATTAGTGATCGACCAGTGTTTAGAAATGCTTTTTCCTATAAATGTCTTGATTTTGCTATATCAAGCGAAATAACTATACCTGGTTCTTTAAAATTATGGCACTTTGTTCATTTTTTGAATTGCAGTTGATTAAGATAATTTATATTAAAAAATATTTTTTGGACAATAAAGGTTATAAAGGGTGCAATTTGAATTGAAGTCAGATCTTACATCGTTATACGAATTTATTTGAAAATTAAACGCATTACCGTAACGGAAAATTTGTCCCTTCTGTAGGTAATTGATGACCGTTTTGGCAAAACTACCTTAACCTAACCCTTCGTCGCAGTGCACTTACACCCTTAAACTAATTCATTCATACATACAACCTAACCCTTAATTTTCATGTTAAAATATACAGGGTGTCCCGGACCTGAGTGGAAGTATTTTTGGGTGTGGTTCCTGGGGTTATTCTAAGAAAAAATTGTATGGGGGGAAAGTTGTATCTCCCCTCCCGCCCGGGACACCCTGTATAAAAACTAAAATTATATACAAAATAATATAAACTGAACAAAAAAAAAAGAAAATATATTTATGTTAACGTTAAAATAAATATAAGAAAATTGAATACATACATAGACCTATATGTAATAGTGAAAAGCCTTTTAAAAATTAAAGGTAACTAAATCATAAAAAGTTTCTGAAATGTCAACGTGTTTTCGATAGCTTCAGTAGATTCGTTTGCGTTTTCTGATTATATTTTATTGAAGAACTTGTAAGCATTCACCCTTATTACGATAGTCGTTTTACTGAAGCGCCAGAAAAACGACAAGTCTCCAGAAACGACGGTTGGTGTTTGAATGAAACTTAAAGTTAAGCGTTGTCTCCGCTCTTCACTATTCTCACCACTTTTACGGTAGTTGTTTTACTGAAACGGCAAATTTCGCTTTTAAAGCAGTGTCGTTTTACTGGCGTTCTAGCAAAACGACTTTGTCAGTTTCTCGATATCATCCATCTTTTAACTGGGAATTTTATGCCTCCACACCACTTCAGGAACCTATATCTCGATAGAAAACCGGGTTAATGGATTACTAGCTCTTATTCACACCAGGAGAAAATAAGGTTTAAGTGAATTTTAAACCTGTTTTATTAATCCGCTTATTTTAAACTTATCAATTTTAACTTTTGTTCATAATATTCACTCAAAACGCGCATTAAACTCGGTGGATTTAAAATACATTAAAACCGGGTGTAAAATTGTTTAAACTTGACTATACACCGATTTTAAACACACGGAGTGTCAATAATTTGACATTTTCCATCATTTATTTTGTTTTTCTTCGTTTCTTGTTGTTGTTTCAAATTTGATTGAGGGTGTTCATACCAGCTTCACGTGAGGCGACTCATTTTGACGTCTCTCTTTTGTATCTCGTTCTTATTTATTGAAAAGAAAGGGAAAGAGTGGTGAGGCATAAATTTTCAAAAAATTTAAAAACTTCTGCCTCACCTCGCCATCTCTTTCCTTTCAATAGATAGGAGTGAGATAAAAAAGAGAGACTTGAAAGTGAGTCGCCTCACGTGAAGCTGGTATGAACACCGCCATTGCTCAAAATTTAAAAAAAAATCAAGTTACTCTAGCTATTGTCGTTTGAACACAATAATTGTTTTTGTATTTTAAATCAAAACTGAAATTATTTGTAAAAACTTCAAATGCGATTTTGCTTTGCTAAAATGAGTGAATGTACTGAAAATTTAGTTTAGGTGCGGCGGGTTGAACTACTTTAACAGCTCCCTGGAGGGTAGTTAAAATTGAATCGGATTAAACACGACAAGGTTTAATAAATAGGGTTTTATTACCGGGTTTAACGAGTGAATATTGGGTGCTTCGGTGAAAGTTTTGAGACTTCACTTTTAACAAACTTATAACTTTAAAACCGGATTAATTGAGTGAATAATATGGCTTTTAATGTATTAATCATACTTAAAAACTTTCCTATCTAGATTGTCGAATATGCATATGTACATACATATCTCGTCGTATCTTAAAAGTGGGGCTTTTAGTGAGACAAACCTGTCATTTTCACCTCACAGGTTGAGCATTAGTATACTAATAGCTGACGTCTTAACCTAACTTTTAAGAAGTGTTGCCAAGTTGACAACACTGTCAGAAAGAAAGAGGAGAGAAGGTTTGCCACTTACCCGTTTAAATCTCGAAATGTTTCATACATCGGCCTAAAAGTCGAGAACCAAGTGTCAGACGATGACGCGATATTTTTCGTTGAATTCAGCACTCTTGAAACCATACGACTACATTTTGAATTTTCTCTCTCCTTTCCTCTTGCTCGAAGATGACGGAAAAAAGGTGTTATGGAAAAGGGTAATTGCAAGGCCAAAAACGTTAGAAAAATATTTATATTATTAAAATGTAAAGACTGACGTTGACGCAGAATATCACCATCTTTTACTTCTGGGGCTATCGTGATGGATAAAATTTCCCACGATATTTCTCTCATCTTCTAAAATTGGAAATGCAAACAATTTTCCACTGTTCCTTGCAGGTTCAAATTTGGTCGATCAAAGTGTTAGCCTAGTGGCCGTTGAATATTCATTTTCTATACCAATAAATTCACACTCCCAGTTTTTGACGATGGGAAAAATGCTGCGGGGAATTTTATTCACGATAACCCCCTTATATCCAAAGTTAAATAGCATGGAGATCTTAAGGGAGTGATAGGGCTGTGAAAAATTATCTAGCAGATACAAAACAAAATGAAAAAGATTTAAAAAACATATTAGAGACTGGATTCATGGGCTTAAAAAAAGCTATAGCATGCCTTTGTAAGTGGTTCCGTTGTTTTTTAATAAATTTTTTCTATTTTGGTTCAAATTTTTAGAAAATTACCCCTCCCGCCTGAACGGGGAGAAATAGACCCCCCCTCCGATAGGATTTTTTGTTCCTCTGAATCTAATCTATAAGTTCTGATTTTTTTTTCGCGTGTTATAAGAATCACCCTAGCTCCATTATTTGTACCTTGAGGTGAGAAAAGGGAGACCAGGGGGGTGAAATAAAAATCTGAAAACATTATGGAAATTATTTTTCAATGTTTTGAATCGAATCAGTGCTATCCAAGACAATGTCCAATTTAAGGACCACCCTAATGTACCTACATGTACATGGGCTCAAAAAAAAACCCCCAAAAAATTCATCAAAATCTGCCAGACTGACAATTAGTCTTGATGAATAATTAAACATTTTCATGAAATTTTATCAACGTACCAGTTTTGGGAGGGGTTTCATGGTAGTAATTCAAAATGTTTCGCTTTCATTGAAAAAAAAAACCGTTTCACTACAAATGTTTTTGTAGTCTCTTTTGATTCATGTTGCTTATGCAGTTTAAATATGTGTTAAATTTAAATAATATAAATTAGAGCTCTTGAAACCCGGGTACCTGAAGACCCACCCGGGTACTCTAATACCCGGATATTACCCGGGTAGTGCCTGGGTATCCGGGTACCCAAATTACCCGGGTACTCGAGTACTCGAAATAATCGAGTACCCGGGTACGTGAAAATTTAAAAGTATGCACTTTATTATTGCACAAATTCACTTTCTTTGCTCTAGGTTAATTTTATTTTTGTGCTACAGTCGAATTTTATACATTTAAAATGCAGAAAATCAGCTTTTATAGTCCAGTGCTGCCGGTCCTCGGATACCCAAGATACATACATAGGTACCCTGGTACTCGGGCATCCGAGACATACGGGTACCCAGGTACTCGGGCTCCCGAGACACATGAGTACTCGGGTAACCGGGTACCCGAAGACATGCCTCTCGGCTACTCGGGTACCCGGGTATCTAATACCCGGGTATTTTTCTACCTGGGTAGTTGAGAAAACGGGTAATACCCGGGTGAAATCAAGAGCCCTAATATAAATATTTGTCTAACTTTTTTGGCCTTGCAGTTACCCTTTCCCATAACGGCTTTTTTCCGCCTCCATCGTGCAAGGGGAGGAGAGGGAAAACATACAAATGTGGTCCTATGGTTTCCAGGATGCTGAATCCAACGAGAGTTCTCGCGTCATCGTCCGACACCTGGTTCTCGATTTATAGGCCAATGTATGAAACATTTCGGGGTTTAAACTGGTAAGTGGCAACCCTTCCCATATCCTTCTGACAGTTTAGCAGGTTTTTTTGCATCCTTTCATATCGACATCATCTTTTTGTTTATTTCTCAGATAATTGCAATACCAAGAAGAGATTCTGTTATTTTTTTCCGAAATTTGATGTCCCGTTAGTTCTTGATCATGAAAACTATAAATTCACTCTCCACTCAACCGCGCCCAGAGCTTTTCCTCCTGCCGTTCCCCACTTTTTCTCAATTTTCTTGTGTCATATCAAATAAACCATATCATAAAACTCACTTAAAAAATAGTTTTGGTACAGAAATCTTGCTTTAAAATGCTTTAAAAAAAAAGACAAATAGCCTAATGAATGAAATATATTCAGATTAGAAGGGCAAGCACCCGTACTAGCCCCCTCACGTGTGTTCTATTAGCTTTCTTGTGCTAATTGTCCTGTTCTTCAATAACAATTTTTTTTTTTCAGAAAAATATTTTTTTTTTAAATCAATATTTCGAATATTGCAGTGACTACAGTTTTCTTTTGTAAGAAATTTGTAGTGTTATTTAAATCAGTGAATAGCTACTTACCTAAAAGGCAGACCAAATTCTTGCTTGTTGCTTTTGTGTTGAGAGGAATAAATCTAAGGGCACTCTATTCAAAATTTTAACTTTTAAATTCAATTCAAAGACATCCCAAAATATCAAAATTTGTTGGTCACTACTCTCTTCGAAATGCATTGATAAATAAATATTGAACTTAATTTACCAACTTAGTGAAATCATTCAATAAATTATTATAATTGAAGATAATAAATATCCGATTGCATTTTTCTGCTGGAACATTGTCTTGATAAATCTTTTCATAATTAATAAACCAACATTAGGGCCATCCTTTGATTTTATATATGTAATTTGTATTCAATAATTTCATTATTGGCCGAACGAATTAGTTTACCGAAATGTATAATTTGAATATGTGTGAGTCTGATAAGAAACAAGAAACTCAATACTCAACCGATATTATAACGGTGGGTCTGGGGTGTATATCTGTTCCACCATCATAAATTTCTACAAAGGTCACAAGTGGCGCTCTATCTATTGATTACTTTCACAACTGAACGGCTAACGACACGCAATCCTGATATAATGAAATAGAGGTATGTTACATTTACATATGTAAACAAAATACTCACTGAATGAACTTCAAACAAGGGTTGTTATCGTTTATATACCTAAGTTGTTCTGTTACGTAGGGAAATAAATTAGTAGTTGGAGTTAAAGAGTTGTTGTTGAAAATTGGCGGGAACTAGGTCAATCTTGAATGCAAAATAATGCTATTAATAATTCTAATGTTTGTTTTTTTTTATGAAAACTTCAAGCATGGGAGAAATAACGAAAAGAGAAATATATCATCAGCGCATAATTAGGTCAAATCGACGTGATACATAATTATGTAAACAAACAAACAAAGCAATATAAGCAACTCAGTACTATGAAAATCTGACAATCTGAGCCAAAAACCGTAGACAATAAATGTTCTGACAACTTGACCCTTTTTTGTTTTAAACACTTTTCACAAAGCCAAACAAAAATTATGTTCGTGTTGTGCTGAATAAGTTACTAACTCCTCTTTTTGAGGTTAGGAAGGCATTGTTATTTAAAATAACCAAATCTCAAAAGTCCAATAATAAATAGATATAAATAATAATAGACTGAAAATAATTTAAATCATTAATATATTGTAATAAAATAAAACAACAGCTTCAATTAAAAACCCATCAAATTAATTCAATATGAACCAAAAGGGATGAGATATGAGCATGAGGATCTGTTAAGTGAAAGATTTCCATTGACCTTCTTCAGTAAACTACTGTGAAGCGAGAACATTATTTCTTTCTTTTTTTTTCAAAAATAAACTCGCCCAACGTGGGGCTCGAACCCACGACCCTGAGATTAAGAGTCTCATGCTCTACCGACTGAGCTAGCCGGGCATATTTATTTTCGTGACCTAAATAATTACTAGACGCAATGGAACCTACTTGGCGCCTATAAATATGTTATATTATTTTATTGTCTTAGGTTCTTTTGAGAAAATGATTGCGTGGTGGGTTCATGAAGATCGTTTCACAAATTTGTGTATAGTCTTAGGCGGAAATATCTGCTCAGTATGGTGAAATACGGGTTATGCATTTGAGTTTATTTACAGGTAAATAGATATATGTATGTATACACTCCTCGTCAACTGAATACGCACAAACATTTTTGAATATATTTTATCCATTTTTTCCAAACAGTGATGGTTATTATGCCATCTGTTGATGGTAAAAATTTTCGTAACATATAAAAGTGCCTCTACACTATCCCACAAAATATTAACACATGTCAGAATAAAGTGGGAAGAAATTTCATACGACTGCCAAATTTGTGTGATGTAACTGACTTTCATATTTTTCTTCCACATTTGCATCAAAAAATCAGTTTCATCATAACCTCAAACGCCCAAGTGGGATAGAAAGTGTGATGGTTTTAGAACCGATCCTAAATATTTCCATGTACTAACACATGTCAGATCGTGTCGGATGCGCTGTCAAGTTGTGTGTGATGAAATTTCATATTTTGTTTCCACACTATTATACATGATTTCTTCACACTTTTTTGACATGTATTAATACTCAGTGGGATAGTGTGGAATGGCTATAAATAACAGAATTTCAAAGTTTTATCCAAAAACAACCGTGAGTTTTTCCTTCAACCACTTCCAAAGTGTAACTTATGCAAAGTAGAAGTTTTTTTTTGAGTCAACTGAATAGGTATGTACAAAAATTAAAATTGGTATTGGAATGGAATGAAACAAGTTTTTGTTTAAGTTTAGTAGTGGGTACTTCCACCTTTATTTTTAATTACTTCGTAAATTCGATCCGGCATGGAATCGTATAGCTTTTTAATATAATTTAACGAAATTTCGCTCCACGCTAATTTGATTGCAGAAATTAAGGTTTCTTTTGTCTTCGAACTGACGACCACCCTCATAAACTTTGCGTACTAACCATCCCCAGACATTTTCTATGATGTTTAGATCAGGTGAGTACGGCGGCCATTGAAGCAACTGCACTTGTTGCTCCTCTATCCATGTTTTTATTATGCGCGCTGAGTGAATAGGCGCATTAATCATGTTGGTAGGTCCAGTTTATGGGTCCAAAGATGTTAGAAAATTTAGGAAAATTTCTTTCCAAAATTACTTTATACCCAGCTGCTGTCATTCTTGATGTTACAACCTCGAGCTCAACTGTTCTGACTGCTCCCCATATCATGACACCTCCTTCACGACTATGATGGCGCTTTAAAAATCTTTTTTCTTTTCTTAAGTCGTGAAAATAGAAGTTGAACCCATCAGGGCCATCGAAATTAAACTTTTTTTCATCTGAAAAAACCACGTGATACCGTTCTTTTTATCTTAAGTTTAATTCGTTTAAGATGGCTTGAGTTTTTGATTACTCTTAATACTGTTGAGCAACTTGCGTTTACGCCGACTTTTTGTTTTATTTTTGCCACAGAATCAGAAGAATTTGATGCATATCTTAAAATTCTTCGTCTCTCAGCTGCTGTTGTTGCTGTTTTCTTACCTCCCTTCATGTTTTTGCCGTATGCATCTTTATTTTTCAAGTAAGAATAAACTACATTAAAACTTCGGCCAACTTTATCAGCTATTGCACGTCCAGTTAGGCCTTGGTCTCTAAGTAAATCGATTTTAGCTTTTTCAACACTGTTAAGACACGTGGATCTACCCATTTTTCTTAAAATTTGAAATCAAGAATTAAATTTTACTGAAAACACTAAAATCGTTAATTTAAACTGTCAAGCACTCCAAAAAACTTATAAACAACGAAGAAAATGGCGTTGTACCTATTCAGTTGACTAAAAAAAAAACTCCTACTTTGCATATAAAACACTTTGCAAGTGGTTGAAGAAAAACTCACTGTTGTTTTTGGATAATTCTTTCGGAATTATCTGCTTAACATCTTAAGGGAATAGTTAGCATCAACAGATGGCATAATAACCATCACTGTTTGGAAAAAATGGATAAAGTATATTAAAAAATGTTTGTGCGTATTCAGTTGACGAGGAGTGTATGTGTAGAATTATAATATAAAATAAATAAAAGATATTATTTTGAATAACTTAAAAACACTTATTTTATTTATTTATTTACTTAAATGCATTTCGGAAGCAATGCTTCCATCGTCAGTAAGTTTTATATAAATAATAATACAAACAAAATTTTTTGATTGATATTAAATACAAATAACTCAATACAAACAAAACAAACTACACAAACAAATTTATATTGAATTTAGGATCTATTATAAAATTTTTTGAAAATTGGATCTCTTATTGGTCCATCGTCACTATTCATTAAATTATTTCTATTTTTAACAATATAAAGAGATTCATATGCATCTAATTCATAAGGATTATTAACATTTCGAATTAATTTTAAATTTTGTAAGTTAAAATTATGGTTATTATCCAGCATGTGTTGTGCTACACTCGACTTTTCAGGTTCATTGTATTTTACATGGGCAAAATGTTCCTTGAATCTTTTCACAATTGGTCTTCTTGTCTGTCCTATATATTCTATTGGATGCAGCGATTGTAGAAAGGAATATATAGGACAGACAAGAAGACCAATTGTGAAAAGATTCAAGGAACATTTTGCCCATGTAAAATACAATGAACCTGAAAAGTCGAGTGTAGCACAACACATGCTGGATAATAACCATAATTTTAACTTACAAAATTTAAAATTAATTCGAAATGTTAATAATCCTTATGAATTAGATGCATATGAATCTCTTTATATTGTTAAAAATAGAAATAATTTAATGAATAGTGACGATGGACCAATAAGAGATCCAATTTTCAAAAAATTTTATAATAGATCCTAAATTCACTATAAATTTGTTTGTGTAGTTTGTTTTGTTTGTATTGAGTTATTTGTATTTAATATCAATCAAAAAATTTTGTTTGTATTATTATTTATATAAAACTTACTGACGATGGAAGCATTGCTTCCGAAATGCATTTAAGTAAATAAATAAATAAAATAAGTGTTTTTAAGTTATTCAAAATAATATCTTTTATTTATTTCATGAAAAAACACGTTGAAAATCTCCAATATCAAATCAATTTAATATAAAATAAACAATAAGGTAGATGCATGCATAAATTAATGTTCCATGATTTAAATTATTTAGACAATCTACGAAAAAAAACCATTTATATTTAAGTTATAGGTAAGTGTTGAAGGAATATTTTTTGTATTTTGTAAATCAAAATCAATTTGTGGAGAATAACTATGAATAATTTGTAGGCTAACAGCCCACAGCAGATTTTCAGTGTGAGTCATATAGCAATAAAAGTATGGGTGAAAAAATGTTATTCAAGAAATCAAAGTCTTCACCATAACCTGAGTCTTAGTCATTTAACAGAGTATGGAAAACAAAATATGAATGCATCTTTGAGAGTAATCGTGTTAGTCGTAATAAGTTTTCACCCCACCCTAGATAATGCTCCTTTGATCACATATCGCAGTTGCAGAACCCAAGATCATATGAGAGGACCTACCTATGAATATGCATTATGTAGATCACCCTGCCAGCATGTTTAAAAAATCAATTTTTCACTTTTGAACTGTAAATTTTTGAAAAAGTCTGGCAGGGTGAATGTTTTTATTTTCAATTCAAATTGCTTCTCTTTTGGGAAAATAATTTTCCCTCTTGCTACGCTTTATAACTTTACATGTAAGAATGGATTTTCAATCATCTAAAGGGTGTTTTTTTTTAGACGTGTGGTTTTCAATCTGGCAATACTTTTTCGGAGTTGGTCTTTTTTCAGCTGTCACTTGACTCATGCTCAGTCTGGTTTGCCATTTCATAATGAATAGATGTACTCCTGAAAAATGTTTGCAAATCATGCAGGTTTATTACCAAAATAATGGTTCGGTTCGCGCGCTGCGATGGAAAATGATGAAAAATGAAGCCGGCCATAATGTTGCAGTCAATGGGGAACGCTATAGAGCCATGATTAATGACTATTTCGTGTCTGAATTGGAGGATGTTAATGTTGACGAACTTTGGTTCCAACAAGACGGCGCGCGCGGTGGTGCACAGTGGGGCCAAACCTACGATTTGGAGAAAAAACCTGGAAGTGGTATCATTTCTTATGTATTTACACCCGCTAAATTGAATGGTAACATTCGTTTTATAATCAGAGTTAAGGAGAAGTTTTTGATTTTTCAACACCGTGGGAAATTTTGTATCAGGTATAGTTTTGTATCAGTATTGGAGTGTATCAAAGTTATTTTTGAAGAAGAAAAATAGAATTTTCAGATTCCGATTAAAATTCTGTGGAAAAAAAATCACGTCTTTATTGAACGGGTTATATTCAATCAGAAATTATCTTATTTTTAAATTGAATTTTTATTCACTGATCCAAAAACTGGTAGAATCTGCTGATGAAATTTTAAGAGGATCTTCATTACCACCAGGACTACCAGAAAAGAACTAAAACAGACCCTAGGAAGGTGGACCTTTTAATTGTATGGCTACTCAAGTCTGGAAGTAGACCCGAAGCCAAAATTCATATATACTATTCAATAATAGTATATAATATTCAAATAGTACATTTATTTTGACTGAAAGCTAATTTTTTACCATAAAATTGTATAAAAGCTTGAAAAATACTGAAAGAAAAATGTATGACATTACCATATTACAACTTTTATACATGAGGGTTTGTCCACCTTGGCCCCACTGTGCAGCGTTACATGCCATACAGCCAACGAAACAATCAACAATGCGTTATTGCTGGCATATGGCCCCAATTGCTGCAAAAACTTGTGGAAAATTGGGCCTTTCAGCGGGAATTTATTCGAGCCCGTCGCGGCGGCCACTTGCCCGAAATCATTTTTAAAACATAATGGCGAACCCTTATCTTTATAAATTCTTGGCCATAACATTAAATTATATGGGTTTTATTTCTTCTTCAAAACCACACGTCTAAAAAAACACCCTTAACAAGAGTTTTATTAAAAATTAAAAAAAAAAACATTTGTTCGTCATTAGGGGGCTTATACTAAAAACATGTTATCAACGTAGGTTGAAAGGGCTTCATTATGGTGCAAGGAAATAACTCCCACATGAATTACTTTCTTCCACTTACTTCAGCTACCTCAGTCGCTGGTTTTTCACTTTTGTGGCTACGTCGGTGTCGCTGTACTGCCCGTACAGTTCATTGTTGTATCTTCTTCTCCATTCCCCATCTATGCAGACGGGTCAAAAAATCACCCGGAGAATTTTCCTCTCAAAATAGCCTAACGCGTTCTCATCCACCTTCAATAGTGTCCATGCTTCTGCGTCATTCATCAGGAACGGGATGATAAGCATCTTATACAGGGACAGTTTAGTTGCTCGAGAGAGGGCTTTGCTTCGCAATTGCCTTCTTAGCCCGAAGAAACAGCGATTGGCTTGGCAAGAGTAATTCTTCGTTTGATCTCAGCACTGGTATCGTTCACTGAGTTTATAGCGGATCCTAGGTAGACAAAGTCTCTGACCACCTCGAAATTATAGCTGTCTATAGTGACGTTCTGTCCGAGACGTCGATGTTGGGTGTCCTTTCTTGTTGACAGCATATATTTCGTTTTGCTCTCATTCACGTTAACCCCATCTTCTTGGCTTTCTTCTCAATACTCAAAAAAGCACCACTGACATCTCGTTAAGTTTGTCCGATTATGTCAAATGTCATCAGCGTAAGCGAGTGATTGGACGAATTTTTGTAAGATTGTACCTCTATTGTTGACGTGAGAGTTTTGCACTATTCTTTCAAGAACGATGTTGAAGAAGTCGCATGACAGCGCATCGCCTTGCCAAAATTCTTTTTTGACATCAAAGGTGTCGGTGAATACTTTGCCAACCTTGATGGACAACGTGCATTCTCCATCGTCATCCTACACAACCAGACGAGTTTGGTAGGGATGCCAAAACTAGACATTGCTCTATATAACTCGTCTCTATAGATGCTGTCATAATTGGCCTTAAAATCGATGAAGAAGTGGTGGGTATTGATTTGAAACTGCTGGGTTTTTCCAAGATATTCCGTAGTGTGAATATTTGGTCGATGGTGGACTTCCCTGGCTTTAAACCATACTTATATGGACCTATAAGGTTGTTGATGAATGGCTTCAGGCGTTCACAAAGTATGGCAGAGAAAATCTTGTAGGAGATTTTAGGTAGACTTATGCCTCAGTAGTTGGTGCAGTCCAGAGGATCGCCTTTTTTGAGGATCGGGCAAACCATACTGATGTTCCATCCATCGGGAATGCTTTCCTCGGACCATATTTTCCAGATGAGCTGGTGCATACTCCTAATCAATTCATCGCCAGCCACTTTGAATAGTTCAGCCGCAAGGCCGCCAGCCCCAGCAGTTTTATTTGGATTTAAGCTTAGATATAAGTAGGAAGTAGCTATCATTACTTCGTCGAGATCGGGTGGATTTTTGGCCTATGTCGTCCAGGATGAATGGTGAATCTTCATGGTAGCGGAATTCGGTTCGTCATTGCCGTTATACAATTTGCGGAAATGATTTTTCCATATCCTCAGCACCGATGTTCCCCTGATCATCCTTGCAGGCTTCGGTTCGGGCCTTGTAACCTTGGGAGGTTCTTTTTACTTTTTGCCATGTGCTAAACTATTGATATGTGGCACATTACGAGAGCACCATAAAACCTTCTTTAAAATATAGCCTCATGACGCAGGGCTTTAAGTCATCTCACAGAATTTAGAACGTCATACAAGATAATCTACAAACAAATTTCATGCTCACTTTCACATACAACATTCTTAGCAAGAATTCTTTTTCTGTTTTTCTTTCTCGAAATTTTTCATTAAAAAGGTGAGAAATAACTACAACCAATTTTCATATAAAATTATTTTATACGTTTAGTGGGAAAAAATGTCACCAATTAACAGTCAAATTATATCCCACTATGGATATGAAGTTATTTCCCATGTTAAGGTAGTTCCCGTGTTTTATAACTTAGCTGAAGTCACTTCTCTCTCTGAAATTTAAGCACTGGTTGAAATATTGTGGCCCAAAACTCCATTGGCAATAATGTAACTGAAACAAGAACATTTAATAGTTAAATAGTTTCTTAACGCCTTATGAACGCGAGTGCATTATATTTTATGGATATCTACTTTATTAGGTATGACGTTTTGGTATATCTTTAGTATTTGATCCATTTTAACTTCCTTTTCCTGAATATCTTGGATTTTTACGTTCAACTTCCGTACAAGAAGTGCCGACACACAAAATAGCATACAACCATACGCAAATTTCCATACTAGAATCGCATATGCTTACCCGGAACAATCGGAGGAAGAGATGCTTCCAGACTGTCTAGAGAATTGTATCTACAAGAAACACTTAAAATAAGAATTAACAACTGCGGCACCTTTTCCTTCTTAATACCGATGAAGCCGCATGTAAGCTTTCTGTGAAGTGCATTTAGATCTGTACGTACGATTTTTCGCTCCATAAACTCCATCATTTGAACCTAGTGTATGAATGAAAAAATTAAATCCAGCATCTAAACGCCCTTTTGTCCCATATTTTTGTGGCAACAAGGGCACTCGCATAATGGCACCACCTCATGCACTATAGCGAGGAGGGCATATTTGTGCCAGATGGGATATGTTTTAGGAAAAGTATCTGACTTTGGACAAAACAATATATTCATTCATTTCATTTGGCGGATTTGTTTTTCTTAAACGGATGTGTATCATCTTGCCGGTCGCGTGATATTTATTTTGGCGCGTTAAGAAAAGATACAACTTGCATTTTATATCACACAATCGCAACGGTGCAAGTAGTGTCAAAGATTGTCGTGAGTTTGAATGGCAGGCTAGAGACTTTATTATTGCTTACATGGTAATGCATCTACAAAAACAAAGTCTGAAAGCTGAAATGTATGATGCTGATTTTATTCATAAAAATATATTCTGTTTATTTGGGAAAAGTTGAAATAAAAATAATATAACTTATACAGTTATATATAACATACATAGTACTAATTCACAGTTAATTTATGTTTTTTTTCGGATGTTCTCATGCCAAACGTCTCTCTACAAATTGCATTGAGCGTGGTCTTCGGAAAACTACCTTACTTTACTTACTTTACTTTAGATGGCGCTTACAGTCCAGGGTGGACTACGGCCTCAACCAACAAGCCTCTCCAGCCAGCTCGGTCCCTAGCTAGCTGCCTCCAGTTACGCACTCCAAGTTGGTTGAGGTCGTTCTCCACTTGTGTGCGCCACCTAAGGTGGGGTCTTCCTCTGCTGCGTAGACCATCAGGGGTAGATTCGAAGACTCGTCGGGCTGGTGCGTCGGTGTCCATACGCTCCACGTGTCCCAGCCATCTCAGCCGCTGTATTTTCAGCTTTTTGACTAGGTCGACGTCGCTGAAAAGCCCATAAAGCTCGTTGTTAAATCTTCTCCTCCATACTCCATCGATACATACTGGACCGAAGATCACCCGAAGAATTTTCCTTTCAAAGCACCCAAGCAGATTCTCATCCGTTTTTGACAGGGTCCATGCTTCTGCCCCATATAGCAGAACCGGGATGATGAGGGTCTTATATAAAGTCTCCTTGGTTCTTTGAGAGAGGGCTTTACTACTCAAATGCCTTCTTAGCCCGAAGAAACAGCGGTTGGCAAGAGTAATTCTTCGTTTGATCTCTGCACTGATGTCATTTTGCGATGTAATAGTGGAGCCCAGGTAGACAAAGTCCTTGACGACTTCGAAGTTGTACCTATCCATCGTAACGTTTTGGCCAAGTCGACGATGTTGAGATTCTTTTCTCGATGATAGCATATACTTCGTCTTGTCCTCATTAACAGCTAAACCCATTTTCGCCGCTTCCGATTCAATACTTGCAAATGCGCCGGTAACAGCTCGCTTCGTTCTCCCAATGATGTCAATATCATCTGCATAAGCAAGTAGTTGAACTGACTTTTGATAAATTGTACCTCTGTTGTTGACTTGCGAGTTGCGTACAATTGCTTCAAGTACGATGTTAAACAGGTTGCATGATAACGCATCGCCTTGCCTCAATCCTTTCTTGACATCAAATGGTTCGGTGGTGTTCTTGCCGACTTTGACGGAGCAGCGAGATTTCTCCATCGTCATCCTGCACAAGCGGACGAGTTTGGCAGGGATGCCAAGATGCGACATGGCTCTGTATAGCTCGTCTCTGTCTACGCTATCATACGCGACTTTGAAATCGATAAAGAGATGGTGTGTATCGATTTGGAACTCCTGGGTTTTTTCCAGAATCTGTCGAAGTGTGAACATTTGATCGACGGTTGATTTGCCGGGCCTAAAACCACACTGATAAGGGCCGATCAGATCGTTGACAAACGGTTTTAAGCGATCACACAGCACAGATGACAGGATTTTGTATGCGACGTTGAGGAGACTTATACCTCTGTAGTTGGCGCAAGTCAGAGCATCTCCTTTCTTGTGGATGGGGCACACTATACCGAGGTTCCATTCATCGGGCATACTTTCATCCGACCAAATTTTGGAGATAAGTTGGTGTATACTCCCTACCAAATCATCTCCTCCTGCTTTGAATAGCTCGGCTGGAAGGCCATCTGCGCCAGCAGCCTTGTACGCTTTAAGCTTGGTTATCGCTAACCGCACTTCATTTAGGTCGGGTGGACGGAAATTTTGACCATCATCGTCCAGGTTGAATGGATTATTCTGTCTAACAGCGGAATTTTGGTCATCTTCGCCGTTTAGCAGTCTTGAAAAGTGTTGTTTCCAGATCCTCAGCACTGACTGTGTGTCTACTACCATATTCCCACTCTCGTCTCGGCAGGCTTCTGTTCTGGCCTTATAGCCCTGGGTAGTTTGCCTCACCCTTCGGTAGAACTTTCGAACATCCCCCCTACCGCAACAGTCCTCAATAGACTCGACCGCCCGCTTCGCATGCTCTCTCTTTTTCCTCCTGAGAAGTCGGCGCTCCTCCCTTCGTTTTTGCCCGTAGAGCTCCCGGGCTGTTCTCTCAGCAGCTCTGGTTCTAGTTTGCAGCATTGATTGGTAGGCCTCGTTCTTGGCTGCATGCGCCAACCGGCATTCTTCATCGAACCAGGGGTTTCGTTGTGGTCGCCTAGTGAAACCCAGCACATCAGTGGCGGCACTTCTGATGGCTTGTTGGCAGTGCTTCCACTGGTCCTCTGCAGTTGGTGCTGGTGGCGGAGTTGCTGAAAGGTTCAGAGAGACTTGATCAGCAAAGGTCCTGGCAATCTCTTGCGATTTAAGCTTCGCGACATCATATCTTCTAACAGCATCCGCTCGGTGTTGTGGCGTCATAGATATCCGCATACGTACTTGAGCTACAACCAAGTAATGGTCCGAGTCAATGTTGGCCCCTCGGAACGTTCGGACATCCAGGATACTGGAAGCATGTCTGGCGTCTATCGCAACATGGTCAATTTGGTTGACGGTTCGTTGATCCGGAGACCGCCAGGTCCCTTTGTGTATATTGAGGTGTGGGAATCGAGTGCTGGCTATGATGATGTTACGCCCTGCCGCAAAGTCAATCAGCCTGAGTCCGTTACCGGAAGTGTTGTCGTGCAGGCTGTGTCCTCCGACTATAGAACCAAAGATGCCCTCCTTTCCGATTTTGGCGTTAAAGTCGCCAAGAATGATCTTGACGTCGTACTTGGGGCACCTATCATACGTGCTCTCGAGGAGATCGTAGAAATCTTCCTTGGTTGAGTCATCTTTGTCTTCCGTTGGGGCGTGGGCACAGATCAACGTAACATTTTTGAATTTTGCTTTGATGCGGATTGTGACCAGGCGCTCGCTTACATTTCTGAAGCCCAAGACTTCTTGCCTAAGTCTTCCCCTTACCACAAAACCACAACCAAAGAGTCGCTGACCCTGCTCCTTGCAGCACTCACCGAAGTATATGTCACACGACTTCATCCTTCGTATGCCCTCTCCATCCCATCGCACTTCCTGGATGGCTGTTATATCAGCCCTTAACCTATCCAGGTTCTCCACTAATTGTTCGGCTGCACGTGGTCTGATTAAGGTCCGGACATTCCACGTGCAGATCCGAAATTCATTGTCCTTGTTTCGTTTGCTGGGGTCGTCAACATTAAAATCATCCATATCCGAGGCTTGTTGTTGTTTCGGAACTATTGTTGTTTTCCGTGGTAGAGAAGTTACCCCGACGCACAACCCCCAACCTGGAGGACCAGACCCTTAGTATAACTCCAAGGGTGGGGAGCCGGATAAACCGCTCCTTATAGGCCTGAGCTACGAATATGTCGTAGTAGCCCATATAAGGTGTTCACTAAGTAGTTCAACCTAACTGGAACTGTAGACGCCACCGTTGATTCCATCTGGAGAATTCTTCCGCTGCCGCCTGGATAAAGGAGAAGTGCCTTAGTGGGAACACTCCTCCCCCCCTCTCTCGTTTGCTCTCTCGGAAAACTACCTAGGGAAATTTTATAACTTAGCGATTTTGGTTACGCTATCTGTTACTATTGTTATTGATGAGGTGCAGATAGTGTTAAGATTGAATTTTAGATACAGGTGCATGCATCTTAAAAATAAAATACAAAAGTCTGGCAGAATTTTTTTGGCGCCTGTAGTAGGGACGATGGCTTAAAAAAAGCGGGTTTCAGACTATTGTGTTTGGGAAACGTTCACTTCAACACATTTAAACGATGCTCTGTCATTTTCCCTAAGTCCACAGAATTTAATTTTTAAGATCTAACTAATTGAAGAGATATTTGCAGAATTAAAAAATTAAAAATCAGCAAATTAAAGTCTCCAATATAAAGCCGACAGGGTTCGCTTCAAGAGCTCTGAATTTTATTTTTCGGGTCTTAAATATTGAATTCTATGCACTTAAGGCAAATAACAAAGCATTATTCTTAATTTTTTACCAATGAATTGAAATGGTTGTAACCCCGACACAAAAATTTTAAAAATGCTATTTTCAACATCTCGTCGCCATCACAGGCGCCAAAAAAACCTGCTAGACTTATTTTGTATTCGATGCTAAGATGCATGCAACTACAGGCCCTTATACTCATTTACGGTTATGCGTTCACCTCAAAAATGTTCAGCCGGCTCTTTGTCTACTGGTTCGACTATATACTACGAGTATAATCATTGGTATGGAGCTCACAATTCAGTAATTAAAAAGCACGCATACGCCCCAGTGTATGCTCGAATTTTCCTGTTACATACATATGTATATACAAAAAAAAATCAACAACTGGATCAGACAAAGATTCTTGTGTGGTTCAAAGTTCTAAGGGATTTAAAAAAAAATAAAATGCACGACTGGGTCGCTTGTTCTTGCTCTTATGTTCAAGAGTCTGAGAGTTTAAGAAAATCATATGTTGAAAAGCATCAAATACGTTATTTAAACTAGCTAAAACAAAACTTTTGATAGTTAGAGGTGAAAAAAAAGAATGTGGTACGCAAATCTTAAGTATTTATTAATACGCATATAAAAATTAAATTTCAAACAAAATTGTTGACCCGTTTTCGAGATATCGAGTTTTCAAAAAAATAAATCGAAACCTTATTTAAAAATTCAAAAATTTCTTTTTTGAAAATTTTGATATGCAATATTATTTGAACTAATTTGAAATATGTATATACAGAATTTTATATAACTCCGTTCAGCTGATAATGAGAACATTCAAAATAAAAAAAACATTAATGAGGGGTAGTTGCTAAGTGTCAAATTTTATATATTTTTTTTGTAGTAGATCGCACTTATTTTGGCCTAAGAAAAAAGTTTAACTGAAATCGTAGGAGGCAATTTTGAAAAGAGAAATATTTTTAACTGTTTTTTAGCTCTTTTATGGAAGGTACCGTTAGTTTTTCATTAAAGTAAATTTGTTTCTTAAAATATTTTAGAGAGTATTAAAAACTCTTAAGTATCGAGTTTCATAAAAAATATATCTATTTTCGAAATATTTGATTTTCAACAAAAAAAAAAAAGTTGAAACATTTTTTAAAAATCCAAAAAATATTTTTTTGAAAATTTTGGTAGCACAAACTGTTTATATTTTAAGAAGAAAAAAAAATTATTGAAATAATAAGTACCGTTTTGAAGATAGTCCAAAATAAAAATATGGTTCTTTGGGAGGCACCATTAATAATCATTTTTTGAAAAATGATTTCCTATCCAAAGGAAGCCTTTACTAAACAAAAATTATTTAATTTTTTTAAGAAAAGTTGTGGAGCCGTTTTTGAGAAAAAGGAGATTTGGTAAAATTGCTAAGAAAAATTGTATGGCAGATACCTTTATTTTTGGCTCTAAAAAAAAATGAAAAAAACGCGTGAGCAAAGTCACCAAATACCCTATGTACCAAGTTTTGTAAAAATCGATCCAGCCGCTTAGGCTGTAGCCGAACAGCCAGACAGGAAGATAGAATTGTGCCATCCACTTTTTTCATGTTCTCTATCATTGATTGTTGTCTTGAAACTTTTTTTTGCCCGATTTTGAAATATCGAATCTTCAAAAAATATTTTGAAATTCATAAAATATGTATTTTCTTAAACTTTGGTATGCAATAATTTTTTTTTAACTTTTGACATTCTTTGGTATAGACAAAAAATATCAAAATCAAATCGATCCAGTCGCTTAGGCTATATCCGAAAATACCTCTATGAACGCGGCAGACAGAATTGCCAGACTCACTTTTCATCTTCCTTGTCTTATATCAAATACATATCAAGTTTTATCAAAATTTCGAGTTTGATTTGTTTACAGAATGTACAAGTACCCGTACATCGCAAGAAAAAAAAAGTACGCATACGCCCGAGTGAACGTCTCAACTAGCGATTGTTTTTTTTTTATTTATAATTCAAGTTAAAAGTTCAAGTGAGCACAACTCCATAATTGCGTTTCGCCCAGAAACGATAGTTGGGCTCATCAGTTAGATGACTATCGTACCCTTCTAAGACGCAATTTTGCATCGATGTTTACCGACTAATATAAAAATCACAGCATGGAGATACTATGAATTTTATTATTCTAGGGGAATTTGGTTAAATTCAGACACTTATGGCCAATTTCACGAAAGGCTTTTAATTATTTAAAAAGCATTTTAGCCTTTAAATAATGTTTTTTGGTTTCGCCAAATGCTTTTATATTTAAGAAGATTTTAAAGGACCTTGTAAACTAAAAGCTCGTTTTTGTCTCATTAAATTTTAAGTCTTTTTTGTCAAGCCATTCCAGTCAACAACAGCTGATAGTTTGCTGTCAGAATAATTGCTTTTTCACTTTTTAATTTTAAATGTCTGATAAAATTTAGAAGGAGTTTAGATTAAAGTAATTTTAGTGTTTGTTTATGAAATTGGCCATTAGAATTTCAAATGCCTGCACTCAGGCTTTTTATAATAATTGAATATGAAGAAAATTTGAAAAGAAATTCTTCTATTTAAGTGGAGTGACTGAATATTTATAATTCAAGTTAAAAGTTCAAGTGAACTCAACTCCATAATTGCGTTTCCCCCAGGTATTGTTAGATTTTGCATTTATATTTGTATAAAGTATGTTATTTGAATTACACTAATACACTATCAACGTTCAACGCTATAAAAGCAAAAGCAAATAAAAACTGTCCTCTTAGTCGTTCTAATAAAACTTTAAAGGTAACATCAATTCGCTGTTTTATTTAACATATATTTGGTTTGTTCCAACAGTGGTTATGGGCCCAGGATTATTTCCTTTTAATTAATTGTATTACTCTTTAAAGAAAAAAAAAAGTCACTTAACCAGGATGAGTTCCGGGTTATATCAAATAGAGAAGCTGGATGATACCAACTTTGACGGATGGAAAATCCTCATGAAATCGGTTCTTGTGCACTGTGGTCTTTGGGACTATGTATCGGGTAAAATAGAACAACCGACTGATGCCAATGCGTTAACACTATGGAACTCTAAGGACGAAAAGGCGCTAGCGACGATGGTTTTGTCTGTCAAGCCAAGTCAACTCCTCCACATTAAAAATGCCGGAACATCCAAAGAAGCATGGATCAGACTTTGTGAATTACATGCTCCAAGTGGACCTGCCAGAAAAGTCACGATTTTTAAATCACTTATAAATCTAAAAATGTGTGAGGAAACATCTATGAGTGAGCATCTAAACAAGTTTTTTGATTTTTCTGAAAAGCTTGCAGAGCTAGACCTTAAATTGAATGATGAACTGCTTGCGATTATTTTGCTTTCTGGTCTTCCAAAAAGCTACGAAAATTTTATCGTTGCAATCGAATCAAGGGATAGTTTGCCAAGTACAACCGCACTCAAGACTAAATTAATTGAAGAAGAAAAACGTAGAGAAAGTGACAAAAAGAACGATGAGCACCATGAGACAGCATTTTTTGCAAATAAGCAACGGGCTTTGTCACAAGCAGGTAACGAACGGAATCAACCGCAATACCAGTTGAATAGAAAAAAGATTAAAGGCAAGTGTTATAAATGCCAAAAGAGAGGGCATTATGCTGCTTCGTGTCGCAATAACAGTGCAGTTAAACAAAAAATTAATTGCGCTTTGCTAAATCTCTCCAAATACAGCTACACACAACTCAATAGTTCCGTTTGGATTTTAGATAGTGGTTCCACTTGTCACATGTGTTGTGATAAATCATATTTCAATCATATGGAAGAGCATCGAGAGAAGATTGAGTTAGCGGGAAACAAATATATTTCTTCTGAAGGTATAGGTCAAGTTTGTATGGAGACGGAGACCAGTAAAATTTGTTTGCACAATGTACTCTACGTTCCCCAACTTAAAACTAATTTTTTGTCAGTCACAAAAATAACGGAGAGTAATTTCATAGTAGAGTTTGGTAAAGACATTGCACTTGTGAAATCAAATAGCGGTACAAAATTCATGCAGTTGAAAAGAAGCGGTGATTTATTTATCTATGAAATGATGCAAAATAAGCTGTGCTTAGCAGCAGCAAATGATAATGTTTTAGAGTGGCATCGACGGTTTGGCCATCTAAATGTAAACAGCCTAGAGCAACTTTGCCGGAAAAACATGGTTCTCGGTATGGATGTGAAAAATGTGAAAATTTTTGATTGCGATGTGTGCTTAAAAGGAAAGATAAGTGCATTGCCGTTTCCTAAATGCCTTGGTAAATCGAGCACATGCGTCCTAGAGCTCGTGCATAGTGACGTCTGTGGGCCAATGAAAACTTCGTCTCTTAGTGGGGCGAAATTTTTTGTCACGTTTATTGACGACTTTAGCCGGAAAATATTCGTATATTTTATTAAAAACAAGAGTGAGGTGTTTAAGACATTTAAGACATTCAAAGCCGCAGTAGAACTAGAAACGGGTGTGAAAGTGAAGATGTTGCGGTCAGATAACGGTGGAGAGTACGTTAACCGTGAATTTACCGATTTCCTTAAGCGAGAAGGCATCCGCAGACAGCTTACAGTTCCATATACCCCGCAGCAAAATGGGATCGCTGAGCGGGTAAATCGAACTTTAGTTGAAATGGGACGATGCATGATTATTGATTCTTCTTTGCCAGAGTTTTTGTGGGCAGAAGCTATAAATACTGCCGTTTTTGTGCGAAACCGATCACCAACGAAGATTTTGCATGACATGACACCATATGAGGCATGGTGTGGTAGAAAACCAAATGTTTCATATTTAGAGGTATTTGGCAGAAGAGGTGTTGTTTTAGATAAGACGCCAAAAAGGTCAAAGTTTTCAGCGAAAGGCAATGAGTGTTTCATGGTTGGGTATGCAGAGGAATCAAAAGCATATCGGCTCTACGACAAAAGTAGAAAGACTGTAATTATAGCGAAAGATGTGAGGTTCCTTCATTCCGACAATGTTCCTTGTTCTTCAAAAGTTTTTTTGGATGAGTGTGCAGGTGTAATAATGGACACTAATACTCCAGCTACAGTTTCACTAAAGGAAGACCCACAGTCTTCTGACGATGAAGATTCTTATGATGCTGACGAGTCCGAGGTACCAATTATTGGAGAAAAAACTGCCCAGTCAAGTGCAGTGATTCTTA
This sequence comes from Dasysyrphus tricinctus, assembly GCA_963921185.1. Taxonomy (NCBI): domain Eukaryota; kingdom Metazoa; phylum Arthropoda; class Insecta; order Diptera; family Syrphidae; genus Dasysyrphus; species Dasysyrphus tricinctus. The sequence goes on from OY992530.1 coordinate 91,674,980, forward strand.
AAGATGAGTTGACAAATGAAGAAAATGTCCCTGATACTGCTTTGCACTCTGAGGAGCGGCGAGATGCTTGTGTGGCGTTAAGTAGTGGCGATGATAATCCTTGCGAAGAGGAAGTAGCTGAGGGCGAAGCTGGAGATGTTTCAGATGATGTTAGAGTGGAATCTCAAAGGAAATTGCGCGCCCGGAAACCAGTAAGTTATACGAGTTATATGCAGAGTTGTCACAAGGAAAGGCCAACAAATCCCCTCACTCTTGAAGAAGCGTTTCAAGGACCAGATGCAGACAAATGGAAAGCTGCAATGCTGTCTGAATACAACTCACTGGTTAAGAATCAGACATGGGAGTTGGTGGATGCACCCCCGAATCGCACTCCTATTAAATCGAAGTGGATTTTCAATGTCAAGTGTGACAAAAATGGAGCGGCAGTTCGTTATAAAGCACGGTTGGTGGCAAAAGGGTGCAGCCAAAAGTATGGGGTTGACTACACCGAAATTTTTTCCCCTGTGGTGAGATACTCGTCAATCCGACTGATTTTGGCTTTAGCGGCAGAGTATAAGTTGATCGTGCACCAGATGGATGTGTCATCGGCGTACCTAAATGGGAATCTTCAAGAGGAGGTTTACATGTACCAGCCCGAGTGTTTTGAAGACAAAGAAAATAGAACCAAGGTGTGCAGACTGAGGAAGGCATTATATGGTTTGAAGCAGTCTGGAAGGAACTGGAAGGAGGAGTTAAATTGTTTTTTGAAAAGTCTTGGATTTGAGAGATGTCATGGGGATGCATGTGTGTATGTGCTTAAGAAACCAGGCGAGGTAATCATAGTCGCAGTATACGTAGATGACATTCTACTTGCCTGCTCCGATTCCATGACACTAGAGGATATCAAGACTGAAATAGGTAATAGATTCGAGGTTGTCGACAAAGGACCAATTGATCAATTCCTTGGTATGGAGATTACAAGAGGGAAAGATGGAATACAAATATCACAACAGCAGCTGATTCGAAATTTACTTAATGACTTTGGTATGCAGGGGTGCAGAAGCTGTGCAACTCCATTGGAGCCAGGGACCAAGTTTTACAAATGCGATGACTGCTCCAAATGCAAGAAGGTGGATCAGAAACAGTACCAGTCATTGATCGGGTCTTTGACGTATTTGAGTATTTGCTCGCGACCGGACATAATGCATTCTGTCTGCAAGCTTGCTCAGTTCAACACCGATCCGCATGCAGAACATTTGAATGCCGCAAAGCACTTGTTGAGGTATTTACATTCAACCCTTAATTTTAAACTTAAATATTTTCAGACTGGTGAAAAATTAAAGGGCTTCGCAGATGCTGACTGGGGTGGCAACAGTGTTGACCGCAGATCATACACAGGTTTCGCATTTTTCCTTGCCGGAGCCGCTATTACATGGGGGAGTAAAAAACAAATCTCCATCGCTTTGAGTAGTACAGAAGCCGAGTACGTTGCTCTATCAACAGCATCGAAGGAAGTTGTATACCTTCGGCGGTTTTTGGAGGAACTTGGTTTCAACCAACTGGTGGATGAACCTACAGAACTTTTTGGTGATAACATCAGTGCTCAGAAACTAGCGAAAAACCCTGTGTTTCATAACAGAACGAAGCACATCGACATTCAGGTGCACTACATTCGTGAAGTCTACGAGAAAGGGCTCATGGATCTGAAGTTTATACCAACTGATAAAATGACCGCTGATGTGTTCACTAAGAATTTGAAGAAACTCAAACACCAAGAGTTCACTAGTATGTTGGGATTAAAATCATAGAGTAAATGAAGTTTTTTCTTTTGATTTTGCCAACTTAATTATATTTTGTTTTTGTTATTTTAAAGTTTTTTTTTTTTGAATTACATTGTTTTGCCTAAAATTTTAAAATTCTTAGTTGCCAGTTTTTAAGGGAAGGTTTGTTACATTTTGCATTTATATTTGTATAAAGTATGTTATTTGAATTACACTAATACACTATCAACGTTCAACGCTATAAAAGCAAAAGCAAATAAAAACTGTCCTCTTAGTCGTTCTAATAAAACTTTAAAGGTAACATCAATTCGCTGTTTTATTTAACATATATTTGGTTTGTTCCAACAGGTATTTTGGTACTTTTCAAGAAAAGTTCAATTTTTAAATAAAATAAAAACAATTGAATAAAAACTACATCAAACGCTTTTTCAGGTTAGGAACAAACAAACAAATGAAAAAAAAATTAGTTAAAAATGCAGTTTGGTATATAATTTAGTATTTTGTATTGTCTTTAACTCTTTTTTTTTGTGAAAAAATTGCATTTAATTCTAAAGAGTAACAATTGGGCTTTCATAAAAAGGAAGCAAAAATTATACTCAATAACTTGTTTTTTCTTATTAAAATGAAATAAAAAAATCGTCTTTTTCTCAAAATTTTGAGTTTGAAAGTAAATTTTTCAAAAACTATCAACTAAAAAAACTTTATTTAAAAAGAAAATTAAAGAATGGATTTCTGGTTTTAAGATGAGCAAAAGGATTTTCGTCCAGATATTACCATTGTTTTTTTAAAGTTATTTTTCTATTTGAAGTCAACTTTTCGTAAAATTGCCCCTCCCATCTAAGCGGGGGGATATATACCCCCCATCCAGTACTATTGTTTCCTTCTTTTGGCCCAATCTACACGCTCTATTGCTTTGATGCAGCATATGTCAAAGACCATGTTTTTGTTATTATGCTGTTTTATATACTACTTGTTGTTTTAAATTTTGTAATGCTATATTTTGAAAAGCCTTCCCATGGAAACTGTTATGTCTACAGAACCGGCTTTGGACTCAAATTGAAGCAAATTTAGTGAGGTTGAAATTGTAGAGAATGTTTTATTCGGAAATTAAGGCGTAATGGTTAAAATGGCCAATAAGTGAAAAAACCGCGATTTTTACCAATGTTGCTTTCGGCGCTCGAGGTCGAAAAATCAGATTTATTACTAGGCCAACATCATAAACAACTCAGCAAAAAATCAGAACTACCGGACCTGACGCAAGGTCTAATGTATATACTTACTGGACTAAATATATAAAACTAAAAATTTAAAAATTGACGTTTGGTACAAAAATTCCCCCAAAATCGTAAATCGTTAAGCCTAGTACATACTTCTTCGTGAAGTGAACATTCACCAGTGGAGAAAGTGATTTTTTGACATTGCTCACTGGTACAGACTTGCGAATGTGTTGTGAACGTTTGACGTTTAAAACCACATTGCCTCCAATGAGGCATTTTTCTTTTGTAATCGAACTGTCAACTTTATAATTCAAGTTAAAAGAACTGTCAACTGTTCACCAAGGGTTCCCGTACATTTTTCACGGGAATTGCTCGTGAACGAAAACTCTCCACACAGGAGAGTTCACGGGTGAACAAAAATGCAAAGTTTGTATGGATTCACGACATGATTCACAAGTATGTACTAGGCTTTATCCGCACAAGAACAAATTTTAGATCTGGTTAAAAATGCTCGTTTGAATAGATCTGTTGTAGTTTGGTAAAGGTAGAGCTAGTTAAAAGTAAAAATATCCCAAACAAAGCGAAAACGAGAAAATTATAATATTTAAGTTTCAATAAAGATATATTTTTAAAATAAAAGAAAAGAAAATTTTCTTTCAACACAAAATCTCGTGACAACTGTCTGTATACGTTTCTAAAGAGCACCATCATCATCGTGTCCTGTAACCCCGGCTGGGGCATAGGGCGTCAACAAAACGTCTCCATCCTTCACGGTCTGCTGCAAGGTACTTTAGCTGCGGCCACGTCTTTCTCTGGGATTCTGCTTCCGCTAAGACAGTTTTTTTTTTTTTTTTTTTTTTTTTTTTTTTTTTTTTTTTTTTTTTTGGCCGTGGGTAGGTGCAAAACCTGCATCAGGCTCTATGAGGACCGGAAAACGCGTGCTCATAGAAGTGTGAGATTCTTACTACACTAAAACCACCTCCACTTCCCGATTGCAACTAAGTTGAAACTTATCTAGCAATTTATTTTTAACGAAGTTAAGTAACGTGTTGCAGGTAACTTTCCGGTGAAAGTTTCTGCTTATTCCGCGATTTTAAAGCGGTTTTGTGTTCACCGCACCAAGTCGGATGGTTTTGTTCTTTGCAGACGGCGCACAGTGCGTCGATTGTATGGAGATGGTGGACAAAAATCAAATTTCCAAAACTGAGTTGACTTTGCAAAAAAAAATTATTGGGAATGTAATAAAAAAGATATTTTATAAAATCTAACGAAATTTTCACGCCCCCTGCCACGCCCACTTTTGAATATGGTTTATATCTTAAGAATTGTTTGCACGATTTCAATAAAATTTAGAGAATTTGACTTTCTAGGTGAGTTCAAAAACAAAAAATGGTGTGGACCATATCCGCCCACTGCCACGCCCACTTTTTTATATTGTTTATTTCTAATAAACCGCTTGTAAAATTTGAATAATATTTTGGAAATTTGAATTAGTTAGTGAGTTGAAAAACACAAAATATTGTTAACGTTATTGGCCCCCTGCCACGCCTTTTTTAAATCGTGCACAATACTTCACAAACACATGAGTTTAAAATAATATTTTTTAGATAAACTCTGGCAACACAAGCAAACAAGACCAAAAAATATAAATTTGTGCATAAAAATGAACAATTCTTCTTTAAAAATCAGAGTTCTATTTTCAAAATCTTTAATGATAAAAAAAAGTAAGCGCAGCCAAAGATTTGTCAACCCATTCAGTATTTTGTATATGTGTACTTCTTGATCTTCCTTCGATAATTTTAGATCTTTTTTGAAATCAAAGGATCAGATCTGAGAAGCAGGACTGTCAAAATATCTTCGTTGCGTTCGTTGGTTGCGAACCTCAGCTCTTCAGTTGCCCAATTTAACTGAAGAGCTAAAAGTTTCACAATTTTTCGTTTTTTCGTGTTTTTTGACGCTTCTGAAAATGGTGTTTGGGGTCTTCCCTAACTAGTTTCTGGTTCATCAAAAGGCGATACATTTTGCAGATAGGTTGAAATGCTATCAGGAAGTGTAAATTTATTTTTAAGCCAAGCCTCATGACGCTTCTTGAAAAGAGCATGATTCCTTAAACATTGTTTCCATCGTGCGTCGTTCAAGGTTTGAGTCAACGAACTTAATTTTGGACTTTAAATCATTTTTAATTTTAAAATGACATTTATTTTTCTTCAATTCATTCAAAATAAATGTTAAAATATCTTCAATTCATGATTTTTTATCAAAAGAAATTCATTTTTCTCCAACTTGTTGATTTTTAAAGGTTTGACCTTGTTCTACAAAAAGTTGAATATTTTGAAGGTTAGCAAAAAGTAGCATGAAAACTTTGCATTTTCGCAAAGTAAAATTATAAGACAATGTAATGACACTAAAAATTCTGCTACACTTTGCTAAACTTTTTTTAAAAGCTTAACCAAATAGAAAAAAATGCTTTAAAAATATGATTTTTTTCAATAATTCACTTAAGTTACAAATTATTTCAAAAACCAAATAAAATGAGTCATAGCAGCTCTAAATGAATCCATTATTAATAATCACTGCCAAAAAAAATTTTTCTTCAATTACTTTTCTTTCACCAGCTAAATCACTTCACACAAAATCGCGTTTCACAACAAGACTCTGACTATTATTTCCTTATTTGGTTTAAATAATTCCGCTTATCTATCATCTAAAAAAAAGCAAACAACAAAAAAACATTAAATGACAGTTATTCAACATGTGCTTGACCCGAATCAAAGCATAATAAAACAAATTGCATTTTTTGATTTTTTGATTTTTGTCCACTGGTCGACGCACTGTGCGGCGTACTAAATTCGACTCGTCAAGAATGTCAATAATCGTTGGATTAGCGTGATCTAATAGCCGATTTCTATGTTTTCGCGCGAAACTCTCAATTTCGTCTCGAACCGTAGGAATCCCGAGATCCCTGTGAAGATCTTCGTTTCTTATATACCATGGCGCATTTACAAATGACCTAAGCAATTTATTTTCAAACGTTTGTAAGATATTTAAATTTGTATCGCAGGTACAATCCCAGAGTTGTATACCATAAGTCCAGACAGGTTTAAGTACCTGCCTGTATAAAATCAACTTATTATCAATACTAAGCTTGGAATATTTACCGAGTAGCCAGTTCATATCTCTTAATTTACTTTTTAATTCTTCGCATTTCTTTTTTACGTGCGGCTTCCATTTTAATTTCGCGTCTAGAGTCATTCCCAGATATTTTGCCTCATTCGCAAATGGTACACGACCGGTATTAAGAAAGACGGGCAATCTATTTATTTTTTTATACGTAAAGTCCACGTGGACTGACTTTTGTTCATTGAGCGCTATTCGCCATGTTTTTGTCCACTCATTAACATTATTAAGAGCATTTTGTAATTTAATCGTAGCTTCGTTAATCGTTTTGCCTACTGCTAGTATTGCAGTATCATCAGCAAACGTTGCTACGATAGTGTCTTCTGTTTGAGGTATATCACGTGTAAATAGAAGGTACAGAACTGGACCTAAAACACTACCTTGTGGTACCCCAGCCACTATTTCTTTGAAATTAGAATATTCATTTCCGTGTCTTACACGAAAAAGTCTGTTTTCTAGATATTCGTTAAGAATTTTATAAAGTCCTTCAGGCAGAACTTGTCGTAATTTGAATTTGAGGCCTTCGTGCCACACCTTGTCAAACGCTTGCGACACATCCAAAAAGACCGTCGAACAGATTTTCTTTTCTTCAAGAGCTCTCTCAATTACGTCGGTTATCCTATGCACTTGATCAATGGTCGAATGCTTTCTTCTAAATCCGAACTGATGTTCAGGTATTAATTGTTTTTCTTCTATTATCGGCTGCAGGCGAAGGAGTAGTATTCTTTCAAAAACTTTTGATATTACAGGAAGAAGCGAAATCGGTCTGTAAGACTTCTTTTCATGAGATGGTTTGCCAGATTTCAAAACCATTATTACTTCCGCAATTTTCCATTGGCTCGGGACATATTCTAACCTAAGGGCGGCATTTATTATATAAAGAAGGTTGATCAAACCTTTACGAGGAAGCATTTTTAGAATTTCTGCCGTGATTAAGTCATAACCTGGAGCTTTATTGGATTTAAGCTTCTTTATTTCTCTTTTTAACTCGGCAAGTGTAGCATTTCTAATTATGTAGCTGTCATTTGATGTTAAATTCATATTTAAATTTTCGTTGAGTACTTGTCCATCGAAAGGCTTAAATGTTTCCTCCAGGTAATCGGCGAATACCATAGCTTTTTCTTTGTCACTTTTAGCCCATTCATTTTGGCCTTTCTTAATAGGAGGCGCTGGAAGCTTTGGTCTTTTTGTTACTTTTATAGCTCTCCAAAGTGAGTAATTGGAATCTTTTCCTGCTGTCAGATTTTCGAGGTAATTTTCAACTTCACCGTTTTTGAAATCTGATATTCTCGTTTTAAGCAAATTACACAATCGATTTAAATTAGCTTTGTGTTGAGGAGCACGGGTTCGCTGCCATTTCTTGCGTGCTTTTCTTTTCTCTTTCACTAAATCTTTTATATCTTGCGGATATTTTATATCTTTGCGGCGCGGCATTTCGCTTTGATAAGGTGTGTTATTCCATGCGGCCTTTTGTATCATATCAACAAAGGTATCTTCTGCGTCTTCAAGTTCGAGAGACGTTTGTAATGATATTCTTAATTCAACGCTGTCCTCGATATCTTTCTTAAATCCATCCCAGTTGGTTTTACCGTTTGTTAGCCTGGGTGGTTTTTCAATTTTTATAAGACTTTCGCTCGTATTGAGTATGACGGCAGAATGATCCGAGAAGAGATCAAAGCTCTCTGTAATTTCAACATAGTTAGAGGGTATTCCTTTTACCATAAATAAATCGATTAGGTCAGGTATTTTTGACGGATCAGTTGGCCAGTAAGTTGGCTTTCCAGTTGAATGAAAATCGCAATTATTTTCCATTCCTGCCTCATATAGCATTCGACCTTTTTGAGATATGCATCTTGAGGCCCAGAAGGTGTGTTTTGCATTAAAGTCACCACCAACAATGAAGTTTGGACTTAGTGACTTTATCAGTGTCGTAAATTCACTCTTATCAATTTTGCAACGCGGAGGGCAATATATTGAAGAGATATTGAGAAAAATATTTTTAGTTCTAACCTGAACACTACTCAATTGCATTGATTCCACCTCTATTTTCAAGCCTATTGAGTGTTCAATGCACTCTTTTATATATAACGATGATCCACCTCTTGCTTTGTTTGACGGATGAACAGCGTGGTAGTCATGAAACCCGTGGATTTTAAGATTTGATTCATTTTTTTGCATGCGTTTCTGATATCAAACATATGTCGATATCATTTTCCTGCATAAACATCTCTAATTCTCCTAGTTTTTGCCATAATCCGTTGGCATTCCATGTAAGAATTTTAAGTTTTTCCATCATATATTTTTTGAAAGAGGTTTGGGTCGAAAACAATTTTCGAGCTTACTTAACCTATCAAAGATAAGTTTATTTGTTTCACATTGTTCTTCAAGTTTCGAAAGAATTATTGAAAAGACTTTCGAAACCGGATCTGTTTCAGTATCATTATTAGCGGGTATATTTTTGGCCGCTATTTGGGCATATGTTTCTGTATTACCTTGCTTTGATATTTTGTCCGAAGGTTTTGACACTGTTTTCTTTTCCTGATTTAAAGCTTTCCCTGATTTAAAAATCTTGGGAGTTCCGTTTTTAATTAGTCTTGGTGGTTTTCTTTGCGTTTGGGCAGATTTTGATCTTCGCTTTTGCAATTCTTTAGCTACTTCGAAGCCCCTATAGTTTGCCGGGTGATTTCCATTACAATTAATACACGTTGGTGGACTTTCACTTTTACCGTTGCAGTCAGCGGTTAGATGTTTTCCGGCACATTTTACACACATTGGCTCTTTTTTGCAATAGGTTTGGGTGTGATTGAATTCTTGGCAGCGTTTACACTGAGGGACTAACCTTGTGCTCTTTCTTAGAGGTTCGATCTTGACTACGATGTTTAAAATTGTTTTAATTTTATAAATTTCATCTAGTTTTTCAGTCTTATCGAACGACAGTATAAAAAGTGGAAGGCCACGTTGTACCACTGTCGTTTCGCCCTCTTTTTTCTGTTTCTCTCTTTTGACGATGTTCATTGCATCTAAGATATTGAAGTTGCGCTCTTTTAGATCACTAATGATATCGTCTTTTGAACATGATGCGTGTAAACCTCTCGCCACAACACGTAAGGGTCTTTCTGACTTATTTTCATAGGTATACCATTCTACTTTTTCTTCGTTTAGTTTTCGTGACAGAAGACGATAACTTTCAGGGTCTTTTACACATACTTTCCATTTGTTGTTATTGAGCGAAATAACTTTAAAAGACGATGGTAGTAATGCCTTTAATATGGTTTGCAACTTGTTATACTCCGCAATACCGATAACATTTATCGGTGGCGGGGGCCGCTCCTTAACAGGTTTTTCTTTTACTGTCGCATGTTTTGGTGAGACTATTATTTCAAAGGACGAGGCTGCCTCAGGTGAAGAGCCAGCTTTACGCTTCTTACTTAATCGTTTCTTTGAGGACTTTTCCGTTTCACGTGCTAGCTCTTCTTCGTCTGTTTCATATCTAGAATTATTGACTTGTGGCAAGCTAGCTTTGGAGCTTATTGGAGAATGTTTGCCTTTCAACATCTCATTTTCTTTTCGAAGAAGATCGACTTCTTTCTTTAGCTCTTGATAAAGTTCCATTACTTCATCAAGTCTTCGTCGAAGTTCGTTATTATCTTTTTCAAGATTTTCTGTTTTATCTGAGTCTTTTTTGGCGCGCGCTGGCGTGACGGGTGGACTCTTTTGCCCGAATTTAGATTGTTTTATACCGCTAAGACAGTTGATTTCCATGTTGTTCTTGGTCTTCCAACCCACCGTGCACCCTGAGGATTCCATTCAAAAGATTGCTTTGCAATTTCATCGTTTGGTTTCCTCAGTGTGTGACCAATCCAACGCCATTTACGCTTTCTTATGTCGACGTCCAGCCGCTCTTGACTTGTCCTGCGCCACAATTCCTCATTTGATATTATTTGTGGCCAGCGAATCTTTAGGATGTGGCGAAGACAGTGATTCACAAAAGCCTGCAATTTCTTCGAAATGATAGACGTGACTTTCCAGGTTTCACAAGCATATAACAGCACGGATTTGACATTGGATTCGAAGAATCTCAACTTAGTGCGTAAGGAGATTTGACTTGATTTCCAGATTGGGGACAGAGTACCGAAGGCAGCACGAGCTTTATTTATTCTACTTTTAACGTCCAGATCCGTACCACCGTTTGCAGAGACAATACTACCAAGGTAGTTGAACTGTTCCAGTACTTCAACTGGCGTCTCCTGTAGAATAATACGCTGCTGTGTGGAGCGGCCTGTGAGCATTATTTTTGTCTTTTTGCTGTTTATTCTTAGACCACTCGACTCTCCCTTCACTTGCAGTGTTTGGCACATCCCGTTCAGCCCACTGATGTTATTTGCCAGTAGACATATGTCATCGGCATAGTCTAAATGACTGAGCCTTTCGAACGGTCTCCATTGAATGCCCTGTCGCTCAGCTGTACCAACGCTGGCCGTCAATACGTCGTCCATCGCCAGCAGGAAGAGAATTGGCGATAGAACATCCCCTTGTCTCACACCCTGTTGCACTATGAAGGAGTCGGATAGCTGCCCATTGTGCAAAACAAAACACCTTGCGTTGTTGTAGGACTCTTTAATAATGGCAACAATTTTTGGTGGAATTCCTCTACCAAGTAACGATCTCCATATACATTCTCGGTTAACTCGATCAAAGGCTTTCTCAAAATCCACGAACATTAGGTAAAGCGGTGATTGAAATTCCATCGACTGCTCGAGGACGATACGCAGGGTGTTGATATGGTCGACACACGATCGACCACTGCGGAAGCCAGCTTGATGCCTCTTGAGCGTAGACTCGATTCTATCCTTTATTCGCTCGAGAATGATGGTTGCCATTAGTTTTGGGAAAACGGAAAAAACGGTGATACCACGCCAATTGTTGCAATTCTTTAAGTCACCTTTCTTTGGCAACTTAACAATCACACCATCCTTCCAATCCCTGGGATAGATTTCGTTTTCCCAAATGCTTTGTATCTTAGGATGTAAAATACTAGCCGCTGTTACGATATCGGCCTTCAGGAATTCAGCTGGTATTCCGTCCAGTCCAGCTGCCTTGTTGTTTTTGAGGAGATTTATTGATGTAAGGATTTCCGATTCTGACGGGGGTTCGATGTCATTACCCGCCCTATAGGACCTGCGCATCTCGTTTAGTTGGGGCACTTCAGCACTCTGCTCAACTGAATCCTCATTTAGCAGGGCACAAAAATGTTCCTTCCATCTACGAAGCTGATCCTCAATTGATACCAAAAGTGTGCCATCCACATCCATTACAGGATGATTCGTGCTGCTTTTTTTCCCGATCACGTCTTTGGCTATTTGGTACAATTCCCGGATATCTCCTCTTCTGGCAGCGATTTCCGCATTATCTGCGAGTCCATCTAACCTCACCCTCTTGTCACGTCTCACACAGCGATAGACCATCTTATGTGCAATGCGGTACTCTCTTCGCAAGTCAGCCTTTCGTTGAATATCTGCTTCGGCATTTATTTGAATATTCAACGATTTGCGAAGTTCGATCTTATCCCAGGTGTCTTGGGATATCCAAGAGTCTCTACGTCTCGTTCGCTTGGGTACAGTTTCGGATCCAGCCTCCATAAAAACACTTATAATTTCACCCCACATCTCATCAATTGTTGAATTCTGGATTCCGTTTAATGACGAGGCTCTGTTGCTAAGGGTGGTGACATAGTTTCGACATATGTTGGGGTCATTAAAAGCATTAGTAATGAATTTTGAGCTCCTTGCTGCATCCTGCGCTGGTTTTTGTACGGCAGCGGTTCGTAGTTTGAGACTCATCAGAACCAAATGGTGGTCGCTTCCCACATCGGCATTTCTTATACTCCGGACATCACACATAGACTTCCTCCATCGCTGCTGAATCATGATATGATCAATTTGGTTTTCGGTTTGACCATCCGGATGCACCCAGGTAATTTTGTTGCACGTCTTACGCTTAAATACAGTCCCACCTATAACAAGACGATTCGCGTTACAAAAGTCGACAAGCAAGTCACTATTTTCATTCCGTGACCCCAAGCCATTTTTTCCCATCATGCGTTCAAGTCCGTAATTGTCTAAACCGACTTGGGCATTGAGGTCTCCCATAACGACTATGATGTCGGCTCTCGGAACACTACTGTAAACCGAGTTAAGATGAGTGTAGAACGCGGTTTTGTCTTCCTCGGTCGCTTCATTTGTGGGGGCGTAGCACTGAATAATTGTGACGTTACGAATTTTTGAACGAAACCTTGCAGTCATTAATCTCGCAGAAATGGGCGCCCAGGAGATCAAACTACGCCTCGCTTCTTCGTTCAACATAATTCCGACACCATGCAGTCTTTGGTCGCCCTCTCTTTCATCTTCCCCGGAATACAGCATTCTTGTCTGTCCAGTGTCTGATCTGTATTCAGCTCTACCTCTCCACTTAGTTTCGCTTATGCCCAGGATACTGATCTTTAGGCGAAGCATTTCACGCTCAACTTGCTCGTATCTACCATCGCTGTACAAGGATCGAACGTTCCATGCTCCGATTTTCGTACGTATGCGGTAGCCAAAAGTAACATTTGCGCTTCTTGACGGTGTTCACATTGGACTGACTCCTCCGACTTTTTCTGACGTCTCTGTACTTTATCTCACTCCCACTTCATTGTGAGAAAGAGATGGGAAGGACAGGCAGAATATTTTAAATTTTTTGAAAATCTATGGATTTTTTTTGACGTTTTCTTTTGTGACAACTGCTTTCTCTCTCTGTACTTTTTCTTTGGCAAACAAATACTACACAAAACAATACAAATACTTCATAAAACATTTTAAATAAATGAAATTAAAGTTTTGGAATGAAAAAAAAAATAATTAATCCCTCAACGAGCTCAGATTTGTGTTTTCTTTAAACGACTTCTCAACTTCAAAGTGAGTCTGTTGGTGTTCACATTAGTTTGTGTCTGAACAAAAGAAGTTGGATGAATGTCAAAATAAGTCGGAAGAGTCAGTCCAATGTGAACACCCTCCTTGAAAGATTTCTTCTATTTGTCAACGATTCATTTATTATTATGGCTTCTTGATTGACGCTCGTACATGAAAGATGCCGCACCCCCAAATCCGATGTGCGGTTTACTGCAACCGAAGCTGCAGAAGGATTTTCCATAAAAAGATTACCTCTTGGGGACTCATTTCCATTTGTTGTCATAGTTCATGTATTTGCATATATCCTTCCACCATGGTGTTTTCCGAGATATGATTAATAACATACATAAGCTCAGATTTGACAGGCACACCCGCCTTTTGTATGGTCAAACACATAACTGCTCGAGGCCGCCCACTATGGGAAAACAGACGCCTTTTGTAGCCGCCCAATATGGGTTACAGACGCTACCTGCTGCTGCCGTTGGCCTTTTACGAAAAAAAAAAGCTCCTCCGCCACCAGACTATCATGCCGTTGACCGCTGCCTGCAGCTCATCCGTCTTAAGGGGGTTTTTAACCATCCCAAGGACAAGTTTGTGCCCTGACCAGCAAAGCTGGGTTGTCTGCTTATCCCGGCATCCATTCGGCCCCCCTGCACGTTAGCGTTACCCGCCCTCTACCACGCGGAGGTGTGCATAGGGATTTTCCTATCATTGAGCCTAGGGCCATATGGCGTCCTAGCACTCTCAAGTACTTTAAGAGGGCAAAGAGCACCAGAACTTAATTTTATTAATTTTATTTGCAAAAACATGAACGTGATTTTTCCATTGGTCGTTATTCAGACATCTTTTGACAGTTGACAAACAAAAGTTTCTATGCATATTTCTGCTTTGAAAGCCACTTTAGGATGAAAAAACTATAAAACAGCATTTCTATCACCGAAAAAAAGGATTGAGTGTCGGCCGAAAAATGCAGATAACATAATCCAATTCTACTTAATTATAAAATATTCAAAATTTGCCTTAAACTGGCAAACTGTTTGTGTTCAAGACAAAATGCGAATAGATTTTCTAACCGTTTGATACTCCCGAAATAGTTAAATGATAATAGTTAATACATACATTGTTATATTTAATAAAAAATGATGGTGCGACTTGTAATATGAAATAGTTTTCAATACAAAACAATTCAAGAAGCCTTTATATCCTTAAAGGCCCAGGGCCCCCATTTGTCTAAAGACGCCTCTGGCCGTTACACTGGTGACAGTCCAATCGTCTGCAAAGTTCGGGGTCACAAATAATTTATTACTAGCGTAGGTATACTTTTGAATTGAAGTTTCAGAAATTTAATTAATACGTCTGATGTACCCCTTCTGAATTTTATGTTTTGATCAAGCAGTAAAATTAAGACAAGATGAAAAATCTTCCATTTATTATGAAATAAAACATGAGTAGAGTTAAGGCTTGGGTCCTCAACGTACTTTATTATAAAATGAGTTGAAATCAGTCCCAGATATTGTATGCAGCTTAGCAAGAAATGAATCGTCAAAATCCAAGTCGTACCCGAATAGAATAGTTTGCATTTAGTTGATATGATTTCAATTAACCTAACAGTTTTTTTAGTAACATTTTTTATACCATATTGTTATTTGTAACCAAAATACCTTTGATCATAAAGTTCAGCTTGCCGGTTAAGTTGTTTATCTGTGAAAAAGAAGGCAAAGGAAAAAAATATATTTACTAATTAATGAATGATAAACCTTCATACATTTTGTACTTAAAATGTAAAAAAAAAAATAAGTATTTTATATTAAATGAGTTTTGTAGTTCTGTATGAAGCTATTTGTGTCATTAAAACCAACTATATAGCACAAAAATAGAAAAATGAAAATCTTTTCATTCATCGAAACCTTATGACAACAGCTATAACTATAACCAAGCCCAAACACTCCCATCATATTTGTTGATCTTTGACGAGATCATAAATATCATGCCCATTGACAATAATGACAACATAATTTTCCAACCCCAGAACACTGATCGATATACCATGCCGACCAATGAGCATTCATTCAAATAAAAACAAATTCCCGATCGCACAAGATACTCAATTCGGATTGGCTTAGAAAATATTCAACAAAAATAATACAACAAAAATGAAAAGATACAACATCTTGTCTTGGTGGCTGCTGGCTGCCTCTTCATCCATTGATAAAATTTTGTGAGATCTTATGCAGTTTTGTGTTTGATCTCAAGTGGAAGTGCCTCCATACGTTCATTGGTTTAGTTAGAGTGATTGCGAAGAAAGCGATTGTGATTATACATAATTATCGAAATATCTTGTGCAAATAATTAATAATGTATTCAACAGCCACTAGCCATCATAGTTTCAAATTTGAAACCTTTGATTATTATCTAAGAGCTAATCAAAAATACGTTCAAAATAACTTTGATAACACTTTTAATTTCCATCAACACCAACAACAACGGAAGTGTCAACCAAACGATTATAACAATTCGCATGAATATCATAGTTATCCGCCCACGGGGGCATCGGTTATTTTTCCAAATCAATGCTCGTATCCTGGTGAATTGCAAACCCAACTAAATTCGAATCAGAATTACATTTACTCAGATAGTTCCACTTTAAGGAACTATTTGGACATGATCCAAAATAAAAATTGTCCTTTAAAAAGTGGCAGTGATGAAAGCACATTGGGCAGTGAGGATAACCCAAAAGAATGTAAGGATAGTTGTTCGGTCCAGTTGAGTGATGCTGACCGTTTGTCTGGGGGAGATTGGGAGTTCTTGAGTGCTGTGAGTGGCAGTGACAACAATGGGACGAATACACATTTTGGAAAATATCACGATTGCGAGAAAATGAATTGGAATGGAGCTATTGAGGAAGAAAGCGATAGCATTTTAAAAGGTTTGTATAGGGAAAGGCTCTTAACAAATATTTGTTTTCCTGACAACGCTCTATGTATGTAGGAATCAAGGCAGATTTTTATAGTTTTGCTACCTATATTAGCTTAAATAAGACCATCAACTCATGAGGCTTGGATCTTTTCTCCGAACATTGTCTCGTATATTTGTGACGGTCTCCCTTTCGGAATTGGTATGACTTTGCAGTCGCTGATTATGTGATACAGGATGGTTTTTACCACTTCTGTAAATATTTCAATTTGTAGATCACAATATAGATCGCTATTAATAATTCCACGAAAGACTTTGATGCTTTGGAATTTTTGAATGGGTTCAGCATTTTTTTTTACGTACAGCCCACAAGTTCGATGCCATATTTCCAAAAGGGTTTCAGTACTCGCTTATATGTATAACACTTATAGTTTGTTCTGGATAGATACTCGTAGGTAAGAGTTCTTTCCTAGTAACCAGTACCTAAACATATTTTTGTACTTCAAGTTTAGTTTTTCTCTTTTATTTTTGATGAACTCTTTTTGCATCCAAAGTCATTCCAAGGTATTTGGCGGTACCTAATACCGCCATATTGATTTTTTTGGTTGCAAAAATCATAACTTTCAAACGAATGGAGATATCACCACAATTTTTGTATCTTCAAAGAAAATTCAATGGTTATGAAAATGGACAGTTTAAAAAAAAATAAGGTGTTTCAAAATTCGCTGTTGAAATAAGAAATTTTAGTTGAGGTGATTAACATAATTGGTATTTTAATTTATGAAGGTCAAAAGGCAATATCTGAAGTAGTCTGAGTGTAATTTAAGTGTAGTAGGCAAAAAAAAAGAAAACAAACCAATTTGGGCGAAACAGTGAGGAAAACATCTTCTTTGTTTTTTTGTATTAAATTATGCTTTTTTTGTATTTTTGGTGTACAATATAGCACATTAGTAAAATATTTCAGTGATAGATAACAATTCAAGCAGTGAAAACAAAACTAAAAGTACTAAATTTACATTCAAACGTTAGATTTCTTGGAAACTATCATTCCTGCCAACAAACACGCACACAGGAAAGGTTGTGAATTGTAAGTCACTAGGCCCTGGTTCTTTACGAGCTGTTGCGCCACCCAATTTATTTATTATTTTTATCATCGAAGTCCAGGTAAATGTGTTTTAAGTTCATCATTTCAGTAGAGTATTGTGCCTTCAGATCTTTTTGACTTCTTACATGCCTTAGGGAAGAAATAAGTGGATCCAATGAGGCTACAAGCATATTAAATAAGTCTTCATTCTGCCGAATCCTTGAAATTTTGCACGTATTTTGATATCTTTATTTCTTGTAGCCCTTGTTTTTAGATTCCTGGGCTTCATCTGATAGTTTTCCAAGTGGCAGTGATTGATATTCGATAATATTTTGACTATGAACCAGAATTTTATGCAGAGTAGGTGTGAGTAGTTTTTCAGGATACTTTTGTTTCAATAGCTCTGCTGTTTTCTTCAAATTTAACTGCGTTCACTGCTTCCCTGCAATTCAAAACGTTAAGTATCTGATTGTTCAAAAAATCTTCTTGAAGTGTATCCATCATACGTGTCTCCAAATCCTTGCTTTAATTTATCCACATCAAGTCCAAGCTCATCACAAAAACGCCTTTGGATCTCTTGTTTTCCTCATTTCTCTTTTTTTCTGCCTCCTTGATCCCAATAGATTCATCAATGTTCTCCCCATCTTGTCGAAGTGTATAACCAAGTTTCAAAATAAATTCCATGCACCTGATTCTAGCATGCAATGGAGAGATTCCATGTTCGAAGTTATGTTCCTCGTTATCGGATCCTTTTGTGGAGTAGGAATGCTTTCCCTGACTCTTTTGACACGAAGTGGACTTGCAGAATAAATTGCCTTAATAACATCACCCTTTGCCTTTTCATGGGCCTTATTATACATATCTTATCACAAAGGCATCAGAGAGATGTTCAGTACTTATCTCCTCTGTAGAATTGAATAGTTTTTGTTTCTTTTGTGAATGTTGCGCACTCATTAACTGGCTTCGTGGTCTTCCTTTTGGTGACCTTGATGTAGTTGGAATATCACTCGTTTCTTCTGTTTCCGGTATTGATATGGAGAGATAAGGAAAGCCACTCCTCATTTTTTTAAATTTAATCTCGATCTATGGGCTTCGATTTTTGTTTAAAGTTATAAAAAAATGTTGTTAATTTTGTTTCAATTTCCGATAAATTTTCATCCGATATTTGATATTCACTTCTGACGGCATATATGAACTCTTTAAAACTGCTAACGTTGACAAATATTTCAAACAAACTGTTGTTTGGTACATGCATATTGCATATATACATTTTTAATCATTTTTTGTATGCAATTTCTCAACCACTCGTTTAAGTTTAAAATGATAATTTCATCCGAATGTTTCATCTTTTAAAAACAAACACCTGCACTAAAAAATACTCTAATCCTTATAACACTTATAATTTTATGACATGGGATGTAAAACTATCTTTCTACCTATAAACTTTAAATGTTAAAAAATTATCTAATCCAGTTAGAAGCACTTATTAATTAAACTACCTGTGCATAACTGCTCACAACCGAAAACAAAAACATACATAATGTACTTGTACTAAATTTATTAGGGGTTGCAAAAAAATTAACAATAAACCGATTCAAAAAACGTAGGTATAGTAAATATACAATATATTTTTCTTTTTGAACTACAAGATCATTTTATTTAAACCCAACATTCATACTTGCGAAACAAAAGAATCATATTATACAAATTTTTGTTCTACACTTGAAAAAAAAACGAAGAAAAACTTGAATGACTTCTTCAAATCAAAACTCTCTAGCGCAGCTCTATGCAACTTTATGCAGCTGAGGTTTTGGGTTGAGAAATATACATATAAAAATTTGAGAAATATACATATAAAAATTTATGTCTGTAGAGTTTGGTTTAATGACTCTTAAATATTTTTTCTATTCAGTTTAGAGTCGAAAAAGTGTGCAAAGTGGTATTTAAAAAAAACATTAAACAAAATTATTTAAAAATGTTTGTAATTTTTGTAATTTTTCAACTTTGACTCGCTGTACAAGACAAACCATTAATCGAAACGAAATTTTTTTTTCGATTACTAGAGCTCCAAACATTTGTAAATTCAGTGAATTATAAAATTTTGCATCATGGATACGGTGACCATCCGTCCTCTTTTTAGAGGGCAGTCCTCTTTTTCGGAGTTCTGTCCTCTATATTTTATTTTATTAAAGAGGACAGAAAATTGTCCTCCTTTCACTGTATTGTCCTCCAAATGTCCTCCTTTTATCTTTCAAACCATTTTTCTAAGATTGAAACCATATCAAGTATCGACTTTTTTCATTACTTAACTAATTGAACAAATTACTTTATGACAGCACTAGTTTGAATCTAAACGCTTTTTCCATGTACTAGAATTTGTAAAAGATCTAGAAATAAATAGTGACGAATTATTTGGCTAGATTTGTTTAGTCAAACGATACGTCAATGAAGAACAAATTAAAAAATGGACAATTGGTTACCAGATAAGAAAATTTTATAAAGAGCATGTGAAAATCTATTCTAGCCAGTAAAGTTGTCGCTATTATTTCTAACTTGAAACGCCCTGACCGAAAGAGTGTTCTCAAATTCAAAACATATTTAGACACCCGAGAGATCGCAATTTAAAGTTGACAAATGTCAATAGCAAAGTGCGACAAATTACAACTTTGGCTGTGCTGATTTTTAAATTTTCTTAAAAAAAAAAATATCAAAGAAAAGAATTAAACACTGTTTCCCTATTTATAAAACGTGCTCGGATATCTTCTAATTCACAATTCAACTAAAATTCTGATAAAAATTGAACTACCTAACTTAACTTTTGATCAGAATTTTGGAATTTTACTAATATAAATTTTGTAACAATAAAGATATAAACTGCTTATCTACGTTAAGTTCTATATCTTACCGAAAATCAAGGATCTAGTACAAATAACAAGAATTCTGATGTTACCAAAGAGTTTTTATTAAAGTGCACATATTTGGGGTTGTAAATATAGTTTTTGTCACCACGGTCTGCTTCCTTTTATAATAATTATAATTCATTCTTGAATTTTAGAACGTTTTTGAAAAGTTGTCCTCTTTTTTGCCCCTGAAAAAATGGTCAGCGCAATTATGGACCCACCCGAAAAATGAATTTCGGCAAGCACTTTTGCATAAACGGGGCACTGTTCGTCTGAACAACGTTTCCAAATTAAGCAAATTTATTTTGAAAATCATGGTTCTGTTCGAAATACGTTTCGTACGTATTTTGTTTAGCGATGAAGCTCACTTTTGGTTGAATGGATACGTCAGTAAACAAAACTGCCTTATTTGGAGTGATGATTATCCTCAAGTGTATGTAGAAACACCGTGACATCCACGTACTTCTTTAAAAAACGATGCTGGCCAGAACGTTACATTCAATGGTGACCACTATAGAGCCATGATTACTGACTTTTTCATCCATCAATTGAACAACCAAGATGTGCAGGAGCTGTGGTTTCAACAAGACGGCGGCGGCGCGGCGGCGGGCGCAACATGTCACACAGCTCGTGCAACAATTGATTTTGAAGGAAACTTTTGGTAACCGTATAGTTTCACGTTACGGACCTATGAATTGGCCTCCAAGTTCGTGTGATTTAACGCCGCCGAAACAATTGACCACTTGGAGGACAACATTCGCCGCATTATTGCCGATATACGGCCACAAATGTTGAAAAAGGTCATAGAAAATTGCACCTCCAAATTAGACTACGTCCGAGCCAGGCGTAGCAGTCATATGCCAGAAATCATATTTAAATTATAATGCCAGAAGATTATCTTTCGAATAAAGTAAATTTCATGTAAATTTAAAAAAATCATCTTCGTTTTATTCCATTTCAAAGTTTTACACCTCTAAAAAAACACCCTTTAGCTATGACGTCATGACTTAGAAACGTGACGTGCTAGATACCCACATTATTAAGCAAATATAATTCTAATTCAGGAAGCAATTCAAACTAGCTAAATTATTCGTGTTAAAAAAAACCTTGTCCAGAACCTTTGTGTCACACTATCATATCAAAGAGTTTTTTAGCACGAATCCAAAACTTTTTGTAATTTTTTTGAAAACGATATGGCATATTAAAATATTTTTTTTATGCAGAAGCTTCTTTAAAATAAAAACAATATTGTATTCCAAAATGTTCAAAAAAAATATTTTTTTGTTTGGATTTTTTGAAATGAATTCAATTTTCTTTTTGAAAACTTTAACATCTATGTATTTCGAAAATGACTTGGTCCATTTTTTTGGAGACTTTGTATCTAAGGGTTATTAACACTTTGTTGAATATTTATAAAAATATTTTACTTGTATGAAAATATAATGGTAACTTCCATACAAAATATTAAGAAACCATTGTGCAAAATCTTTATTTTCTCCAGCACGGCTCCTACATTTTTGATCAAATTTTTATTATGCTTAGATAAGTGCCATCTACTACCAAATATTGAAAAATTTTACCTCTAGCAACTATATGTACTTGTAGAGCGTCCAATAGAAAAGTTTTTTATTTTTATTTTATTAGAACATTCAGAAATCTTTTATTTTTTTAAACCATCCATTTCTATAGTAAATTTCATTTTGAATAGAATATAAAATTGTTAAATTGCATATTGAAGAGTGGCCAATGTAACCATTCCCTCAGAAACGTAAAGGTGAATTTAGTAGCAATTTCTGTTTAAGCATGTGCATGCTTATGCTCCAAAAAAAAACATATTCAATAATGAAATAAATGCCTGCACGACACCACCTCCGATAACGGACTCAGGCTAATCGACTTTGCTGCGGGGCGAAACGTTGTGGTAGCTAGTATGCAGTTCCCGCATCTCGATATACATAAGGGGACATGGCGAATTCCTGGTCAATCAACCGCCAACCAAATTGACCACATTGCGATCGACGCAAGGCACTCCTCCAGTATCAAGGATGTCCGAACGTTCCGAGGAGCCAACGTTGACTCGGACCACTACCTCGTTGTAGCAAAGGTAATGCTACGGATATCCAGACCAAAGCCAAAACAGGGAAATACTGTGAGGAAGTTCGACGTCGGACAGCTACAGTCGCAGCAAATCGCCAGGTCCTTTTCCGATCGAGTCTCTCGCGCCCTCTTAACTAGTCCTTTGCCGCCAACTGCAAACATCGAGAACCAGTGGAAAAACTGCCAGGAAGCCATCAGAGATGCCACCTCTGACGTGCTGGGCTTTGCACGACCACCACAGCGAAACCCCTGGTTCGACGAAGAATGCCGGCAAGTACATGCAGCCAAACAACAGGCATACAAAGCGGCGCTGCATAGAAGGACCAGAGCTGCTCGCGAGCTCTACGAGTAGAAGAGGAGAGAGGAACAAAAGCTTCTTAGAAAGAAGAAGAAAGAGCATGAGAAGCGCGCGATCGAGGAGTTAGAGAGATGCCACTGCAGGAATGAAGTTCGGAAGTTTTACCAAAAAGTAAAAAGAACCTCCCCAGGTTACAAGGCCCGAACCGAAGCCTGCAAGGACGATCAGGGGAACATCGTGGTGGAATCGCAGTCGGTGCTGAGGATATGGAAAAATCATTTCTGCAAATTGTATAACGGCGATGACGAACCGAATTCCGCTAACATGCAAATTGCACCATTCAACTTGGACGACGTAGGCCAACAATTCCGTCCACACGATCTTGACGAAGTGAGGATAGCCATATCTAAACTTAAGTCCATAATAAAGCTGCTGGAGCTGATGGCCTTGCGGCTGAACTATTCAAAGCGGCTGGCGATGAATTGGTTAGGAGTATGCACCAGCTCATCTGTAAAATATGGTCAGGAGAAAGCATGCCCGATGAATGGAACCTCAGCATTGTTTGCCCGATCCTCAAGAAAGGCGATCCTCTGCACTGCACCAACTATAGAGGCATCAGTCTTCTTAATATCGCCTACAAGATCTTCTCTGCCGTACTTTGTGAACGCCTGAAGCCATTCGTCAACAAGCTGATAGGTCCATATCAGTGTGGCTTTAGGCCAGGGAAGTCCACCATCGACCAAATATTCGCACTACGGCAGATCTTGGAGAAAACCCAGGAGTTTCAAATCGATACCCACCACCTTTTTATCGATTTCAAGGCCGCGTATGACAGCATCTATAGAGACGAGCTATATAGAGCAATGTCTAGTTTTGGCATCCCTGCCAAACTCGTCCGTTTGTGCAGGATGACGATGGAGAATGCACGCTGCTCCATCAAGGTCGGCAAAGACCTCACCGACACCTTTGATGTCAAAAAAGGTTTTAGGCAAGGTGACGCGCTGTCATGCGCCTTCTTCAACATCGTTCTTGAAAGAATAGTGCAAAACTCTCACGTCAACACTAGAGGCACAATCTTTCAAAAGTCCGTCCAATTACTCGCTTACGCTGATGACATTGACATAATAGGACGAACAAAGCGTGATGTCAGTGGTGCTTTTGTGAGCATTGAGAAGGAAGCCAAGAAGATGGGTTTAACGGTGAATGAAAGCAAAACGAAGTATATGCTGTCAACAAGAAAGGACACCCAACACCGACGTCTAGGACAGAACGTCACTATAGACAGCTATAACTTTGAGGTGGTCAGAGACTTTGTCTACCTAGGATCCGCTATAAACTCAGCGAACGATACCAGTGCTGAGATCAAACGAAGAATTACTCTTGCCAATCGCTGTTTCTTCGGGCTAAGAAGGCAATTGAGAAGCAAAGCCCTCTCTCGAGCAACTAAACTGTCCCTGTATAAGATGCTTATCATCCCGGTCCTGATGTATGGTGCAGAGGCATGGATGTTTCGAGAGGAAAATTCTCCGGGTGATTTTTGGTCCCGTCTGCATAGATGGGGAATGGAGGAGAAGATACAACCACGAACTGTATGGGCTGTACAGCGACACCGACCTAGCCACAAAAGTGAAAAGACAACGACTAAGATGGCTGGGTCACTTAGAGCGAATGGACACCAATGCTCCGGCCCGGAAAGTCTTTGAATCCAACCCCGTGGGACAACGCAGTAGAGGTGGACAGCGTAAAAGGTGGCGGACGCAAGTGGAAGAGGACCTCAACCAACTTGGCGTGCGAAACTGGAGACAGCTAGCTAGAAACCGAGCCGGCTGGAAGAAGCTTGTTGGTTGAGGCCCTGGTCCACCCCGGACTGTAGCGCCACCTTAAGTAAGTTAGTAAGTAATGAAATAAATGTATGTACATAATATCGATACCTTCCCGTAAGAATGTATTAAGCGACATTTTAAAAATGTTGAGTTAAAATTTTAAAAAGCCTCTTATTCAGTTATTTATTTGAGTATTTTGTTGTAATAAACAAAATTTTAAAGGGACTTTGAGTTGAAATTCATATTCCAAATCTTTTTATACCTTTGAATACATACAAAAATAACAAAACCAGAGGTTTTTATCGATGCCTTTAAAATTTTTGAAATGTCGCTTAATACATTCTTACGGGAAGGTATCGATATATTCTCTAGCCTATATTATGTATGTAGCTTGTTCAATAATTGCACAATGAGCCTACTTAAATCATGCTATTTTCAGTTATAAATTACATATACATACCAACATAGAAACCTCTGTCAAAACTCATAAATTTATGGGCTCGAGGACAGCACTAGAACCTTTTGTCATCTTCATCAGTGATGATGCTCTATGCAAAGATTCAATATTTTCAAGTGGTTGTTTGGCATGTTCATAATCGAAACTGATAGCCATCATAAAAACTATTTGTGTGGTCATTAATTTCTAAACAATAAAGATATTCTTTTGTTATTGTTTTCTTTTTTTTTTCTTTTTCTAGTAACCATAACTAAAACACCAGACATGTTGGCAACAAAAAAGGAAAGTAAAGTTTTAACATCTGCAAACCGGAAGGAACGTACCACATTTACTAAAGATCAAATCACCGAATTGGAAGCGGAATTCTTGCATTCAAACTATTTGACAAGATTAAGGAGATATGAAATAGCGGTGGCATTGGATTTATCTGAGAGACAGGTACCTTCTATACATAGATTATGCAATTTTTTTGTTTCCACTTTTGTTATACGAGAAAAATAGATCGATATTGTAGGTCTCAGAAGAATTGAATATTTTGATCATAGTCCATTGAAATGTTACATTTTTTTTGGGCTTAGCATGCATTTGTTAGAGGGTGCTATTTTCTTTTTTAGATATCAAGAGGGGGTCAAAGTTAAATCCAACTTTGTGGGGTTGCAACCCTTGTCCCGCAGCCGCCATCTTGGAAAAGGGGGTTCAAATGGTTTTTTTGGTTTATCTGACGAACTATTGGTCTGACAAAAAAAATAGCTAACAATTTTTGTTGCAAATAAGATTATCTATAACTTTTGTTAAGTGACTTTTTGTCGTAGAACCAAAAATAAAAAAGTTATAAGCGAAAATCCATGACAATTTGAGAAAAAAATTTCTATTGGTCGATATAACTTTTTTTCTAATCATTGTATACATATGTATTCAAATAAAAAAAAAAATCGACTAATAGAAACAAAAAAAGATTAAGAAAATTTGTCTGCAGAGCTAAATTTATTGTTTATTCATTTCCACTTCTTTGAAACTCAGTTACCACGCTTGCGTCAACGTGCAATAGCATAAAAGAGTTGTAGATCTGAAGCTTAAGAAGACACTTTTTTCTAAAACTGTCTCATTTTCCGAATGAATTTTGTATAGTAATATTAATTAATGCTTTGTTTTAAGTTTTGGTCCAAAGAAAATTTTGTTTATGAAAAAAATATATCAAGTGATTTCTCATCGTCGAACTCGAGATTTTGATTGTTGGGAAGGCACAAAATTGGGTCTTTTGATCACTCCCCTCATATATTTTTTCACTTTTTTTAACCCAAAGTAACGGTAACTGCCACTTGCCACACAATTTGCTTGAAAATAGTTCAAAATTTTTATTTCAAAATTCTGCTTTTCAAAACTCTGTTGTTTAAAGAAAAAAACTACTTTTCAAAATTCTGCTTTTTACTTGCGATATAGGTACTATAGGCAAGTTTTGGATTCGTGCAAAAAAAAAAATCGAGATAACAATCAAACATGACATTACGATCATACAGAACACGAAAAAAATGGGTGGCACAATTCTACCTGTCTGTCTGTCTGTCCGTACCTCAACCTACAGCCTAAACCACTGAAGCGATTTTTTTCAACTTTTGAACTTAAGTTTTTTTTGTAAACTCTCCAGAAGTGAAATTGTAATTTTGTTTAGCTCAAAAAATAACGGTACTTGCCATCCAACCGTCAAGGAAAAGCTTATTTGTCTCAAAAACGGCTCCAACGATTTTGAAAAAAAATCACTGTATTATTGTAGATATGATGAAAATTTTTTGAAAATTTAATATTTAAAAAACGGGTTGATGAATTGTTTTGAAATTTCAGTTTTAAAATTGGTGTACCAAATTTTTTTTTGAAAAATGTTACACAAATTTTATATTTAAAAAATTAATTTTTAAGTAAACGGCTCCAAAGATTTTAAATTTGTTTGCATATACAGTCAAACTCCTTTATAACGAACTTCTCAATAACGAATATCCTTATATTGCAAACTGCCACTCTTTCCCCGTCCCCTAAAAAAATATTCTATACAAATGTGTCTCCATATAACAAATTTCTCTATAGCGAAATTCTCTTTATAAAGAAATAATTCTTGGAACCCATCATGATGTCTGTTTCCTTATAACGAAATTTCTATAAACAAATTTTATGAAATTTCTCGCTCCTAACAAAAATGGTAAGAAACAAAGTTTTTTTTACAACTTTCTGTAAATAAAATCATTTCGGTGTCAGGGAATTCCCGTACAAGATCTTTGCTGTTAAGTGCCGCTCTACCTACTTAGATAGAATAGGAAATGTGTGGCAACAATTCAAAAACTTAATTCGGAATTTTTGCCAAACGTCAGTTTCGCCAATCTTTTTGAAAACTTGGTGAAAACGAATGATTTTTATTCTCACCAAGGGCCTTTTTACGAGGGTCGTTTGCTTTCAAATCGATCATCGAAAAAATAATTGTGACGTTGAAAATCTTAATTACCTATCGTGACCGAGATTTCTCGTTTTGAACTGTTAACGGAAAATTTGGTTACGAAAGATTAGTCGTAATCGTAAGCAAGACACTTGTAATAACAGCCCAAGTTCTGCTTCCGTAACTGTGAAACAAGAGGGAATAGTTCCTGCGTTATGCGTTATATCTTTCACTTTCATTAAAATGTACTAAAAAAAAATTGTACATTTATAAAAATAAAAAACTGTTTGTTGTTCATCATTTAAATAAACATACATTGCCCATGATACATCTAAATAAGATAACGCTTTGTACATAGAATAACGTCATCGACGCACATAAATAATTTTTCCTAGATTAATAAAACAACGATTTTTTTACTAAAATTTAATAATTCAATATGAAATATCATTTCTTTAAAACAATGCACTTAGTTTTAAGGCTTCTGAGTACGCATTTTATTATAAAATGAACAAAAATATCAGGGAAATTTGTGCGTCGATGACGTAATGCGCAGAACGAAACAAAAAAAAAACAGGAAGGCGTTATCAGCCCCGGATCTACGATTTTTCGAACTGGGGCAAAAACTTGATTTTGGCGCCCTTGCCGTTTTTGATAAAATTGAAAAAAACCATATACCTAACTACTAGGTTGGATTTTTTAATGGATGTGCAGCCCATACCTTTTCAGCTACTTTTTACTATATAGATACGAAAATGGACAATGCCTAAACAAAAACGATCCGCATCCAAGATTCATAGAACGATAAAATATGATTCGTTCTCTCATGAACAATTCAAAAGAATTTCATTTTTTATTCGATCACGAATCTTATTTTTTGGTTCCTAATAAAATTAGTTTTCATTCGAATCAAATCTGCAAGGATCTGCAAAATATTGTTCGTTCCCGAATATATCATGGGCGAACTGTTGAAGATCCATTCACGAACCGTTCAAATAAGAAATGAAAACGTAATTTTACGAAAGGACACAATTTCGAAAAGCCAAAGTTACGCAAAATAAAGTATCGAAGCACAAAGCTCAGAAAAAAATTTTTATTCCTCGGGACTTCGTTGTTTCTTGAGCGATTTCAATGAAATTGACAGAGGTGATAGCGGAGACAGAGTTATAGCTGAAAAAAACATTTTCAAAATAAGTTGTTTCAAAAATATGTCAATATTTTGCAACTTCGTTCTTCCTTGAGAGACTGCAATGAAATAACATAGGTGACAGCTGATACAGAATTGTAACAGAAAAAAATATTTCACAACAGGATTTTTCAAAAAATGTCAACATATAACTTCGATGTTCCTTGAATGATTTCAATGAAATTGACACACACAATTTCAAACCTTAATAGTACGAGAGCTAAGCAACGTCAAAATACAAGTCATTTTAGATTGGTTGGTTCTTTGATACGCGTGAGAGCAGTCTCTGGCTGGTCGGAAATTTTGTGTTATCCGTCATTTTGAAAAAGGGTGTTGAAAATGGTAAATCCAATTTTCTCGGACAAGAGAGAGTAAAATTTTTTATTTGATCTTGTAGGCTAAAATATCTTATAAATTTTTTGTTTCCAAATATTTTCGAGATCTTGAAAAATTGTTGTCAAAAACTGTAAAAATGGTGTTAAGCGTTTATCTTACTTTTTGTTCATCTGAACAAATTTTGTTCATCTGAACAAAATACATTTACACTACCTATGTAGGTACATAATGCAAGAAACTATTTTTAAAAAACTTCAGAAAAGCTTTCAACAATGTATAATAGCTCGTTTCTCTTATTTTTTATTTGTCAATGGTTTTTTTAAAAATTATTTTAAATGGAGAAATAATGATAGAAAAAACTGCTAAAGGTCGACGGAGAAATATAATTTTATATTCCATTGCCGCATTTTAATTCATTTAATTTCATTAAGCGTCGCAATTCTTAATTATTTCAGTCAAATGGATTTGGCGCCCCTGCAAGCTGCCGCCCGGGGCACAGGCCCTGGTTTGCCCCCCCATAGATCCGGGGCTGGGCGTTATCTGTTTAGTTGTATCATGTACATTGCCTGATTGGCTCCCTGAAATTACGCCATAGGAAATTACGCCAAAAAATAAAAATGGAAAAAAGGCCCAAAATTCTCCATACAATGTTATGGCTTTTTTTCCTAGGAAAAGGAACCCAAAAAGTTTGGCGTAAATTCCGGAATTTTAGGTTATTTTTTCCAAAATTTTCTTGGCCTTTTTTCCCTTAAGAATATTGAAAAAGACCAAAATTTTTTCTTTTGGAAAAAACGCCAAAAACTTGCTTTTGGCCTTTTTAACTATAAGAACAGAAATTGTGGCAGATGTCCTTCAGGTTTACATTAAATATTACAAAATGTATGCTCTGTTAACATAAATTGACAAATTGAAATAAACAAAGTTATAAGAAGATGTGTTGTTTTAAATGTGTTGTACAAATCAAATGCACAAGTATGATATAATAAACGGGGCGCGTTCGCGTTCGCGCCGTTGCCGCCGCATGCCGGCCGGGCCGCAGCGTACGTGCTAGCGTTCGCCGTTGCCACGGCGCGGCGCGGCCGGCGCGGTGTAGCAACACATCTTCTTATAACTTTGTTTATTTCAATTTGTCAATTTATGTTAACAGAGCATACATTTTGTAATATTTAATGTAAAACTGAAGGACATCTGCCCTTTTGAGCACAAATTAACTGGATTTTTCGAATTTGGTTGTAAGACGAAAACCAATGATTTCTCAAAGACGAATGGAGGTATTTGAAAGATTCAAAAAGAATTTTGAAGTAAAATGTTCATACTTCAGAATGGCCATAAACATTTTTTCGAAAAAAATTACCTCGAGAAAAAAAAAATTACCCCAAATTTGTATAAAAAGTGCATTTTTTTATTTTAAGATTGGAATACCTCAAAATCGTGACGTGATAGAACAATTTCAAGGCCAGATTCGAACTCAGCGCATCAAACACCATCAGAAAAGTATAATCTTGGTTCTTGTTACAGACAAAAATTCAAATTAAATAGGAATTTATTGGAAATTGTGTATACTTTCAATGGTACTTTGATGTAGTTTTCGAGCCATTAGTGAAAAACTCCCAGGAAATGCATTTTTGCATCATTTTTTGCATTTTTTTCCATGTTGCGTCACGAAATTTTATTGGCAAACCTCAGATTCGGATTCAGCACCCGCGAAAACAGAAAGGAGCGAACAAATTAAAAGTACCCCATAATTTGCATGGTTAAAATACAATATGACTGACTAATGCCCAGTTGCACCAAAATTCACTAAAAGCGGTTTTTGCTAAAATAGAGTTAAAATTTATCGGACTGATAAATTTATTTGGGTGGCACCAATCTCTATTTATATTCCGTTTTCAAGAAAATCAAAAATTAAAAAATGGTTCTTTGGGAGGTACCATTAATAACCATTATTTAAAAAATAGTTTCATAATCAAAGGAAGCCCTAACTTAAATAAATACAGTTTTATAAGAAAAGTTGTCGAGCCGTTTTTAAGAAAAATACGATTATGTAAAATTGATAAAAAAAACTGTATGGCAGGTACCGTTATTTTTTGTTATAAAAAAAATTAAAATGTTTGGGCATAATCATCAAAAACCACTATATAGTATATACCTACCAAGTTTGAAGAAAATCGATTGAGCCGTTTAGGCTGTAGACGAAGACGAACAGACAGACAGAATTTGGTATTCTCTATCATCTTCATATCATGTTTGATTGTTGTCTCAAATTTTGTTTTTTGCACGAATCCAAAACTTACCTTATAGTACATATTATATAGGAATCGCAAGTAAAAAACTGTTTGTTGAATTGTTTTACAAAACCTATCAATTATAAGCATATAGAAGCCCGAATCCAATATGATTATTTGTTCCTAAGATATTTGAGACTAAAAAAAATTCAACAATTCAAGTTTTCCGCTTAAAAAAAACTAGTTATTGAATATTTTTACATTTTTTATCAATTATTTACTATAAACTTGTTTATGGAATAAAATTACCCCGAAGCCAATATCATTGTCTGTCTGAAGTCTGAAACTAAAATGTTCAACAATTATTAGTAAAATTGCCTGCAGATTTATCGCTGTAAAAAAACTTCTTGTCCTAGTAAAAAGTTATAATCAAAAACACACGAATATTTTCAATGTTTACATTTTTATTATAACTTTTTTTATAAACAGTTTTAGTTAAAAAAGTATGTAGGTATTTACTTGATATTTAAAAAAAAAAACTCTTGGAGATGCGGGGCATCGATCCCCGTACCTCTCACATGCTAAGCGAGCGCTCTACCATCTGAGCTACATCCCCTTGTGAAAACTATAGGTCAAATGACAAATATAAATGTAGCCACATTCAAAAGAATTTGTTAAAATAAATACAATCAGCTCTTTCGTCTCTAATAAAAAAAAACAACGAAGGAAAGAAATCTAAAATCAAAAGTGCATTCATTAATAATTATCAACTAATACATATTTTTTTTATTTATGTTCATTTCAGGTGAAAGTTTGGTTCCAAAATCGTAGGATGAAATGGAAACGTATTGTTCTTGAAGAACGAACTGGAGTTCATCGAACTACCAAATCTAGTCGCATTAAGTCATCTCATTAACAACAACAACAAAAATTAAAAACATACAATATTTAAGTTTGTTTTGATTAAAAATAAGGAACGACTATTTATTTTTAATTTCCGATCAGTTATACATATTTATAATACATGTTGGCATATAAACAAATTAATAAAATGCACATTAAAATATAAGAACAAAAATTATTTGTTTTTTTTTACCTACTAGTAGACTGAAGGCTTAAATCCCTGAAATTTTTTATAAGGAAGATCGGTATATATGGAATTTGTTGATCTAAGAATAGCTCGAAAACGACACTAACGTAATATACTAGTATTGGGGGCTACCTCTGTTGATAAAAAACAATTTCACTTTCCTTACAACAACCCGTTTCTTGACTGTCGATTCTCTTTCTCTCGGAAAGTCACCTCCTTTAACCATGTGAACTGAAGTCTCCAAATTTGGAATACACTGCCCTGCCCTGTCTGGCCCTAAGAGGACTTGGCAAAAATCAACAAACTTCATAACCCGTTAGGGCAGTTAAAAAAACTCATAACTATTATTTTATTTAAAAAAATTACTGCGTTTACAATTTTGTTTAGTGTTTTGCTTCTCAAATGTGAAGTATACATTTATTTAAAAAAAAAAATAAAAACAAAAAGAATTGTATATCTTTTGTATTTACAAACCTTAAAAACTGGAACCATAAAATCTAAACCCTTTTTTTCTTATTTGACTTGTTGAAATCTGTTTTCTTCATCTGTTTCGTTTTTCCAAGCTGCTTGATATCTTTCGCTGCCTCAACTTTTAAAGACTTCTTCATAACGCTCGTTGGTTTTTGTGATTTTTTGTCTTTTAAATTTTTCTTTGTCTTTTGAATTCCTCCAGCGTTTGGCTTTCGCTTGAGAAGTTCAGCGGCGCGATCAATCTTAATATGCTTAGCTCCTTTTTTCAAAACTTGAGGTTTCTCTTCTTCGTCATCTTCTAGACCATAATCTTCCTCGTCTGATGTTGATATATCTTCATCTACATCAGCATTAGTTGGCACAAATTCTTCATCTTCCGACGAAGCTTCATCGATCAATGACTTTTCGAGGAGGTCCTTCAGTTCCAATTCCTTTTTGGCTTTTGTATTTTTAGTTTTTTTCGTATATTTGCCTTTTTTCAAAAGAAGAATACTACCCGCTTCTGTTTTTTTGTCTTCGTTTGAAACTTTTGCCTCGGATTTTTTGTTATCATCATTTTCTTCTTTCTTATCGACTGTCTGAATATTTGGCTTAACTGTGAAATTATCAAAATCAATACCCAAATGAGCGTATTTGTCTTTCAATTTTTTTAATTTCCGAAGATTTGAAGCAATGCGTTTTTGGTAGGCTTCATCGGTCCAGTTATTATATTCAAGTGCTCTCCTTTGAATTGCTGCTGTTTTCCCGGAAACATAAATTGGCTTACCAACCTGGAAAATATAAAAATATGTTAAAATGAAAGAAATAGTTAGTAGGAAACACGTATTAAAAAATCGATTTAAAGTTTTTATGCATCTACTTGAATAACTAGGTTGGTACCTAAGTGATGAAGAATTCTACCAAAAGTTTTCAGTTTGTTTTATACTATGGAAAAGAGCATTTACTTTATGACGCGAGATCTTTAGTTTTTCTGAACTAGCTATGTAAATACTTTTGGATCGATAATTGTTTTTAAGTGAAATACTTACTTTATTTAAAACCTGCCTCACTGAAGTTTTAAAGTAGTTGTACTGTTGAGCCTCCGGTGGTATGAAATGAGCCTTAACCACTTTCTGAAACATGAGATAATTGTCCATAGTTTGAGCGGCAACTTCCGCAACTTCTGGATACTCGAACTCAACAAAAGCAAAACCTTTGCTGCCACCCGTACGGGTAGAACGAGCCAAACGTAACCTCGTTACTCTGCCAAACTGTTCGAAATAGTTTTTAAGTTGCTCTTCGAAGAAGCCATGAGGCAAATGCCTAATCACCACAATACCACGCTTTTTATTCTTTCGAGCATTTGATTTTTTAATTTTTTTGTCCAGCTGCAATATTGAATAGTAAAGAAGGTTGAGAGAAATAATTTAATTTAGGTAGTTTCGAGGCTTACCTGTCCGGAAATTGCATGTTGTTCCTCAGGTCCAGCTGAGGGATCTTCTGCTGGAGGAACCAATGTTTTGGGTTGTTTTTTAACTTTCTTAACCGGTGGCATTTTTTATTTCGTTTAGAATTTACGAAATAAAAGAATAAAATTATTATTTGAGGAATACAAAACCGTTGTGGGGATTAAACAGAAAACAACACGTGCGGAGGACAGAATTTTTTAATTTTGTCAAAAAATTGAAGAAAAATTTGAGTGACGTTTCTTCTTTTGTAGTGGTGGTGGTGGTGCTGTTCTGTTCAGGCGACGAGTAGTAATAGTCAGATCTGTTCGCGTACTTTTTGCAGTGATGTAGTGTTCCATTGACCCCCTCCATACAAGTAGATTTTTGCCTCCGGCAACTTTTGGTTTTAGATGAAAAGTGTACGAAGCCAAGGAAGTGAAACAAACTTCCCGGATAACGTTGATTTTTTAACTTTCATGCTCACACTTCCCCTTCTATAGAATTTAAAATTAACTTATGTCGTTTTTCATTGAAATCTGAAAGATTTGATTTAAAAATCAAGAATTGCTGTCTTGATCCTTGAATGAAACATCTGGGCGTACTTTTGAGTAGATTCAATTACACAAATAGCACACATACATGCATACAAATAAACATCAAGAACGATGTCGTACAAAAATAATGCCAAACAAAAAAATGCCCAGCTGCGATTTGCTGTTTGACAGGAAAGTGTTTATTAGTGAATGCAGATCAAATCTCCTGACTAGAAAGATCGCATCTTTCTTCTTCAGATCTCATCTTTTTTTGAATAAAACGTTAAAAAAGTAGAATAAACGCAAATCTTTTCGCAAAAAGATCAAATATTTTCAACAATGAAAAATTACATTACAAAAACATATTTTATATTTCGAATGATCATTCGATTATTACGATCATTCGAATACTAACATCTCGACTACTGAAATCATTCGAATAAGCCCATAACTAATTGTGTATTTGATATACTATCCAAATGTAATTCTTATTGTCAGCTGACATTTATTTTTTGTGAAATTTTTTGAGTTTGCTACAAACTAAAAAGAATTTGGCGCTTGGTGCAGTTTTTCAACTTTTTTTTTCTGTTTTATGTATGAGTGAAGTAAAATATTTAGTTTTCTTTTAATTAATTTAGGGTGACATGGTCGACATTGCACCAGTGGTACTCCATGCACCATGGCAAAATCTAACATACCGACAGTTACATCCGTGTAAACTTCACATTATCTTACGTGCCTTTCGCCAAAATATCAGTGGATCTTAAGCTAGAACTATAATGTTTGGAGGGGCACTTAAGTGGTCGGAAGAAAACAAGCATAGACACGGAAAGCATATGACGCGGCTATAATTGCGTAGTGGAAGGTTTCGTCAATTTTCGTTCAACTTTGGTTACGGACTGAGGTGCGCTCCCGAGCGTACCTCACTTAAGTGAAACTGACATTTGATGAAATAGGAAGGCCAAAAAGAGAAAGATGATAATTAAATTATGGGTGTGTTCCCCTTTCCTCGGTACGGAAAGCTACTTTTCGTTGGGTTTTGACATTAGCTTCAGTGCCCTTCCGACTATTATAGTTCTACCTTTAGTCTGGTGCTTGTTATTGGTACGTGCGTACGTGTATAAGCTTTTTTCGTAATTTATAGTGCAAATCGAAAAATTGAGGTGAGTTATTTTTTTTGTCTCACTTAAGTTGAAGTGCCCTTTTTTTTATTAAACATCGATCAAAATAATTTGTGTTGTTTTATTCATTGGTAAAATTAAATAGATTCAAATATAATTGGGTAGTTAGCGAATTATTTTGACTTAAAAATAAAGTGAGGGGGTAGTGCACTATGCACCACAACAACATGGTTCTAAATGCACCATGGTGCATGTAGTGGTAACGAATGGTTCATTTCATTTTTGAGACTAAAATCAAAGGCTAATGAGCTTTTTTGTATGCCACAAGTCCCAGATTTTGCAGTAGTCAATGAGGAGGAGATAAAATATATTCTTAAAGATCCTTCTGTATCAGGAACAACGCAAAGACAACAATCACTATACATTATTTCTGAATATGTTTTTAAACTAAACATACGTTAATCTATTATCCGTTTAACTGATATTAATGAATTTAATAGCTTTATTTTTTTTAAATGTCTTGAAGAGAAATATTTAATTTATTATTTATTTACTTTTTTGTTATTATTAAATTCTTATATTTTTTATAAGTGTTAAATGAACTTTTTTTGTTTTTATTCTTATAGATACAATAAATTCCCATCTGAATAAAATTCAATATTACTTGAAATACTTGCTTTATTTCTAAATATTAGTTGGTGGTGCATTGAGTACCTGTATGGTGCATTGTGGACATAAGACTGGTTCATTTAGTACCTACCATGGTACACTATGTACCATTTCACTTTTTCTGAATAATCAATTTTAGATTTAAGTATATACATACTTTTCAAAAATTAACTATGCACGAATTTGTCTAACAAATCCATATAAATGATGTTAAAAATTCAAACAAAAATAATTACATTTAGAGAAACTATAACCACTTGAAAAATGAGTGGTGCAATGTCGACCATGTCACCCTATATCACATCGAATTGAAGTAGTTTCGCAAAGTAAATAATTAAAAGTCTGTCACAACGTGATGTGAATAAGTATGAGAAAATTAACTTTGAA
Organism: Dasysyrphus tricinctus; assembly: GCA_963921185.1. Lineage (NCBI taxonomy): Eukaryota > Metazoa > Arthropoda > Insecta > Diptera > Syrphidae > Dasysyrphus > Dasysyrphus tricinctus. The sequence continues at coordinate 91,711,520 of OY992530.1, forward strand.
CAAAAAATTATTTACATTTTGTTTTCCACATTCAACCACTTAAGTGTATTATAGGTGACTTATGAAACTGACGTTTCGGAAAGCTACTTTTTGGTCGGTTTTGACATAAGCTTCCGACAGCTTCTGCCTATTCTAGTTCTACCTTTAAAATAGATTTACTTTGACAGCACCTTCTTGACGAAACCATCTACGCCGCAATTATAGACGCGTCATATGCTTCCCGTATACTCGCTTGTTTTCTTCCGACCACTTAAGTGCCCCTCCGAGCATTATAAATAGTTCTAGCTTTAGTCTGTCTGTGAATTTTTGCATTTGCATTTGATTTAATTTTTTGAGTTTGTGTAATGAAAATAAAAATACTACTTATAATAAGGGTATTCATGCAACAGCGTAAGACTCTGTGTAGACTGGGAAGGCTGAGACCGGTGTCACGGCGGTTTTTGGACAAGAGAAGTGGGGGGTCAGGGATGTCGTGAGGCATGAAGAAAACATAAACATCCGACTCATGAGTCTCATTTGTTGTTGTTTCAATGCGCAAAACATTGAAGTTGTTGTTGTTTCTAATTGATTTGAGGCACCACAAATTTTCTAATGTAGACACGATGAGGATCACGAGTCCGGATTCAATTTTCCCAATCTAAACAGGCTCTAAGGTCATCGTAAACGTAGTAAAGTTGTAAACTTTGTAAATCAGTCAAATTTTCCATACAAATTATAACAGAACTAGGAAGTTTTAAACTTTACCACGTTTACGACGGCTTTAAGCTCTTGTAGGTATGAATATTGTTAACATATTTGATAATCTCCGCTAAACTTCTAGATCAGAAGTGCCTTTTATTTCATTTTTATCAATTTGATATTATAAACCGTTATAATTTAATACCTAAAATTTTAACACCTTTTATACGTTTTAAAGTATAAATTCCATTTTTAATTGGATTTACTTTTTGTTGGTTTAAAATTGTTATTAATTATATTTTGTATGAAAATAAATAAGTTACAATTGAAGGATGCAGCAAAGCAACCTCTGGAAAAGTACATGATGTAACAAATTGCTAAAATTATTCCACTCAAAATAATTTTAATTTCAAATGAAATTAAGCTTGAATATCGATTTCGATTGAACAAATTTCAGTATACGCTATTTTCTGGACTCCACGAATTGTGAATTCACATTGTGAAAGTAAAATAATTTTTTCTAAAGTTCGATCCAAATGATAATAGGGATTTGGGATTGGAATTTCAAAAATGAAAATAAGAACTCTGCATTTCGGTTTCCTTCATGTTTTGAATGTGACCAATCAATTTTCCGCGGATATATCGCCTGTTTCTGAACGAATAGGCCAGTTTTTAAAAATTCTGACTCTGGGCACTCACGAGCTGTAATTTGGTGTACTTGCCGCGACTAAGAAGAAAATTTGTTATTTCGTATAAAAAGCATGAGTTTCAAGTTATGTCCAATTTATTAAAAATATATATTTGTTTTACGTATATAAAAATTATTTTGGTGGTATCGATACAAGATTTCTGTCTGATTCCCGTAGTACTCCTGGCGCTAAAAATCCCAACAGACCAGATGCATGTTGCTTTATCATTCGAGTGCGTTCCTCTTCAACAAGTTGTTGACTAAAAAATTATTTGAAAAAAAAAAATCAGATTGAAGTGATTCAAATTAACTATTATCACATACGCTCTTTCAGCATCTTTGAGATCTTTATCTCTGGCGCTAAGAAATTCTTTCATTTGCTCAGCCTTAAGTCGCTTCTTTTCAGTCAAGGCATCCTGGAGGGCTCTGCGATGTTCGAGTTTCTTCCTTCTTCGCTTTTCATCTGATAATTGTTCCAACTTATCCCTTTCAGCAAGAACACGCATTTCTTCTCTAAAGTACTCCTCTTCTAGCTTTTGTTCTGCTAGCTTTCGGCGCTCTTTTTCCTCACGATCTTGATGCAACTGCATTGCGGTAGCGGCTCGTTGTCGCATCTGTTGTTCTAACTTTTCACGCAATTCAAGCTCTTCCTTAGCTTGGCGTTCGTCAATGAGTAGCTCTACGAGGTATTCTCTACTTTTAGCTTGTTCTTCCTAAGTTCATAATTATAAAACATAATCAATAATCAATAAGCTAAAATAAACGAGTGTAAGGTAACTTACCTGGATAGCATGGATTTGATTTCCAATTTTTTCGCTGATTTGCTCTTTGTGCAGACGTTGCTTCAATTTTTCTTCTCTGACCTTCTGTTGTTCCCTATCGCGTTCCTTTAGCAATTCTATAATCTTTTCGTTTTCACTCTCAGAAGCTTGATTTTGAGCTGCCCTCCATGCTTCCTGAGCACTCTTCCACTCCTCCATTTCGGCCTTGACTCTGATTTTTCGCTCAGCAGCTTCCCGCTCTTCTTTTAGCTTTTCTTCTTTACACTTCCTTACGACCTCATCAATGATTTGCTTTTCCTTCAAAAGTGCTTCGTATTTGGTTAATCGTTGAGCATTGGACATTGCTATTTGCTCCTGAAGGTCCGTCTTGAGGGAAGCACTCTTCGCTCGTTTTTCTTCTTCGAGCTTCCTGGCAGCTTCATCACTTCTTAGACGAGCCTGCTCCAGTTCGATATTTATTTGCTTTTCTTCGGCATTCCGCTTTGCCTTTAGAGCTCCCTGTTCGTATATTTGCGCAGCTACGGCTTTTTTAATGTAAGCTGTTCTCAGTTGAATTTCCAACTGTTTTAGTTCCTGGTTATTTTCCCGCAGTTGTTGTCGTCGTTTTTCCTCGAGAAATCTTTTTCGCGCATCTTCTTTTAGTTCGCTACAAATTTGAATAGAGTTGTTAACTTGCCGAGTATAGGGATTCTCCTCGGTGCTTCGCAAGAAAACTTCCTCCAGAATTTTGTCTCGTCGATCTTCTTCAGCTACTCTTTGTATGAAGTTATTGTTCTCGGAATTATTATTGCGTTTTGCTCTTTCGAAGGAAACACGAGATTTGTCTTTCGACATTTTAGATTTTATTTATAAAAAATTGTAAAATATTTATTTGAAAATTGAATCGAAATTTGTTTATTTTAGGTCTGTTCCTTTATGCTTGTTTGATCAATTCTTTTCAGCAACTGCTGTCAAAATTTTAGTCAAAAACGTTAGAATGGTAAGGTAGTTTGAAACAGGGTGCTTAAAAATAAAAATTGTATTTTCTTTTTATTTTTTTTATTAGAATGAAGTATCAAATACCTTCTGTTCTCACCAAACCGAAATCTGAGCTTTCAGCTAACCCAGTGCCGAGATTCAGCTAATTCGAAACTGCAGGGAGTGAGTGAGATGAGTCACTTTTCGTCGAAAATCGATTCAGCTAGCAAAAGTGAGTGAGGGAGCGAGTGAAATGAAATGTCAGATTAATCGTCAGATATTTCCGCAGTGACTGTGTGTATGTGTTGGTAAATTTCCAGTTTTGGATAGGCATGTGTGCTTTTCTCAAGAATTCCTATTCATGGATAGGAAACGAAATAAAAAACAAAACGTAGATAAAAACAACTACCCCTTTACTGATTTTTTAATTTAATTTTATTATCATATGCACATATAATGTTAGAGCGGTACTGATTATATAGAAAAGACAAAGTGTAACGTTGGCCTCATATTTGAAGTGATTCCATTTTAGGACGATTTGGAATGAGATGTAACCAACCCCTTTGGTAGCACTCCAAACAACTGAACGAAAGTGAATGAGAAGAGGAACGCTGAGAAACAGAAAACTGTCAGACATATCTGTGTGTAGCTCAACGAAAGAATATGGGATTATTATTCTCGGAGCCGTCGTCATGTGTGCGCCACAGATTTGTAGCAGTTTTGTGAATCGTTTTGTTTAATTAATATAAATTCCTATTATCAGAAGTGGGATTAGCAATTTCAAGCCTACATAACTTTGTTTATTCTTGAGTGATATAAATTTGTAGTAAAACAATAAGAAAAATAAAAAAAAATAAGTTATTTCGGTTCGTGAACCAATAAAAATTTTCGTCTTTCTATGTGTATGTGTCTGGACGCCGATGCGACGGATTAAATTTGATACCTAAATAGTCTCGGTCACTAGGGTGGCTTAAACATCGATAGTCTGCTGTTTCGATAGTATCGATAGTTTCCAAAAAAAATATCGATACTATCGATAGTATCGATAGTTTTTTTTTCAATATAAACCTGACCTCGTCAGAACCACTAAAATCATAATTATATAAACTTCAAATACATTGACGAAAGTTCCTACAAAGCTTATCTTGATTATCAAAATCAGTGCCAAAATGCATTTAATCAGTCTAGTAAAATAACTACAAAATAGTAGTGTAATAAAAACAATCTATGTCGTTTTCGATTGGACGTTCGGAGTAATCCTTTTCCACTCCATTTTAATTCCTACTACTCCAAAAGCCTTCGATTGGCTGTTCCGAGTAATTTTTTCGGAGTCTTTTTCTTTTGAATATTTTTTTTGTTCAATGTTAATTCCCAAACTTATGTCGTTTTCGATAGGATTTTCTGACTATTCTACTCCTTTTTGATTCCAATAGAATATGAAAACATCGTGTTGTCAAATTTACACACACACTACTGAATGACGCCATATTATAAAATGGCTTCTTCAAGCATTCATCACTTTTAACAAGTAGTGCGACGAAAAACTGTATGTGTATGCGTGTGTTCCAAATCTACTCCTTCTTCAAATCGGGAACAGAAAAATACTCCGAAAACAGTACTCCGAACAGCCAATCGAAGGCTTTTAGAGTAGATGGAGTGAAAAAGGCGTACTCCGAACGTCCAATCGAAGACGACATTATTCACATCACAGAGCGACAGGCTTTTAATTATTTACTTTTGTGAAACCACTAAAATTCGATATGATATATATTTATTAAAAGAAAATTTAAGATTTTACTTCTTTCATACCTAAAATAGAAAAAAAAAAGAGTTGGAAAACTATGCACCAACCGCTAAATTCTTTTTAGTTTGCCTCCACCATTTTGATTTTGCATTCGCCCACTTACGAAAAAGCGGTCGGTGAGGTGAGCACTCTTACGTCTGACGGCAATTATGTGCGCGTCATATGAATTTCTTATTTTCGCTCGGTTTCGTACGACCACTTAAGTTGGCTTCCGACTATTCTAGTTCTACCTTCTACCTTAAGTTTGCGGATCCAAAACGGACTCGTTTGCTTGAAAGGAAAGAATCTATGGACGTTACACCAACGAGAATACAAGCATACTAGTGCATTTTGATGCCCATCAACAAAATCAAACTAAAGACACAACATAATTTGACTTTAGATCAGACATCAGAGATACAGAGATTGAGATTTACGACAGCGAGATAATCCGCAAAGAATCTATGGACACCACCACCGGTCGCACAACAATAATACACGCCACGCATACTAGTGCATTTTAATGAATTTCTGGTAGTGAGTTTCATGAAAATAGAAGAATGTGAATGACATTTATAACTAATAAACTTGTGAAATGAAAAACTATCGATAGTTTTTTAAAACTATCGATGTAGGCGATAGTTTTTTACTATCGATACTATCGATAGACTATCGATGTTTAAGCAACCCTATATATTTGTGTGTGTATCGTCTTTTTATGCGCATACCTAATAGAAGTCGTTGTGACTGATTAAATCCAGATTGAGTACCCTCATAGTCTCTCGGTTTGAGCGAATACTTTTCTATGTGCGACGGAATTAAATTTATCAATACTTTTTCCTGTGCTCAACGGAATTAAATCCCTGCATAAATAGCGTCTCGATAAATATAATTTGTGTATTTATACTGCTTTTTACGCGTTTATTCGCCTAGTTAATGTCGATGTGACTTATTAAATTCAGTTTCGGTACCCTACATAGTCTCTTAATCCCAGCCAATACTTTTTCGGGTGTGCGACGACGTGACAGACGGGTTGTATTCGTGTGAGTACCTATGTGCATAGTCAAGGAGTTTCAGTCAATGCGTTTTACTGTGTGTATTTTACCGATGAAGTTGTTTAATTGTTAAAAACTCAATAAAAGCTTGTTTTGTTCAGTTCAGTTATTTATCTGTGCGTACGCAATTCTTTTATTTCTGAAAAAAAAACATCCCCTTTCATCCAGATGTGTCTATGTATTTGTCGTTGAATAGTGACGGGAGTGATTAAAATCTGTACCCTGATAGTCTCATATCTGCCGGTGAACGAGTCCAATAATAAAGAAAACAAAATTTTACAAAAAAAAATAAATAAATAATTGCATTTTGAAACTTAAATCGGTTTGCGTGTGGTTTGTTCTGTCCTCGTACCCAAGATGACGAACAGTGGTGGTGAGATAAATGCTAATGATGAATTATCAGATTCTAATGAAAGAGTGATTGGTGGCCAACAGCAAGATGGTGCGTTGGGTGGATTGCCGTTGCTTTCGGATGGCAATATTTCTACAAAAAATAATTCAGGTAACAATCTTGTAATAACTTTAGAATCTATAAGCGAAATTTTACGCTCGACTCAACAACGTGAAGCTAATGGATCTGTCGGGTTTCCATGTTTTGACCCTGACCATTCACGAGTTGATGTTCGCCGATGGTGTGCTGATGTTGATTTAAGGGTAGAACGGGATCAACTGAAAAATTTCGACATCATTCCAAGAGTTCAAGCTTCATTGTTAGGTAGGGCAAAGTTGTGGTACGATAAATACGGATACCAGCATTATGGATGGACAGACTTACGTGCTTCCTTGCTCCATACGTTTTCAAGCGGCGCAGATATCGTTGAGCAACTTCGAACAGTTGCAAATGTTGAGAGTAATGAGTTTGCATCCTACAGCGATTTTGTCATAGAAAAGGTTTCCCAAATTAACCGGTTGCCTTTCAATATACCCGAAGATAAAATTGTAAGAATCATCGTTGGGTGTATTTCTCAAATAAGTTTAAGAAACTCCCTGACATTTGTCATGCCATCATCTGTTCAAAGTTTAATCGATCACTTATCGTCCATACGAGAGAGTCCTCATCGACGTCATAACATCAAAGACTTACGAGGTGTTAGACCTTTCGTACGTAGAAATAATGAAACGGATTTTGTGCCCAAACGCCCTAGATTGGATGAAGAACGACGTTGTTTTGATTGTGGAAAGTTAGGGCACTTAAGGGCTAAATGTCCTCAAAAGACATCTCGAGACAATAAAATCGAATCTCAACCGCTGAAGCTTAAAACACCTAATAATACTGACAAAAGCCAAAAATGTTCATTCTGTGGGAAATTAGGTCACGAAGAAAGTGCTTGTTGGGCTAAACAGCGAGCTGAGCGAAAAACCGTTAATCTTTGCCACGAAAAAGTTACAACCGAAGTTACCACTCCAGTCATAATTAATCATCAATTATATCACTGTCTGCTTGACACAGGGTCAGATTGCTCCTTACTAAGGTCTGATATTGCTAGTAAGATATCTTCAAAGAAAACCACATCATTTCTTTCCATACAAGGCATTGGTAAAGATCCCATTATATTATCGGAACGAATGGATCTGCTAGTTGAGTTTGAAGAAGCGAACGTAGAAATTACCTTTCATGTTATTGACAGGGAATATCTAAAAAATGAAATAATTATTGGAAGGGACGTATTAAAAGATCCATCTCTGATGATAATTGTTAGTAGTTATGGCTCAACTTTGCGACAAATCGAGCCTGCCGTTTGTTTGAACACCCAGGTCACTTCTATTCCAGAAATATCTCTTTTAAATCGACAAAACTTGCAAACCATTTTGGACAAATATTCAGAAAATATCATCACCGGGTTTCCAACAGTAAAAGTTAACACTGGATCCCTTTCAATTCGCTTATTGAAAGATGCTACCGTTCATTATCAAGCATATCAAATGTCTAAGAGCGAACGTGAGATAACTGCTAAAATAATCAAGGATCTAAAGACATGCGATATAGTAAGAGATAGTGAGTCTCCTTTTGCAAGCCCGGTGGTACTCGTTAAAAAGAAAAATGGGGAAAGTAGACTATGCGTTGACTTTAGAGCTCTTAACAAGATTACTATTAGGGATCGTTACCCATTGCCTCGAATTCAAGACCAGCTAGACAGGCTTAAAGGCAATAAATATTTTACTTCTTTGGATATGGCATCGGGTTTTCATCAAATCCCTATTGCTGATGAATCAATAGAAAAGACAGCTTTTGTCACACCAGATGGCCATTTCGAGTATTTGCGTATGCCTTTCGGGCTCACTAATGCTCCAGCCGTTTTTCAAAGAGCAATTAACACAGCACTGGGAGATCTTAAAAATACGGTTGCACTAGTGTATATCGATGATGTTCTTATCCCATCTGTAACTGTCGAAGATGGACTTAGAAAACTGGATCTTGTATTACATGCCCTGACAGCGAGTGGATTTTCCCTCAACATAGAAAAATGTAAATTTTTAGAAACAAAGGTTGAATATTTGGGACGGGAAATTACTTTCGATGGTATAAGACCAAGTAGCAACAAGATTGATGCTTTAGTAAGGTCACCAACTCCAACTAATGTCAAGCAAATTCGACAATTTATGGGATTGGCAAATTATTTCCGGAAATTTGTTCCCGAATTTGCAGCAAAAACTAGCTGCATAACTTCTCTAACGAAAGTTAATGTCAAGTTTGAATGGACAAATGAATGTGAAACAGCCAGACAATATATACTTCAACAGCTTACATCACGACCTCTATTGATTATATTTGACCACGAACTCCCAACTGAACTACATACCGATGCTAGCTCTATTGGATACGGTGCGGTTCTTTTCCAGCGTATTGATGGACAGCTGCACGTGGTAGCGTACTTTAGTCAGGCAACGAAGTCGTATGAATCTAAATACCACAGCTATGAGCTGGAGACTCTTGCCGTGGTAAATGCAATTAAACATTTTCGAACATATCTTTTGGGTATCCATTTTCTCCTGGTCACCGATTGTAACGCACTTAAGGCAACTAAGCAGAAAAAGGATTTGCTACCCCGCGTCGCTAGATGGTGGATATATCTGCAAGATTTTGATTTTGATATAACGTATAGAAAAGGGCAAACTATGGTGCATGCGGATTATCTTAGTCGCAACATACCTCAAAGTTATTGCTATAATTTGAATAGTCTGTCTGATACTTGGCTTCATATTGAACAAAAGCAAGATGCTTTTGCCAAGGAAATAAAAGATAAGATCAGGGAAGGTGATACTGATACCAGTTCAAAATATTTAATTCAGAAAGGATTGTTGTACAGGAAATTACAAAATTGTGAAAAACTCTTCATACCTCAGAATTGTCGGCTTTCACTTATGCGAAGATTTCACGAAGACAATTGCCACATTGGGTGGGAAAAGACACTATCTAAGATGAGAGAGCATTTTTGGATGCCGTCTATGACACAAAATGTTAGGAAGTTTGTTAACTCCTGTCTTATTTGTCTGGTTGCAAAGCGACCTAGTGGAAAGAAACAAATGGAATTACATCCAATTGAAAAGAAGCCGATACCATTTCATACTATCCATATGGATTATATGGGACCATTCCATGGAAAAAATTTGGAGGATAATCGACATATCTTTATTATAGTTGATGCATTCACAAAATTTGTTCTACTTTTCCCATGTAAGACCTTACAGGCTGCAGAAACAGTTAAACACTTTCATAATTATGTAATGCTGTTTGGGGCTCCGTCCAAAATCATAAGTGACAGAGGTTCTAATTTCACAAGCGACGAATTTCGAAAACTCTGTGCCTCTCTTGGTACGGAACAACATCTTATTGCACCAGGAGCTTGTAGAGCAAACGGACAAGTGGAAAGGTTTGTCGATACAGTTGCTAATTTACTACGAACGAATTTGGACATAAACCTTGAATGGACCACTTATATAAGCCGTGTGCAGCTAGCACTTAATACAACCACTAATAAAACGACAGGGTTATCGCCTATGAAGGTACTTATAGGGATAAATGGACGTACTCCAGAAATTGGCGCTCTTTTGTCACATCTAAATATTGAACCTGAGTATGAAGATTTAGAAGCTATTCGAGCTCTAGCTGATGAAAGACTGCAAGAAAATAGACATCGTATGAAAGCTAGATTTGATAAGGATAAATGCAAACCAACGAAATTGAAGATCGGCGATAAAGTTGTTTATCGTAGTAATCAAATTCGCAAATCGAAATTGGACGTTCATTATCAAGGACCATACGAAGTTGTTGGTGTTCTTCCTAATGATCGGTATAAGATAAAAAAAGAGAGTTCAAAGGCGATTGTGATAGCAGCTAGAGAGGTTATTCGCCCAATATGCTTTAATGAAGATGAAGATGCCCAAACTGACGTTTTGTAAAAGGTAGTTATATTTCCTTTTAATTATTGAATATTGTTCTTGTAAAAAAAAAAAAAAAAAAAAAAAAAAAAAAAAAAAAAAATATATTTGTTGTTAGTGGACAAGCTTAACATTGCCTCTGAGCCTTGAATTGGTTGAACCGTAGATGAGATTATAAAGTACAAGCTGAAAATTGCCTCTGAGCCAGAGAAAATGCAAACGTAAAAGATTTGTTCATATTGGTATGAGTACAAAGATTTGGGGATCTGAGCCTCTGAGTTGGTTTTCTGAAACTTGCAATACAGGAATTAGCTAAGTCTGCTATTACACGACGACTTTAGAGTCATGACTCTTTTCGAACATAATGAGTGCAAAAGAGAAGAAAAATGAAATGGAAGACCAATTGCCCTGTGAGTCGTGGGCCATGTTTCGGCGACTCATTTTTGACGTTTCTTTTTTCGTTCGTTCGCTTTTCATATCTCTTCTGTGTAAATCTTTGTTTGACTAGTGTCACTTTTATTTAAAAAAAAATAAACCAATCTCACATTTCGCATTCACATAACGGGAACGACAATCAAGATATCAAAAAGCTGAAGCTGAGAAAAATAAAATAAATAAATTAGAACTAAATTGTGCATCCAAAAAACTAATAAAGTTCAAGAACTTTGTTCTTTTTGACGGTGGCGTAGAAGGATTTGAAAAAAGAAAGGTAAGTATCTTTTATTTCTTTGTACACAACAAGACAAAACTTATCATAAATTATAATATTATATCGAAAATAACAAATCAAGTCAGTTCAATACCCTATCTTGTTCGTCTTATTTGGCTTTGGTTCATAGTTGCCGCAGATTCAGTTCTTCATACTGCTGCTGCCAAAAAAAATTAAGATAGGAATTCTTTAAAAACACAAATAATGCACTTATAAATTTATAAATTACCCGGAATTTCATTTGTTGAAGTTGTTAATTATAGGCGACAGTGGTAAGGCAGACAAAAATTTTGTTAAGTGCGTTATTTTTTTATTTAAAGACCATAAGATTTGGGTGTAGGAGAGCCTCCCCTACTTTGTTTTGTTATTTTTAAGTCTGATTTTTGTATGTAATTGATGTTCACTGCACAGAGAGCCAGCCTTTTATTGAAAACTTGTGATTTTTAATTAATAAAGAAAATCCTTATCATGCTCGAAAAGTTTGATATTCTATTTAATATCTCGCTTAATTTGTAATCAGTTTATTTGCCTTGATCTGCTGCAGCTGACATCACCACTTACTAGTCCAGCCATATACTAAAAAAATCGTTCCTTTCAGGTGATACATTCTGTGGAAGCTACATAACAACTGTTGGAGTGGATTTTAAAATTCGCACTGTTGTAATCGACGGACAGCGAGTGAAGTTTCAAATCTGAGACACGGCTGGATAGTTAACGTTTCGCACAATTACTAGCACATTTTACAGAGGTACACATGGTGTCATCATCGCTTACGATGTGATTAATGGTGAATCGTTTGCCAATGTCGGACGATGGCTAAATGAAATAAATAATTACTGTGACGTAGTTAATAAGGTCTTAGGTAAGTGCTTAAAAGCTAAAATATGTATTATTTTGTATCTTGTAAAATCATTTCCGTATTCGTTCATTATTGTATACATAGGCACAGACATAAAATTAATGTAAAGAAAAAATACTAAAGATCTTCTTCCGTTTATAGTCCATTCAACGAAGACTTAAAATTACAAAATATGAAAATGCAATAAATCATGCTCTCTGGGTTATTATTTTATAATATACTAAAATTCCCCAGCCTAGGACCGCGAGCCTAAGGCAGGAGGGGATTTGAATGTCCTCCTTTGTAATTTTTCGTGCATATTTTGAGAAGTGTATTAGCGGAAAAGTACACATCAAAATGAAAGAAAATTTAATTTCCTACAAAAAAAGTTTTATTCATATTTTCGGCAGGAGCTAGGTCATAAAAAGATACAGAGAGTAGAAATGACAAACATTTCAAAAACAATTTATCGTCTTTTATAATCAATGTTTTTTATCAATTTACCCTGAAAGTGGAAAAATAAGTATGAACATATTGATTCAAGGTCATTCCAGTGACGTCATGAGAAAAAGTGGGGGTGTAAGGAAGGTGGTTGTATTTTAAATGTCGTTATTAAAGTTTTTTGAAACATTGTTTATGAGAAAAAGTTGGGGTGTAAGGGAGGTGGTTATATTTTAAATGTCGTTTTTTGAAACAGTGTTTATGTTCATATCAGAAACACTGTTTCTTTAAAGGCAAGAAGTAGTATACTGGATGTTTTGAAGATATTGAATAATACCACAGACAAGAGAAATATACAGATGGAGAATTGTAGAACAAAAGCATGTTCACGAAAAAGTAAAATCCTAACATATACCAAACTGAAAACCTAGCATCCATCATACAATACCTCGTATGATAAACCATAATCACCAACCCAACATCAATAATATCCCTGAATAATTGAGGTTGTAACCAACAACATCATGTTTTTATAATTTCAGTATTTCGTTTTGAATTTTTCGGTGTAAATAATGTCTTCAGAGGTCAGAGGATGAAGAGAGAGGATATGATTGTATCCTATATGTCTATGCGAATGCGTGTGCGTGGATTGGATTTGGATGTATAAAGACAGTAGGTAGAGAGATACAGGTAGATAGTATTTTAACTTAGACTTACATATTTTTTGTTTTTCAATGCGGATATGCATTGAGAGTAAATTTTAAATGGTAGGTTGTTGAATAAAAGCTTTAGTCTTTAGTCTTTAAAAGACTAAACATATTGGGGCATATTCATAGATGTTGGCTAAGCTGTTGCTAGAAAAAACTGGAGTTTATCCTATGGGAATTTCATTAGAAAAACTCCAGTTTTTGCTAGCCACAGCTTAGACAACATCTATGAATACGCCCCATTATATTTATATTATCGTGCAATAAGGTTGGATTTGTTGATAATCAATATACTACGTAGGTAGGATATATGAGCCGTCTATTTTGAATGTTGTTTAAGTCCAATTATGCCTAATTCGAGAAATTGTAAGGTTTGCGTTCGACTTTATTCAAAAATATAGATAAGAACTCAAATAAAGTAGAGTATTTTTTTATCTCAATATGTAATATTTATATATAAATGACTTAAAATATTTTTAAAGAAAAACCATTTTCAAAATAAATGAATCCGCTTTTGATTTATTCTATATGTATCGAGTATGTACCCTATAAAATAAAAAAAAACTAAAAGAAGTACAATAGTTGAATGGTTTAGGTAATTAAAAATAAAATTGACGTCCAGGTCACACGTTTGTGCTCTAATGTTCAAGATAGTTTTAAAAATTGTAGCTCTAATATAAGACATGCCAATTATTAGAGATAAATGTTTACATTGTTTGAAGTGAACAAAAGAATGCAATCTGCATCAAATGTGAATGTATAAAAAAATTTAAATCGATTGAGCGGTTTCTTAAAAGAAAAAATTTATATATAAAATTCTTAAAACATTTTTAAGGAAAAGGTTTGGTATGCAATTTTTAAGTATTTATTGATATGCATAAAGAAAAATTAAAAAAACTGTCAACTCGTTTTTGAAATATCAAAGGAGAATAGGACAAAATGGTCTACAAGACCAATAACGACGAGACATATGTCGTTGGAAAGCTATTTTTATGTTTTAACTACAATAGTTACCATGAGGGCTTACTTCTAATTGCTGTGTGAAAAAAGATATTCGCTAAATAGAATTGTTTTTGATGCATTCTAGTATGAATAAAATACATTTAGTATGGGCAAAATTTATGAAAACTGGTCAAACTAATAACAACAATATATATGTCATTGGAAAGGTTTTTCGATTACCTACAGTACCTTTAGTAGCAGTTTAGTTCAAATCACTGTGTGAAAAAAGTTATTCGAAAACTAACGAATTATTGTGGTTCATTTTAGTGTGAAAATGCTTTTTTTTAGTATGGGCAAAGAGTGTGAACGCAAGTTCAACCAAAAACAACGGGACGTATTTCATTGGAAAGGAAATTTTATGCACTACAATAGTTAATGAGGAAGCTTATTTCAAATCACTGTGTGAAAAAAGTTATTTGCTACTTGGTACCCATGCTCCATAAATTTTATCTGTACCAAAATTCCCTAAAACAGCTAATAACTTTTTCCACACAGTGATTTGAAGTATGTTGTAATGAAAACTATTATTGTTCATAAGAATACCTTCTCAACGACATACATCTTATTGGTATTGGTAAGACCAGTTTGTATACATTTTGTGCACTCTTAAATGTACCAAAATAAAACCTTGGTTAGTAAATAACTTTTTTCACACAGTGATTTGAAATGTACTGCCATAGTGACAATTGTAGCGCATGAAAATACCTTTCCAACGACATACGACTCATTTTTATTGGTTCCTAGACCACCTTCCATACAGTTTTGCCGATTGTCCTTTATAAAAAAAAATTGAAACTTTTTTTTAAATTCAAAAAAATATTTTCTTTTAAATTTAAGCAATTGATTACTTATTTCATCTTATTTAAAATATGTACAGCTGGGCCCTGTTTCATAATAAAGTACAAACAAATACTATTAGTCTGGGGCAAAATTGGGCTTCATTATCAAACAGAAGAAAAGGATTTTTGTACCTTTCAGTTGGTTAATATCACTAATAGTATTGGGAAGGTCACCCTCATTATGAAAAAAGGAATTATTAGTGGTTTTACCTTGTAGTTTTCTAAACTTGTACTTTTAACTAATAGTATTAGCTCTATTATGAAACAGGGCCCTGCAGTCAAAATAATAGTAGTACTCCTTATCAAAAAATAGAAATTGAAAAAAAGGCTATCCCTTAATTTTAAACAAATTAATATCCATGTGATTTTAAAATCGGTGTTTTTAAGCTTTTATTTTCAAAAAGAAAATCTAAACAAATATTTGATCCCATATTTTCAAATTTATAAAAGAATGCTTGAAATACATCTGTCAAAAAAATAGTAGTGCAAAGAAAATCCACCTATATTACATAAAAGCAAAGTTAGTTAAAAAATTTTATCATAAGATGTAGTTGAGGGTCTGAACTTTAAACTTTAAACGCGTCTAGTCATAAGCGCGCACTACGCTTCCGTGCACAGTGTATGCAGCGCACACTGGTTTCAATGGATAAGTACACACGAGGCGTAAGCAGCTTATTTTCGTCACAGCATACAAGCAGCAAATCGCCTAGCGTATTGCAGTGTAGGTGTCTTCGAGGACGCGCCGCGCCGGTCGTACAGGTTCAATTTGTGTATGGAACATTTGTGTGAAAAGTCGAATTTATCGGAAATAACCGTGTTTTAAGTCACAAATCAATAACAAATCCCTAAAATTTTAGTTTAGACCTTCTAAATTTTTTATCAGCAATAAATAATATTCTGTTTGTATTTTCTTGGATGAAGGGATGAACCCAAATAATCTATGTTTCTCCTTTTTTTGGGTAATGCAGATAAGGGTAGTTAATCTTCTACATCACTTGAACTTGTATTTGCAACAAACACGTTTGTGTTTATATCTGATAAAACTATCCTAAAATTAAAAATTGAATCGATTTTTGAATATGATGTTCGACGGTGTCAATACGCTTCGTGTGCAGAAGATTGGGCGTAGAGATTTCGTCGCTGCGTGATGAATCTTGTACACGTCTATGACGCGACGTTTCGTGAGCAGAAGGCCTATGACTGCTGTATAGCCTCCCAAAGGGCTTTATTGTTAGTTGACTGGCAACTAGCAACATTTTTCTTTGCATCGCGCAATAGGTTCTCAATGGGATTTATGACTGTTTGGACTAGTCCTTATCACATCAACTCTCTTTGCCTGGAATCATTTCACCCATTTCAGTATCATTTCATCTTCAGCATACGGTAGCATACTTCCTGCATGATTTTAATACAGATTTTCTAATCCATAATACCTCCAATTCGGTGTATTGGAAAAACACCATAGAACAAAAAACATGCCCAAACCATTATGCCGGGTCGGCCGTGTTTAATTGTTTTTGCTGTGAAACGTTGATTATATTCTGTGTTTGGTGGTAATAGACCATTTATACCTACAATTTTTTCTTTCACTCTTAACTCTACCACCCGTCCATTTACCCGCACAATGATGTCAACAACTCGATTTTTGTTTTAATTTTTTCGATACAGTTAAATTATTCGACCTTTAAATTTTCACCAAAAGAAGTTTCACTTCAAAAACTGAAATATGTACATTAGGGTGGTCGTTATAATGTTTTTTTTTGAGTTTTAATATTTGGATGGGCCTATATCAGCTCTAAATGAAGAAAAAAAATTCCCTAATTTTTTCAGATTTTTATTTTCATCCCCGATAGCGACTATTTTAAATTTCCCCCTTTTTTTGGAAATTCGCATAAAATCTACCGAAAAATTCAGGGCATGTAAGTGAGAAGTAGACAAGAAAAAAATCCTGCTGGAGGGGGGTAATATCTTCCACCGCTTGGAAGGGAGGGGCAATTTAATAAAATAATTACATAAAATAGAAATGTTTTGGAGCTTTTTGGAAAGCCAGAAGTCCATTTTAATAGTTGATTATTAAATAAAGTTCTTTGAATAAATAATTTCAGCAAAATCTCTTTTCAAACCTATAATTAAAACAAAAAACAAAACAATAATTTTTCTTCAAAATATTGAGTTTGAAACAATTTTTTGCCAAAACTGTTCATCAAAAAAACTTAATTTAAAAACAAGTAGTAAGAATGGCTTTCCAAAAAGCTACAAAACATTACTGTAAGTACTGCCGTTGTTTTTTTTTATTAATTTTCTTCTATTTTATGCAAATATTTTATTAAATTGCCCTTCCCGTCCCAGCGGGACTACCTCCCTCCTATAGCATTTTTTTCTTGTCTACCTACATGCTCTGATTTTTTTTTGGCAAATCTTACGCGAATTTTTTAGTATGCAAAAAACGGTGAATGATTGTAGGGGATGAAAATAAAAATCTGAAAAAATTAGGGAATTTTTTTTTCTTCATTTAGAGCCGATTTGGGCCCATCCGGGATGACCTTTTTTTTAACGACCACCCTAATGTACATACATATGTATATTCACATTGAAAGCAACAAAAAATATCCAACTGGCGAAAACATCTGTATCCAGTCTGAAAAAAAGATTAAAACGACTTCGTATCGAAAAACCAAAATATCTTTAAATAAATAAAGAACAAATATTTCCGTCCCCCGAGTTGTTTGTATGTACCTAAATATACAAGTTGTATCCCTCCATTATTCGCACGTCCTTGAATACTAAGAAGACAAACAAATGTTGTAGGTAGGTAGGTAGTTGGTTGCATGTTCAATTTTCCATAGGATAGATATAGAATAAAGGATGTTCGATCATCATTATACATGCATGATCAACATGAAATAATCTTAAGGCATAATCTAAAAACAAAATTCATTTAGGACCCGTTGTACAAACGTGGCTCAAATTTTGATCCGTGGTTCAAATATTTTTACTGGCTAATTTAGGTGGAATTACTGATGTTCAACCATGGTTCAAGGTTCAAGTATGTTATAGTAGCCAATTTAATGCCTGAACCATCGTTGAACCTTAGTCCATTCTCCCAAGTCGGTGAATACAACCACGAGTTGTAAATATTTGTACAACTGGCCCTTACACGATGGGTTATATGTGTTGAATAATTGAATTAAAATTATTGTTTTTAGTGGAAAATGTCTCAAAGCGGTCCTGATCCGTTCAATTGGAGCAGAGAACTAACAACAATTCTTATCAGTGAATACGAATCACATCCAAATCTGTATGTTACAACACATACAAAATATATAAACAGAGTTGCAAAAGCTGATTCGTTCAATTTAATTCAGGAGTCACTGAAGAAGTTGGCTCCAAATATATCAGTAGATGCCATAAAGCGCAAAATTCATACGTTAAGAAATCAATTCATACGCGAACTGAGAGATATTGAGAAAAGTAAAAAAAGCGGAGCTGGCATAGATGACATCCGTGAGCCATCATTGTGGTTCTTTGACCAAATGAAATTTTTGAAAACGTATTGTAAAACTAGGAAGTCAACTTCAAGCTTTGAAGAATGTGTAAGTACTAAGTTATTTTTTTTATTAATATAAGGTACTTTAATCCTGAAAAAAATCTTTATACTAATTAGTCTACAGTTTATCTTTTCTGCATATGAAGCACCTCCTTTTGTCATGGACAAAACACTTACAATCAATTTCATACATTTTTGAAATGCATCCAACATTCCGCCTGTAAAATCAAACTGATGAATAAAAAGGGGTCTAAATTGTTACTCATCTACTTTTGAAATTACAGGGTCTTATATCTAACACTCGCAAGTATTAAAAAAGAAAATCATACAAAATTCTTGCAAGTGCAAGATTTAAAACGTTGTAAAAATAACTTACTCTTTTTCTATGATTTCAAGAATTTTGATCTTAATCTAATTGGATTTTGAACCCATTTCTATTTTCAAAATAAAAATTTGAAAAAAATTGCATATTAGTCCAGTTTATATTTCTGATGGCTCAGAGAATATCCCCAGTTTTGTTATCAAATACTAAATAAAAACAAAATTTGGATTTTTCTGCTCAGGTGAGCACTCTGATATATAAACTGAAAAATTGTATTTTTACCATGCAAATTGTGGGGAAGTTTTGATTTGTTCCTTGCTTGTTGCTTTATGTTTCCGAGGGCGCTGAATCCGAATCAGAGGCTTGCTACTACAATTTTGTGACGCAACATGGAAAAAATGCAAAAATGCATTTTATGGGAGTTTATTTGAACTTTTAATTGAATTAGTTAATTAAACCTTACTCAAACTTACCCTCTTATAGGTTTCCGTATGTACATAATGTTAAAAACAATTGTGCAATACGCATTTAAAAATATGCCTTTTATTTATTTTTTCTTTATGTTTTTGTTTTTTTTTTTCAATGCAGAATAATAATACGAATGCTGACGACTTCTTTGCCACTCCGCAGTCCGACACAGAAGACATCGAGCTCCAGAAGGAAGATTTCACTCCCAAGAGAAGGGTATATATTATTTTTATTTTACTCTTTTAGTTGCCAGTCTACTTTCCCTTCATTGACGAAATAATTCGCAAAGTTTTCTCGTATTCGCTCTGCGGCCCCTTTATGAGGATTATCAGCTCGGTTTGAAGGAGGTGATGAACTTGAAGACGATTCTTCGTTCATTGCGCTCAAGTCCACTGCCCCAGCGTGTTGCAACAAGAAATTATGCAAAACAACACAAGCTTTTGTGACATGTTCAACATTTTCCACGCTTAAGTCGATTGTTGTTTTGAAGATTCTAAACCTTTGCGAAAGTATACCAAAGGCATGTTCAACAACATGCCTTGCCCTCGAAAGTCGACTGTTGAATATGCGCTTTTGTTTGCATTGTGTTGCAAAAGGATAGGGTTTCATGATATGTTTTTGTAGGGGAAATGCGTCATCCCCTACAATAACATATGGAAGAGTTCTATCATTTCCAATCACTCTATCGGCTGGGAAGTAAAAGGTTCCATTGTCGATGACACTTCTCAATGAACTTTGCAATAAAACACCAGCGTCATTCGTCCTTCCGTTGCATCCGATGTCCACATAAATAAACCTGCAGTTCGCATCAACAAGGGCGAGTAAAATTATACTGTTGGAGCCCTTGTAGTTGTGGAAGTAGGCACCATGTTTCCGGAGGCTCTTGAATACAATATGTTTCCCGTCAAGAGCACCAAGGCAGTTTGGAAATTGCCAACGAATCCCAAATTCTTCGGCAATTTTCGTCCAATCCGATTTTGAACTGGGAAACTAAAAAAAGAATAATTTAACTTTATAACAATAGGTAATGAATAACACCTGATGTAAAATTTTCATTTGTTTCAGGCAAAACCACTTGCAACGGAATGTACTAAAAGGCTGCGAACAATATCGGAAATGTTGGAAAAGAAGGCTGCAAACAAATCCTCCTACTCCTGGCTTGGCAAGCAGGTTGTTTTTGAGATGGATCAAATACAGGATGATAAAATAAAAAGAGAAGCATCTTGGGGCATTCAAAAGCTACTTCGGCAATGTGTAGAAAAAGATTTGGAACAAAGAAGCCAACAGGGTTTCTCATCACTTAGTGATCCATCAACCTCAAGCCATGATTGGCAAGATTTTCAATTAAGTCCATTGGCTTCACCGTTGCAAAAAGAGGGTGATTCAATAGAAAGCCAGCCACACAGAAGATTTCAAGAAATATTAACTGTGGAAATTCTACCAACTGCTGAAAACTCTGGTGGCGTACAAAGATTTAACAACTCTGATATCATTGATAATTCAATGGAAGATGTTTTTGATTATACAGATTTCTGTTAATTTGCGATTTCTTGTTTAAATAGAACCAACAAAAATATAATTCTAATTTTGTTCATATAAACCTGCCGAAATTTTATGAATGTGATTTATTGCTAGAGCGCTTTCTTAATTATTTTTTAAACAAATACATACTATACATGTGATCTATATTATAAATTTGCTTTTTCTTTTACCATGACGAATTCCTTATTTTTATCTTCGCTTGCAAAAAATTCATGTTAAATACAACAACAATACGGAATTATACCAAATTGTTGTTGTATTTTAATAACCATTAATAACCATTTAAAAAAAACGATTTCCCATCCAAAGATGCCTTTACTAAAATTAATTTATTAATTTTTTTTAAATAAAAGTTGTGGAGCCATTTATGAGAAAATACGATTATGTAAAATTGCTAAAAAAAAATTGGGTAGCAGAACGGAGAGTGGCCCATCTCCTGATTATGGCACCTATTATGACTTGCGACTTGCCGAGTCGAACGTTCGAATGTGACTATGTGGAATTATCGTTTTTGACTCGCCTGAATTAAGTTCACCTTAAATGGCTAAAATTTGGAAAATTTGAATGTGATCGATGTCGAACGTTCGAGTTGAGTCGAACGTTGGACTCGGCGAATCGCAAGTCATAATAGAGGCCTATGTTAAAAAAAGATTGCGTGAGGCTAGCATCTTTGGATGCATAGTAAGGAAGAAGCCCTTTACTGACTGAGCCAACATAGGAAAAAACGCCTGGAATTCGAACAAAAATAAATGCATTTTTCCTATGTTGCAGGACTTCTTCTTTACTATGCGTCCAAAGATGTTATAAGGAGATGGTCCACTCTCTGTTTTGCCAAAAACTGCTGCTCTAATTTCTCGCAAAATTTTGTTTGCTTTACCGAACAAAATGCTAATATTCTCGTTGAGAAGTTGTCCTCGCTTTTGGCTTGCGCGGCACCTTTTCTTAAGTTAAATTGAAACATTTTTTTAAAAATCCAAAAAATATTTTTCAAAAATGTTGGTACATAAAACTATTTATATTTATTGGAAGCTTCCGTATAAGAAAAATAATTGAAATCGGTCGTATCATTTTGAAGAAAATAAAAAATTTAAAAAATAGTTCTTTGTAAGGTACCATTATAACCATTTTTGAAAAATGGTTTTCCACCCAAAGGAAGACTTCACTAAAATAAATTTATTATTTTCTTTTTAAGAAAAGTTGTCGAGCCGTTTTTGAGAAAAATACGATTATGTAAAATTGCTAAAAAAAAATTTTATGGCAGGTACCGTTATTTTTGGTTATAAAAAAAAATTAAAAAAACGTATGGGCATAATCACCAAAAACCACTATGTACCAAGTTTGAAGAAAATCGATCCAGCTGTTTAGGCTGCAGACGAACAGACAGACAGAATTGTGCCACCCACTTTTTTGGTGTTATCTATCATCGTAATATCATGTTTGATTGTTATCTCAAAAAATTTTGTTTGCATGAATCCAAAACTTGCCTTATAGTACCTATGTATATCGCAAGTAAAAATTGGTAAAAGTAAGCTACACATTTCCGTCCATTGCACGAAATTACCCAACAGCAAAAATGATGCAAGCCGACAAGTTATATTTTAAACACCAAAATAACGTACCTTCAAATATGTCTCTTTGAGATTATTCCAGATGGCTCTACAAACTTCTGGGATAGCATTTGTTAAGTAGGGCTGCGACAATCTCGTTTGGTAGTCCGTGCTTTTATACGATTCACCTGTAGCTAGGTACCTTTCCTCATAAGTAGTATATAGATTTTTTATTTAAAATCTTAAAAAACGTACCTTAACGTTGCTGCCAATTTTTCCGATGTTGGGATAGCGTCCCTCATGACAGTGTCTTTTTTGACGATATCCTTTTCAATTAATGACAATAATAAGCGAAAAGTTGTTTGGTTCATCCTTAAATAATTGCAATATGATGATGTGTCATGCAGTTGGAGCTCTTTGGTCAAGAAGCTAAAAGAGCCTTGCGTAACCCTTGCTTCTCTCCAGGGCTTGATCCACAATCTTTTTTTTTTTTTCCAACTCCATTGACACATCTTTGCAGAGGTTAACTAATTCCATAGCCATTTCCTCATCCCCACTGCTGTCGGTATCAATGGTTTTGATGGCAGTTTCAGCACAATCCAACAAATTGTCGAGAAGACGAAAATCCATTTTTTGATACTATTAAACACAAAATCTTTATTTCCGCACAAAATAGTGTAAAATACTTACTTCAACAGTCAAATACAAAATATGGAATGGTTTTTTAAATTTTAATTTCACAACCACGATAAACAGACACAAATATGGAACACCAATTCAAAACGTTTGAATGATTCCGGTTTCTCTTCTCTTCAGAAAAAAAAAATATTCAATCAAAAATTCTAAACATGATTCAAAAGTCATGGCTTGCATGACAGGACTAAATTTCAAAGTAGAATTAGAATAGACATAGCCAGGGTCGTTGCAACTTCTACTGGACACTGGTCAGTAGGAGAGCATGCGGCGAGGCTGGCTAGCTGTGTGGACCATCAAGAAAAGGAAACAGTCAATCGCTTCCTTTGCAAATGTCCTGCTCTGGATAGAATGAGAGCACAATCGTTTGGAGAAGCTTCAAGTCTTAACGAGCTTTCCGAAATGAAGATCAAGGCTTTTAGACCGAGAGCCCACAGCAGATTTTGGGTGTGAGTGATGGCAAAAAAAAGAAGTATAGGCGTCGAAAGCTTCATTAAAGGCTATTCAAAAAATCAAAGTCTTGCAGTCCACAACTGGGGCATTTGCGAGAAAAAGTGCATCTAAAAAAAAAATATGAATTTCAATTTTTCCGGGCGGAATGTTGTTCACGTGAAACTCATAATAAGATAAGGCTGAACAAGAAAAAATACCGAGACATTTTAAAAAGTCGAGCATAGAAAAAAAAACTATTTTTCAAGCTTTGTATGTTTATTTCCAATATTTTTTTTATTAAAAGTGTTATTATTATTGTTAAATTAAAAGTGTATCTTAAACAAATATAATGATGGTTGTTTGCTAAAATTATGATTTGATTTCGTAAAAACTAGAATTCATCAAAAAAAGAGAAATATGTGAAATTCTTGATTATTCGGTGCTACGATCTTGAGCATTTTAAATCCGATATGTGGCAGCCACTGTAAATGAAAGAAATACACATTAATTTTGTACCCACATTTATTTGTACATAAATAAATTAACGATGCAAGTCAGAATGGATTTGTGTCATTTATAAAAGAAATGTTGGGGAATCCGAAATAATATCATCAGAAACAATTTATAATGAACTATGATAAAGAACCAATATTTACCTTTTCTCAATTTTTTTTTGTTGTTCTGGGCCAAGCGAGATCAATTGAAAATGCAACTGAAAGTAGACAACAATTAAACAATTATCTTTTTTCTTTGTATAAGTTAAAGATATTTGTGAATTAATTTTATCAGAATTCATTCTTGCGTTGGATGAGAACAAATTTTCTTACTCCTACTCGGACTAGTTTATATTAAGAAAAATTAAAAGATCGATTTATTCTTTAACATATCAAAATCAATTCCTTGATGGGAGATCTTGTACATCTTTGCTTGTTCAAACTTTGGCTTGTGCCACATTGTGAACGTTTTTTCCGTCCATTTTGTAAAGAACAAAAGGACGAATAGTTCACACTGAAGTAAGATGACTCTCGAAACTGTTTGTAAAGATTTTTAGAACTTTTTATTTTCTTAAGCTACAAACCGGAGATCGAAATTTCTAAACGGTCGATGGTGAGGCATTTGGGAGTTATTTAGTCGATATCTTCAAAAAACTTAGTTTGCGAGTTGGATAAAGGTCTGTGATAAAGATGAAGACTGCGGATGGATAAAAGGCAATCTGCTTATATTTTAAGCGAAAATCTGACGGCACTCTCACGTTTAATACGCAGTTATGTTTTTCCTGCGTTAGAAAATGTTGCATTATAGCACGAACGTGTTATGATACATTTTATGAACAGTTTTAAGGAAAGAATAAAATTCTTGTCAAGGCAAAAACGAAGATATTTGATTTCGCTACGACACAATTTTGTATGTTTCATTGACTCCAAAAAATTGGATTGAATAAATTGGATTGACTGCGATACTGCCATAGATGTTATTTTTGATCATCTAGAAAAGAAGACAAATTTTCTGGTTCTTGTGATTTCTTCCATTTTTAATCATTTAAGTTTTTTAGTGAACATTTCAAATTTTGAATGTTAAAAATTGTATAAACATAATGTTGGGAAACATAAGAATTTTGGAAAAGTTTTGGTTGGACATGGCCTAAGAAAGGTTGGAAAACAAAGCTAACTGGTGGTTTAAAAATAAGCTGTAAGAATAAAAACTTGCCTAGAGTTATTTTTCTGTAAATAGATACGAACAGAAAAAAACTTACATCATTTTACATTGGCGCCTTCCAAAAAGTATCCAGTAAGTGTGTCTGAAGCCTGTAAGACAAACAAAAAAAAAACCTTAAATCAAATCGAATAAATATAAATTTAAAGCGACAATTTTTTTGTTTTTATCAGCAGTTAATTTTGCGTTGGATATATGAACAAGTTTTCTTCATGGCTTGTCAAAGCGAGCTGGGTCAGTGTGTCATATTTAACAAAACAAAATTGAAATACAGAACAGTACAGTTTGGAATGAACTGCTGGTGCTTTCTGTACTTCTTATAAAATTTCAATTTCAATTGATTTTACATATAAAAAAATAACTTACGTTAACTTCTATAATCTTCCTTCAAAACGAAGCGTTTCCATTCAGAGCGCCTGAAGCCTGTAAGACAAACAAAAAAACCTTAAATCAATTCGGATAGATATAAACTTAAAGAGAACTGCTGGGGCTTTCTGTAGTTCTAATAAATATTTCAATTTATTTTATAAATAGAAAACACTATAACTTACATTAACTTCAATCATCGTCCTTCAAGTGCCTGCGAATTTGGAGCTGCACCCCTGACGCTGAACGAATTGAGCTGTCATCTCTGTCAACCACTTTGAGCCTCAGCACCCCTGATTTCAGATTTATAAGAATGCTCACTCCGTTCGTGGTTCCCGATGATCAAATTTCTCATGGCTTTCATTGCGCTCATAATAGGTTTGTTCCTTGCCGACTTTCAAACAGTTTGAAACCGCCAGATTTAGTCCGAAGTCGTTCCACACTTGAAAAATTGTACTGGTCCGCACCAAATCTGGCGGTCTGAAACTGTTTGAAACTGTTTGGGACTAAACCAAGGAACAGGGTTAATAATGACTTCTTGAAGATTTTGATGGACTGTCTGCAGGGGAAGATCGTTTGGAATTTGCTATCGCCGTTCTTCAGCTGTTGGCGATAAAGATCGTGGACGATGAGACCTCGCAAACTCTTTGTCCCTGCATTTTCCACTCTAGGGTTTTCTACTTCTGTTATAGCCATGTCCTATAACAGTGAATTTCACATAAGAATACCGAAATAAATTACTTTCTTGTTTACTCGATTCAAAAATTAAAAAAAAAACTTCATATTATAAAACTAACACAAAAAATAAAAAAGTTTGACGTTATTGAGATATAAATATACCGAAAATCAAAGTAAAAGCAAATGTCAAATTTGAGTCAAGACTCAAAAGTCAAGGTGTAATAGCACGTGCCTCACGGGATGAATTTTCAAAGAAGAATTCGAAGAAGAGTCATGACTCTAGAGTCGTGGTGTAATAGCAGACTAAGCTTAAAGTGCCTCTGAGCTATTGCTGGTATTGAGGTCTATGAAGAACTAAACAAGCTAGGTCTTTTGAAAAAAAAAACAATATATTGTGTTCTGTATGTCTGATTGGTGGCTATAGACAAGCTTTGTCATGCCTCTGAGCTATGCCACTTTGTTTGTTTAGAGTACTTATTTTACAATTATGATCTTGTGTTTTGTATGTCTGATTAGTGGCTATAGATAAGCTTTACTATGCCTCTGAGCTATGCCAGTTTGTTGTTAAGAGTACTTATTTATCAATTGCAATTTTTTTGTTTGTTGGTAAAATAAAACCTTGAATGTTTTCTAACATTTCAGAACTGGCTAAAAGGTTGTTATTCGTAAAGTGACCAGTGGAGAATGCTGATATATTGCACACTGAAAATTTCAAGGATGCAGCTAATTACATTGAAAAAAAAAAAAAAAATGGATAAATAAAGTTTGAATTGATTACTTTTTGTTGAAAAGATTGTTTTAATTCATCGAGAGCGATGAATACTGTAGGATGGCCGTGTTAGAGCGGTACTGATTATATAGAAAAGACAAAGTGTAACGTTGGCCTCATATTTGAAGTGATTCCATTTTAGGACGATTTGGAATGAGATGTAACCAACCCCTTTGGTAGCACTCCAAACAACTGAACGAAAGTGAATGAGAAGAGGAACGCTGAGAAACAGAAAACTGTCAGACATATCTGTGTGTAGCTCAACGAAAGAATATGGGATTATTATTCTCGGAGCCGTCGTCATGTGTGCGCCACAGATTTGTAGCAGTTTTGTGAATCGTTTTGTTTAATTAATATAAATTCCTATTATATATATATTAAATAAATTTATATTCTATTCACTTTCGACACTTTTAAACTTTTTATCCCTCAAGGGTGAAACTCACATTAAACTTTAATTATGACAAAAAAAATAATTGAAACAAAAGATACTCCATTATTGTTAAGGATTCCAATGGTTACATATTGGCCCTGTTTCTTTAGTGCACTTTTATCTTCGCTTAGAAAAAAGTAGCATGTTAATTACAACAACAAACAGGTATAATTCCGTATTGTTGTTGTATTTAGCCCTGTTTTTTAGTGCATTTTTATCTTCGCTTAGAAAAAAGTAGCATGTTTTTTTCAATACGGAATTATACCAGTTTGTTGTTGTAATTAACATGCTACTTTTTTCTAGGCGAAGATAAAAATGCACTAAAAAACAAGGCATTTGACATGCTACTTTTTTCCAAGCGAAGATAAAACTGCACTAAAAAACAGGGCGGGTTATTGTTGTTTTTGTTGTTTCATTTCATTTTGCGTAACGAGTGTGACAAGGTGGGAGAATTTAGCTCTTTTATATTTATTCTTTGCCTCATGTTCGAAACTAGATTCAAACTTACTCATTTCACTTAAATAGCTGAATCACTATTGCGAGTGAAGTGAGATGAGTCGGCGAGTAAGGCGAGTCATCTCATCTCACTCGCTGAAATAGATGAATCTCGGCACAGATGCCACACGAGCATACATAAATTACATACGTACATTAATTGTAAAATCACTCAGTCTGCTATTACACGACGACTTTAGAGTCATGACTCTTTTCGAAAACAATGAGTGCGACAGAGAAGGAAAATGAAATGGAAGACCAATTGCCCTGTGAGTCGTGGGCCAAGTTTCGGCGACTCATAATTGACGTTTCTCTTTTCGCTCGTTCGTGTTTCATCACTTCTCTTTTTTTACTTTTGTCGTTGTCACTAACTTGTCACTTTCATTTTTAAATAATCAAATCGTGCTTAAACTCAAATCTATTTAATTTTGTGACTGTTTAGTTCAAAAACATCATTATTGTGCAAGTACCCTTTAATACGACAACGGCAGCGGCCGCTGTAGCCACCAATTCGGTGTCGAAACCTCAAACAAATCGTTAAAATAATCTCCGGAATAGCAGTAACAATAACAATCGAGGCAAACCACGCAATAGCTCAGCAACAACAGCACATTGTTGGTGGTGGAAGAAGTGGTGGGCAAGATTCTAGAGCCAGCAGTTTGAATAATGCATCTGGAGCTAATATAGTTTTTCTTATCGATCACCATCAGCAACAGTCAGCTGTTCAACAGCAACATTTGCAACAGCACCAAATGCAACAGCAAACTTCAGAGACGATAGCTGGTGGTGGTGGTGGTGGTGGAGGAGGACAGCAGCAGCAAGGAAGTGGTGAATTCCAGCAGCAACAGCAGCAGCTATGAAAAATAGTAATATGTTATGGAAAAGTTGGCGTTAGCATAATATATTAAATACTAAACACGTTTTCTTGATAGGTGGCGGCGAGGGCAACAGCTCCAGCGGAACTGATCCCAAGTCCATGGACAAAAATAGAAAACTATGATGCCTACAGCTGCAGCAGCAATTGTTGGCGCTACAACAAGTA
Organism: Dasysyrphus tricinctus; assembly: GCA_963921185.1. Taxonomy (NCBI): domain Eukaryota; kingdom Metazoa; phylum Arthropoda; class Insecta; order Diptera; family Syrphidae; genus Dasysyrphus; species Dasysyrphus tricinctus. Next base: position 91,740,426 of record OY992530.1, read on the forward strand.
TCTAACACATTCTAATCCTACAGCCCCTACAGCGAAAGCCATGGGCATGAAAAGAAAACTTGCTCTTGTGGCAAACCGTGTGGAAAGGATTTGTGTTGTGGTAATCCAAATGCCAGGACTGTTGTCACGTTGGAAAGTTTCATCCTCGCAAGCCAAGTCCCGAAATGACAACATCGTGTCCTTGTGGTAAACTGCCAACAGTTTTAGAGCAAAAGAAATCCTGAAATCCCAATACCCGTTTGCGATGGCATTTGCAACAAGACACTATACGTGTCCGTGTAATAAGCTGTAGTAGGTTTGAGAAGGGGTGAATTATAAAATTCAAAAGAACTACTTTGAGTGTGATGGACTGGCATGCTGGCTGTGTGCTCGGCTCGAGCTCGCCGGAAATGGGTGGGAACTTGTCCTCACGACTCAAAAACTCACCTACCACAAAAACATTAATCATGCCAAAAAGAAACCTAATTTAAATCAATAGAAGATTGATATAAATGAAAAATCGGACGGACGTTACCTCTAGAGGGCGCTCTGGTGTTACTTAGCGTCTGGCCTAACCCACCCTACCTTGGAAGTCAGGCGGCCTATTTTTTTGACTTCCCCTTTTCTCAGACTCACACTCACCTTTTTTTCTCAGCTCAGTTCGTTTCCTACCATGTCGTCACCTTCCGCATCCCCTGAAAAGGAAAGCCCTAATAAGCCATCAAGCTTTGCGCTTGAAAAGAAAAAAACATAATTTTAACCCTGATGGTGCGATTTACAAATAAAATTTTTATTAATTTTGGGCTTCATAAAAAAAAATATAAATTAGACGTTTTATAGTTAATAAATTTACCAATTTAAACATTACAAAAAAAAACAAGGATGGTAACCCTACACAAAAATAATCGTAATAATTTTGAAACAAGAACAAAACAAATCAAATTTAAAGCACTTAGGAATTTCATGTAAGACAGCAAAAATTACTCATGGTATAATTTAGCTTCCACTTTTAGATTTACAAAAAGGACTTTTGAAAAAAAAGAAAAACAAAGCAAAAGGTAACCATACTTTCAGCACTTACATAGGTTGCTGTCAGCCTCTCCTACCTCAATTGAGCTCAAAAGGGGGGGAAAAAGGTACCTTAACCATATAAATATAAAAATAGACTATCCTCTCATTCACAAAGGGGAAACCAAGTTAATCCCACAGCGATAACAAGAATATGGTAATCAATCTAAAATTCCTAAGCCCTTCATCACATAACAGGGCAATTTTAGCATAAATAAAATAACTAAGCAAACCAAAAAAAAAATGACAAAAGGAAAAGTGATCACACCAAATAAAAAAAAACAATAAATAAATAAATTCTAATTACCTATATTTACAAATAGGTGCATCAATGTATTCATATAATGTATATGTATATGAGTGTAGAATTATATATGTAATATATAAAACCCAAATACATCAATACATATATAATATGAATTGAAATTAGCAAATTTATATATATATATATTCATTTTTTTTTTATTTTTTTTTATAACTTAACTATTGAATTTTGAGTAAAATACGAAAGAAGTTAAAAAAAAAATCGAATATAAGGCAGAAATAATTTAATTTATGATTCGAGTATCGAGCTGTATCTTCTTAGATATTCTCCTGCTGGTAAAAGATTTAATTTTTCGCGTAGATAGAAATTGAGGTGGGCGATCAGGACTACTACGTTTGACAGTCCTTGATCGCCAATCTGCACGAAATCCAATCTAAAAAGAAGATTGATTTAATCGCTTTTTATACTTTACAAAGTATGTAGTATGTATGTACATATATGTAGGTAAATAAATATACATTTTTCTATATTGGAATATGCCAATTTTGCTTTGAAAATATTCCTTTTTTTATTTGTTTGAAATAAATCACTTACCAATCTTTTTATAAAAATCTAGGCCTAGTTTTAAAAGAATCATCTGTAGATGGAGGTAGGTTTATGCATGTAGTTTTGTTGCACAATATGGTAGGTATTGGTATATGCATAGAGTTATGATGTACTTTTCTTATGGTGGGTAAGTATTCTCTGTAAAATTAATTTTCTTTCACTTTTTTCTTCTATAACTTAATTTAACTTTTTTTTTTATTTCTTTAGTATTAATTTGAAGTAACTTACATATCTTTTTTTTCACAAGGGTATATATTTAAACTTTTTATTTAAATCAAAAAATCTCTTATAGGTATTCTCTTACTTTATAGAACTAATTTTCTAATTTTTTGTTTTAAAATTTATTTTAAAAGTAAGCTTAGGATCTAATCTTCTTTCGCCGTTTAATGCGTACGGCGATTTCTATCACTCTGCTATAGAGCAGGTACAAAAAAAAGGAAATTCAAATTTCACCTGTTCCACTAACTCGCTCAACGGCTTAATCATTTCATTTTTACCACCAATCAAAATTATCCACACCATAAATTAGGAAGTCAACCCCCCTCATATCCTCAATTAGCCAAGATGAACATCGCGCGTGTAAATCAAAAACAATTTCGTACTGGCTTCCACGACATCTAGTCTTGAAAACGAAAATCACTTTCCACGGCGGCCATCATTCTTTTATTTCGCGAAAAGAGTGCAACCAGACGGGTATTTACGCGACAGAAAACAATTATCCAAAAAAAAAAAGAAATGTCAAAACCAAAACAAACGACAAACAACAAGAACAAGAATGGGAAACTATTAATTTAGATTTTTGGGCAAATGCTTCCAAAAACATATTCATTTGTTCCATACCCTAAAAATAAAGGTATTGTGACATAACGATTTCCGGTAAGTATACATAATACATAATGTGGAATTAATAATAATAATACAAAAAAAAATGTTTATTTTCCTTACGAAAGGAATCCACACACTTGCCCTGACTATCAGTAGCAGCAAGCAGCAGCAGCAGCCAGTGGTCTCAGCTCTCAGGAGCAACAAAAAAAAAACGTAGATGGTATGTAGAAATTGTCGCAAATCATTTTTGATCATTTTTGATTATTTATATGCATAATATTGCAGATGCAAAGAAAAACACAAACGTACATATTATGTATCACTGCCTAGGGGGCGGATGAGCAAACAGCGAAGTACGGTATGGAACTACAAATTCAATAGTGAGTATGCGTGATTACTTCAGTTGGATTAAATTTAAATTCCTTTTATACTTTGCTTACAGGTGTCCACAACAAAGCAAACAGCAGTCGTATGTCGCTGTGGCCATATGGTCCAAATGATAAAATGTCGTCATTTCTCTCTACAAGAGCCGATGATGCTCGCTGCAAGAAGCACTGCGTTATGAAAAGATCCAGTGGCAAGCACAAATGCAACCAAGAGTGCTGCATCGATATCGATCACATCTGTCCGATGTCCTGTACTGTAATCATACTCTATCCTGTGGACAAGTGTCGTCGGGAAATTTGTCATCCATGCTATCGCAGCTCATTCGAGGAGTTGTATTGTGAATGTGGTTATAAATCCATACCAGTTTCATATGGTAATAAACCAGTTTGTAAGTGACATTGCTTGTGACAACATCTTTGTCCGTGGCAACTTGTCTGCCGTGTATGATGTTAACCTCGAAGTGGTGCTACGGACATCACGGTCAGCGGAAAACCTCGAGCAGGATGTGGGCATAAATGTATTGCGCTATACCACGAAGGAGATTGCCCAGAGACGGCTTGTAAGGAGATGGTGAAAATTACATGCGAATGTAGCAACCGGAAGCAGACTCGAACTTGCTATGACTTCTCCAGAGAGTACAGACGTATAGCTACGGCTCAGTTGGCTTCATCGATGGCTGAAGTGCAACGAGGCAAAACCATCGAGTGACATTCTAGGACGCGTCAAGATAAACAGCAACAAGGGCCTTGAATGCAGTGAAGAGTGCTGGGCATTGTCTTGCAATTGGTTTGCAAATTCGTAATCTATTAAGATTTTGAACGAGATGTCAAAACCAATCGAGTTTACCGAGCTTGAGACTATTATTAACGCCCATATTATTCACTTGTTTAATCCAGATTAAAACTTAAATCCAGATTAAAAGTATTTTAAATCCAAACATTAAATCTAATCCCATATTATTCACTCGTTTAATCCAAACTTAAATTCAATTTTCTCAATCCAATATCGATTAATCCAATTGGATTTAAGCTGCCCGCCGGAGGTCAGTTTTATGTACTTAAATCCAGATTAAAATACAATTTCATATAATTCACTTTTTCTTTACATTTCAAGTTTTGATTGTTTGTGCGCTCGCAGAATCTTACCAACATAGTGAAATAAATTACTTAAGGAGCCTAACCCTGAGGCCACACGAGCAAGTACTTGCAAGCAAGTTGGCTACATACACTGCCTGTCAAATTCGTAATTTGCATTCCACTTGCCTCCCACTTGCCTTCCACTTGCATTCCACTTGCTTGTCTCCCAACTTGCTTCTCAACTTGCTTCACTACTGGCTTCAAAACTTGCATGCCAGTTGATAAGCAAGTTGCTTGGGTTTGTTTGTGTTAGTAAACAAATGTGTATGTATTGCAACTTGCTTGCAAGTACTTGCTCGTGTGGCCTCGGGGTAAGGCCTGGCGCCCACTAGGCAACTTTTAGTTGCTCGCCCCAGCAACTTTTTGTTGCTCCCGATCCAATTACATTGGGTTATATGGGAGAGCGCCCACTAGGCAACTAAGTTGCCGGCAACTTTAAGTTGCTCGAAGTTGCTCGCGGAACTTTTTGCCGGCAACTTTAAGTTGCTTGCCCCCGCCCACTGAGCAACTTTGTTGCCGGCAACTTTATCTGTCAAAAATGGCCGTGTTCAATAGCTGTATTTTATTTTCCCCCAGATCTGATCTGGATTGGATTTGCCAACGAAAATACATGTATTACAAAAACAACTCAAAATCCAACGTTGATTTTAGATTTCGATTTACAAATCCATTCTGATCACACACCCTTAGCATTTTCTTGCAAAAATAAGTTTTTTCTCTGACGTGTAGATGGCTTTTTTGTGTTGAAAATAGGGAGAAAATAGAGAGAAAAATACAGAAGCAAAAGGATAAACAGAGATAGGTATATAAAACTCTCGCCGCCCTGGGATCCTGGTTGTTTTATTATGATAATCTAATCCGGATCAGATTTGGGGGATAATAAAATGCAGCTAATGATTAAATCTTTTGTATTGATTTTCAGATTTCTGAATTTTCTAATCCTCTGATTGGCCATCTGTCAGATGTCATATATCTTTTTATGGAAGCTGGCCAGTAGAAATCGTGGACAATTGATAAAAGAATGAGACAAAGCCATTTTGGCATGCGTAAATTGAAATTACATACTGTCTTCAAAAAAATAAATGAAATTAAAATTCAAAGCGAATATAAAGTTTATTTTTTTGTATATAAATATTATAAATTTATAAAAATAATATAATATTATAAGTAAATACATTTCAATTAATTTATTTTGCTATTTATTGACGTCAAATTGGGGATCAGGCATTAAAAAAAAAGGAAAATGGTGGCAAAAGTCAACATTGAAAAAAAACACAAATGGCAAAAAGTTGCTCGGAAGTTGCCTAGTGGGCGATGGCCAGCAACTTTAGTTGCTCGGAATTGCCGGCAACTCCGAGCAACTAAAAGTTGCCGGCAACTAAGTTGCCCAGTGGGCGCCAGGCCTAATTACACGATTCGTTTTTTCGGTCGTTTCGTGTCTAATTTTGTTGACACATTTGGTGAGGGGTGTAGAAATGTTGGGAGAATGAAGTAACGAAAGCACGTATGAAAATTTTAAGATTTTTTTCCGGTCAAACTCTGACGTTTATGATTTGAAAAATGAGTAGAGGCAGGGAATACTTATAAAATTTAAATAATGAGATTAAAAATTGATTTTCATAGGTATAAATTTGAATAAGAAGTGATGTACAAATATTTTTAATTATTATTCCTGCCTATTTTCCAATAAATGAACCTCAAATTTGTTGAACGTCAAAATCATGATGGAATTTTGTTGTTGTGTGTCAAAAAGGCAAAACGAACAAAAAAACGAATCGTGTAATCAGGCTCAAAGTAAACAAATAGTTTCACGGGAAAAATTTGACATTTCGCAAATTTGACATTTGGATTAAAAGATCTTAATCTGGATTTAAATACATTTTACATCTGGATTAAGGGCATTTTAAATCCATTGGAATTAAGGCATGTTCAGAGCGAATAATATGGACATGGATTTAAGTTTTTGGATTTAATAAATCTGGATTTAGTTGTTGGATTAAAAACTTCCTCAAATCCAATTTAAATCCAGAGTGAATAATATGGCGGTTACGCCCATATTATTCACTCGATTAATCCAGATTAAAACTTGAATCCAGATTAACGCCCATATTATTCACTTGTTTAATCCAGATTAAAACTTAAATCCAGATTAAAAGTATTTTAAATCCAAACATTAAATCTAATCCCATATTATTCACTCGTTTAATCCAAACTTAAATTCAATTTTCTCAATCTAATATCGATTAATCCAATTGGATTTAAGCTGCCCGCCGGAGGTCAGTTTTATGTACTTAAATCCAGATTAAAATACAATTTCATATAATTCACTTTTTCTTTACATTTCAAGTTTTGATTGTTTGTGCGCTCGCAGAATCTTACCAACATAGTGAAATAAATTACTTAAGGAGCCTAATTACACGATTCGTTTTTTCGGTCGTTTCGTGTCTAATTTTGTTGACACATTTGGTGAGGGGTGTAGAAATGTTGGGGGAATGAAGTAACGAAAGCACGTATGAAAATATTAAGATTTTTTTCCGGTCAAACTCTGACGTTTATGATTTGAAAAATGAGTAGAGGCAGGGAATACTTATAAAATTTAAATAATGAGATTAAAAATTGATTTTCATAGGTATAAATTTGAATAAGAAGTGATGTACAAATATTTTTAATTATTATTCCTGCCTATTTTCCAATAAATGAACCTCAAATTTGTTGAACGTCAAAATCATGATGGAATTTTGTTGTTGTGTGTCAAAAAGGCAAAACGAACAAAAAAACGAATCGTGTAATCAGGCTCAAAGTAAACAAATAGTTTCACGGGAAAAATTTGACATTTCGCAAATTTGACATTTGGATTAAAAGATCTTAATCTGGATTTAAATACATTTTACATCTGGATTAAGGGCATTTTAAATCCATTGGATTTAAGGCATGTTCAGAGCGAATAATATGGACATGGATTTAAGTTTTTGGATTTAATAAATCTGGATTTAGTTGTTGGATTAAAAACTTCCTCAAATCCAATTTAAATCCAGAGTGAATAATATGGCGGTTACGCCCATATTATTCACTCGATTAATCCAGATTAAAACTTGAATCCAGATTAAAAGTATCTTAAATCCAAACATTAAATCCAATCCCATATTATTCACTCGTTTAATCCAATTTTTTAAATCCAATATCGATTAATCCAATTAGATTTAAGCTGCCCTCCGGAGGTCAGTTTAAGTACTTAAATCCAGATTAAAACACAATTTCATATAATTCACTTTTTCTTGACATTTCAAGTTTCTGATTGTTTGTGCGCTCGCAGAATCTGACCAACATAGTGAAGTTAATTAATTAAAGTAAGCATAGAGCCTCATTACACGATTCGTTTTTTCGTTCGATTAGTCTTTCGTCTTTTTGACAGGTGGTACGTACCTTCGTGATTACACACAACGAAAAAAATCCATTCGTGATCTTGACGTTCAAAAAATTTGAGGTTCATTTATTGGAAAATAGGCAGTAATAATAATTAAAAATATTTTTACATCACTTCTTGTTCAAATTTATACTTATTTAATTATGAAAAACAATTTTTAATCTCTCTATTTAAATTTTTTAAGCATCGGCCCCCGCCTCTACTTGTTTGTATAATAATCATCAACGTCAAAGTTCAACCGGAAAAAATCTTAACATTTTCATACGTGCTTTCGTTACTTCATCCTCCCTACATTTCTACACCCCTCACCCAATGTGTCAAAAAGACAAAACACGAAACTACCGAAAAAACGAATCGTGTAATCAGGCTCAAAAAGTTTCACGGGAGAAATTTGACATTTCGCAAATTTGACATTTGGATTAAACGATCTTAATCTGGATTTAAAGACATTTTACATCTGGATTGAGGGCATTTTAAATCCATTGGATTTAAGGCATGTTCAGAGTGAATAATATGGACATGGATTTAAATTTTTGGATTTAATAAATCCGGATTTAGTTGTTGGATTAAAAACTTCCTTAAATCCAATTTAAATCCAGAGTGAATAATATGGCGGTAAGTATTAAGCTTCGTTAATCCATCATAGTTTGAATTAGAAAGAAAAATCAATCTGAAATCACATGGTTTCGTTTGCTTTCGTTTCCACTTGAGATCCCAACTAACAATTTTGCCCCTATAATCATCCAAAGAAGCTTCCCATACATATCTCTTGCAATCATATAAGCATTATATAAGTCCATAGAATTGAAAGGGCGCCCTTTTTAAGTTCCTATTGGACCTTTATAGACTAAATTCAGTTGCCCGAAAAAGACTTACTGGGCTCAATTTAGAGGTCATATAGAAGAAGGTGGAAAAATAAAAAAAATATTTCACAATTGATTTATATTTATTTATTTTTATAAATATTTATATTTTTTTTTATTAATTTGCTGATATTTTATTTGAAAGTTTTTATCTGAAATACAATCTTAGAATTAACTAGATATTAAGGGTATTCATACAACAGCGTAAAGTCGTCGTAAACGTTGTAAACTTTAAAACTTCGTAATTCTGTTACAATTTGTATGGAAAATTTGACAGATTTACGAAGTTTAAAACTTTACGATGTTTACGACGAGTTTACGCTGTTGAATGAATACCCTTATTCATAGACATACTAGATATGGCATAGACATACTAGATATGGACTGCTAGTCGATACCCATTTTCATACAAAAGCTTCAATGCGAGCAGTTCTTTATTTGATTTGCGACATAAGCGCTTTTGGCCTAAAAGTGGCAAACAAAATAATTATTCTTAATGCCATCTGTTGGTACTTGGCCTGAAGAAGTATTTTTAGCCAAAGAAAGTAGGGACATCTATTGGTATATCTAATAAAAAAACAGAGCCATCTGCTTTAATTTAACTTTATTGTTTGACGTCTGACGTTTTGGTGCAAATGCTTGTATTTTTTTTTTCAGAAATTTTCATTTGTGTTTGTTTCTCTGGCGTCAGTTTAAAAAGTAATTTTTATAAAATATAACAACTGTTAAAATATTTACCAATTGGCACTATGAAGTACAGCTCAAAAAGAGGATGAAAATCAGGACGATGAAACCACAGAATCTAAAAATTCAACCTCTTGGTAAGATGGGTTTTGTTCTTACCTGTATTACTATTTGTTTGTTGCAATTTTCTTCTTTCAACGCCAGAGAAGCACCGCCCAAAAAAGCCACTACAGCTAAGGAAAATTCGAAGATGGACCATCGACTGATGGCAAAGAATCTTCTTTGGGAAAATCGCCACAAAAAGAAACCAATAGGTCGATAAATACGCGTACATTGAGTTCTCTCTGCCGCTGGAGCGCATTGGGAACTAGAATTTTTAATAATCTCGTATCTATCAGCCGGTCAAACATCCTGTGGAGGTGACCAGTTCAACACCAAGCGAGGAAACAAAAAAAGAAAAAAGAAAAAACCAGCGGTGAGAACTATAAAAACTAATATGACTATTCCTGCTGTGGGTGGGTCAACCCTATCGAATATGACTGGGATATTAATGTATACAAGCTGAAACGAACTTGCAAAGAGCTTATGTTGAACCAATCTAAAATCCTATTTCTTTAATTTTCAGCATATATTCATCTTGGAGGTCTTCGAACAGCATTTGTACAATTACTTTGTTTGCCTTGAAACACAATGGTAAATTTATCCTAACATGCCGGCTCCACTAAGCATGAGCCATGCTTTGACTATGAACATGTCTTGAAAAAAAACAAGAGTCTCAAAAATCCAAGTCTGAGCAGTGACATATCCATACAAATCAGACTGCTGATTGGATTGTGGTTTGGATGATGGGCATCGCTCATGTCTAGTGGAGCCAGCATGTAAGAATTGAATCGAAGTCAATTCTTGAAGATCTAAGATGGTCGGGAATTGTCATCGACGAGGGTCCTACAGTTGGTGGAAGCTTCGGTTCATATGTTCAAAGCCAACGTTTGCCCATATATAAGTAAGTTAAGGATTAGATTGATCATAAACTAACTTCCTTGCTAATACTCTGTTTATTAAATAGCGAAGCAGTCCAACAACTAATAAAACAAGAGTCAATTACAGCTTCAGAAAAACAAAGAAGAATTTCAAGCTTTTATGATGAAATAATGATTGAGCAAATATTAGAAATGTTTTATTCGAGGTACTGCCTCTTGCGAGGAACTGACAAATCCTCCAAGAGTATACTAGTCATGAAAAAGTGCTTCTCACCTAGCCGTTCGTACTCGCCAAAAAACTGCAGGTCCCCTCCATTCCTGCCAACAAACACGCACACAGGAATGGTTGTGAGTTGTAAGTCACTAGGCCCTGGTTCTCCATGATCTATTGCGCCACCCAATTTATTTATTATAAGATTAAATTGAAGAAGTTTTGTTGCCTATAAGGCAATACAAATTTTGCTGAGTCTTTTCAAACTAAATTAAAAATTTCAAATTAATTGCAGGTACCACGCCACGTCATATGGTTGGCAAAGAAGCTAGTGGCACTAAGGACGACGAAATTCTTTATATATTACACTCTGTTGGAGCAAAAAGGTTAGTTAATTTGAAATTAATTTATAGTACCTTGAATTAGTTCAATATTTAATTTTGTTTCCAATAAGATGCCCTGCAACAAATAAAAGCTGCCAAACTGGTTGCAGTGCTACAGGCACCTACAACGGTATTCCTCCAGAGGCACCTGAATCAGTTGAGCCTCGTCAGCATATTGAAAATATGTTAGCATCAACCAGTCGACAGGCCATCGGACTTTTAGGCAATGGAGGTACTGGTGGCGGATTTTATGGAAAACCTGTCGAGTGAGAAACTTAAACGTATTTAGAAAATAATACAAAAAAATTGTAACAATTTTGTGTTTTCCATCAACAGACCTCCAGTTATAGTTGATACTGAAAAAGAAAAGAAAGGTCAAAGTGTATGGATACGTTATTGGGAGTTTTCAGTCTCAAAGTTAAAGCCGAATCTCTACCGACATCCAAAAAAGACTCACCCACAGGCAGTATTGAAGAAAGCAGTGATGCTGCTATGGCATCGGCAACTTCATCACCAACATCTCCAACATCAGCTTCGGCATCTTACAAAGGTGAAAAACCATATGGCCGAGGTCGACTTCATTCCCTCGATGGTGGTGGTATTCGTGGATTAGTTTTAGTGCAAATGCTTTTGGAAATTGAAAAACTCTCTCAAACTCCAATCATCCATATGTTTGACTGGATTGCCGGTACCAGTACGGGAGGTATATTGGCTCTTGGTCTTGGATGTGGCAAAACAATGCGCCAATGAATGGGATTGTATGTGCGTATGAAAGAACAATGCTTTGTTGGATCACGTCCATATCCAAGTGAGCTTTTCGAAACAATTCTCAAGGACAATCTCGGTGAATACACTCTTATGACTGATATTAAACATCCAAAAATCATGGTCACTGGTGTTATGGCCGATCGTAAACCTGTGGATTTACATCTTTTTAGAAATTATACAAGCTCAAGTGATATTTTGGGAATTGTAACATCCATAAGTGAGTTAAATGATTGTTATTTAATAAATAATTGATTTCGATGGAAGAAATTCTTTTTTTCTTAAGGTAATCGCCGTGTCCCTCCACCACAACCTGATGCTCAATTAGTTTGGCGTGCTGCACGAGCGACTGGTGCAGCTCCACCTTATTTTAGGTGGTTGTATTATAATGTCTAATGGTATTGTTTGCTAAATCGTTTTCTTTTTTATATTGCAGAGCCTTTGGTCGATTTTTGGATGGAGGATTGATTGCCAATAACCCAACACTCGATGCTATGACAGAAATTCATGAATACAATATGGCACTCAAGAGCGTAGGCAGGGCATCCGAAGCTGTTCCTGTAAGTAAACATTACAATTTGTATTGAGGGATAGTTATTTGGGTATTTGTCCGGACAAATCCTGATTTTCTTCCTCTAAAGTCTAAAGGAACTCTTTTTCACTTGTCTTCATTTTTAAAAACAATAAAAAACACATGGCTTTTTCTTTGAAATAAAACAATTGCGCAAGCGATTCCCTTCTCGTCTTATTGCAGGCCTTTTCTTTCTTATCCGTCTCCCGATGCATGAAGGGTCACAGCCTGTACGGCAGCCTTCCATCCTCTACAATCCAACCTTCCATTTCCTACGATCCTGTTGATACTAATTGTAAATCGTCCCGTTTATTTAATTTTCCGTGACCTAAACCCAAACGTCCATTAGACATTTATTGAGATCATGATTATGGTCAGCCATTGGATTGTTAAACAAATATTTCTATTTTCTAGGTCTCCGTTGTGGTTTCATTAGGCACTGGACTTATACCCGTTACTGAATTAAAAGATATTGATGTATTTCGCCCCGAAAGTATCTGGGATACCGCCAAACTTGCCTATGGCATTTCAACCATTGGTAAATATATAATTTTCGTTAAAAAAAAAGAAAACTCCATCAGCGTTAATTTTGTCTTTAAATTTTAGGAAACTTACTATTAGATCAAGCAACTGCTTCCGATGGTCGTGTCACAAAACCACAAAGCTGTTTTTTGGGTGGGATGCAAATCTTATTAGATAAAAAAAAGAGGAAAAGTCGCGGAAAGGGAACAACACCTAAAAGAATGACAGCCTCAAGTAAAAAGAAAGCTGGTCGCAAAACTCCATCATCTGCAAGAAAGCGGCTTGTATTTCGATTAGATGCTGTAAAACCGGGTCCTTCCAGAGAAACTTCAAAGCGTGCACTTTTCCAGAGTCCGGCCAAACAACAAAGGACACATACATTATATTCATTACTCTAATTAATGAAAAATTGTATTTATTGGTAGTCAAAATTAGAAGTACTTACATATTGTTATTTAAATAAATATAAAAATAATTATTAGTGCACACTTTCTGGAATATACATACATATGTACTTATTTACAGGGCGAGGCTAGAAGGTATCAATAAATTCATTAGGTATTTTAATTTAAAAGCTAAAAAGAGGCTGGGTTTCCATTGTGGGCTTCGGTCCCTCCTGCTTTATTTTTACATCTTTTACGCCCTTGGATGAGTCCTTTATTAGGTTTGTCGCCTTTTGCCCCATTGAGCCGGACGACGAGCTTGACTTTGAACTTTTTTTGACTACTGGAGTTTTGTTGTTGTTGCTGCTGCTGTTGCTGAGCTTGTTGTTAGGCCTGTTGTTGGGCTTGCTGTTGAGCTTGTTGCTGAGCTTGTTACTGACTTTGTTGCTGTGCCTGCTGCTGAGCCTGCAGCGAGATGCGGTGAATGTTGATGAGGCATACTAAGCTGCTGTCGCCGGTACATGCTCGGATACCCGCCAATCGATTGGACAGGAGGTTCTTAGGGTGCATTGGGTAGATGTTGGGTTCCTGTTTGATCTCCTTGGACGTTGGTTCGCTTTTCATCATCTTCGATGATATCATCTACAAGCAATCAAGTCAAGGTAAAAACACTTCAAGAAGGAAATCGAAAAAAATAACATTTACCTGCGTCGATAATTTGGCATTCTCTTGAGGACTTTGACTTTCCATGATGCGGTCGTCTTTCAAAGTTGGTGGTGGATTTTGCAAAGCATATGTCCAAGCTTGTTTTCATCGGAGATCATTGACACAGGACCATAGTTTGGTTCGCCTTTCGCCATTGTAGGGATATCCTTGTGCCATATAACTGTGGATAAGGTAATATACATAATAAAATTAAATCCCACCAAGCTAACATCTCTCTTGAACTTACTTGAAAGGATAGAAATGCGTCCTTGGCTTGGCAGGTGAAGGATTTGCCAAAGAACCCGGTGCACCAACGCCACCTTGAGCACTACTAGACACTGGATTTGGTCCACCGCTGGTCAAGCTTAATCGCGACCCGACAGTCTGAATGCTATCTTAGATAGTCTGCTCCTATTGTTGGTGTTGTTGTTGTTGCAGCTGTTGTTGTTGATGCTGTTGTTGTTGATGCTGTTGTTGTTGCTGGTGGAGCGAGGGCTTCGTCATGAAATCAAGCGGTGGTGGATGCTTATTTTTAGTCTATTCGATTTGCGGAGATTGTGACATGACCGATGGTGGTTGACCAGGCGCTCCGTGTTGGCCTTTCACTTGTTGATGCTCCGATGGAACTAAATATTGTTGTTGTGGATAGAATTGATGCATTATTACATTCCAGAGTTTCTTAGAGGTGGAATTGCAGGTAGCGCCCCTTCTTGAGGTTTTTTAATATCAACAACGTGCTTGGGAGCTTGAGATTTGCCTAAGAGAAAATTCAAAAGCATTCAGATTTTAAGAACGACTGATCCGTGAAGTTGATTTAGAAATTTAATACTAACCAATCATCTCTGTGTTTACAACCAGCGTAGTAGAATCATCAGATATATCGTTGTAGGCGGGACTTTGTACATCGTCTCTTGACATGGAATTGTCAAAGTCGCCTGGAAGCGGTGATTTGCGATTTTTCTTTTTTTTCCCAAAAATGGCTTTTGGGTTTTGCTCATTGGAATGCCTAAGGAGGTCGAAGTTTATGAGTTAGATTTGCTTGCTTAGACAAAAAACGGAAAATAAGAATCTTACCTCGTTGCGATGCTTGAGAAGGAGCACCAGGATAGCCAACCGGTTGACGGGCTGTTTCTGGTGTACCCGGAGGTCTGGATTGTTGAGCCATAGCAGCAGCTGGAGTAGGCCTCAGTGGACTTTGCACTGGCAGTGTAATTAGGTTGCATTGAGCATTATCTGTTTGGGGACCAAATCGAAGAACTCCTGGTTTAACTAGAAAGCAAAAAAAGTTAGTTTCATAGTTTTAGATCAACATGGTGTTGCTTACGTGGCCCAGAGTGCATCTATTGTTGTTGTTGTTGAGGAGATGGTTGCTGTGGTGCACGATCTCGTTCATAGTTTGATAAACCATTGAATGCTGTTGCTGCTGAGAAAGAGCTTGTCCTGAAATTCCAGCAGTTATACTGCCGCCAGGAATCGTTATCGTCTAACATTTTGCAGTTTTGTTGATATCTTGTGTTATCATTTTCGTACTTTGTTACCAATTACAACTCCAGCTGCTGGCTCCATAGCAGGAACTTCAGAATCCAGTAGTACTAAAGAACCACCATAAAAATCGTTCATGGAACTGTATCCATTCGATTCAGATTTTCCGAGAGATTAATTTTGCCCTATCTCTTGTTCTTCGGTATTTGGTAACTTCACTATGTTATTTATTATTATAATAACACTTTTTTCTTGTTTAATTATTCTAAAAACTTTCTTGGACATTCATATCTTTACAACTTTTTTTTTATTTGTCCTCCGTCAAACCAAAGTGTCAAAAGTTTCACCAATTTTCCGCTTTTAGGCCAAAAGCGCTCGTGGCGTTTATAATTAAATTTCGAACCAACCTAACCAAACAACTAGCAGTCCATATCTAGTATGTCTATGAGATATGGACTGCTAGTCGATACCCATTTTCATACAAATGTTTCAATGGAAGCAGTTCTTTATTTTATTTGCGACATAAGCGCTTTTGGCCTAAAAGTGGAAAAAATAAATATTATTCTTAATGCCATCTGTTGGCACTTGGCCTTAAGAAGTATTTTTAGTCAAAGAAAGTAAGGACATCTATTGGTATATCTTATAAAAAAACAGAGCCAT
The DNA here is from genome assembly GCA_963921185.1 of Dasysyrphus tricinctus. Lineage (NCBI taxonomy): Eukaryota > Metazoa > Arthropoda > Insecta > Diptera > Syrphidae > Dasysyrphus > Dasysyrphus tricinctus. The sequence continues at coordinate 91,756,325 of OY992530.1, forward strand.
CTGCTTTAATTTAACTTGATTGTTTGACGTCTGACGTTTTGGTGCAAAAGCAAATGTTTGTATTTTGTTTTTCAGAAGTTTTAATTTGTGTTTGGTTTCTCTGGCGTCATTTTAAAAATGCATTTATATAAAATATTATTATTAAAATGATTACCAATTGGCACTATGAAGTTAAACGGCTCCAAAGAAGGATGAAAATCAGGACGATGAAACCACAGAATCTGAAAATTCAACCTCTTGGTAAGATGTGTTTTGTTCTTACCTTTATTACTATTTGTTTGCAGCAATTTTCTTCTTATCACGCTAGAGAAACAACGCCCAAAAAAGCCACTACAGCTTAGGAAATTTAGAAGATGGAAGTCGATGGCGAAGAATCTTCTTTGGGAAACCAAGGTCTATAAATAATACGCGTAAATTGAATTCTCGTAGCTTTCCTGACACCAATCATCAATGACCTCAAAGCGCCAAAAAAAGACGTTTTTCGGGCCCTTATTCTGGAACCAACACGAGAGCTCTCTCTCAACAAATTTACCGCAAATGTCTTAGGTTATCTGAGGGAACTTCTTTAAAAAAACACGTTATAAGTAAAGTTAATCAAGTCGAACAAAAATTTGGCCCAAAAGCAGCAAAAATTATGACATTTTAATATCGACTCCGAATAGAGTGCGTTTTTTGTTGCAACAGGAACCATTTGTTTTGGATTTAAAGAAGTGAGTTCGAGTGTGTTTGATTAGTTATTAGATTATGTTCTTATAAATTTGTATTTTTCTATAGCATCGAATGGTTTGTCATTGATGAAGCCGAAAAATTGCTAGAAGAAGGCCAAAATAGTTTCAAGGAACAATTTGATGATATTTTTGCTGCGTGTACCAATAGGGAACCAAAAAGCTTGCACTATTTAGTGCGACTTCTACAGCACAAGTTTCCAAATGGGCTTTAAAAAAATTGAAAGGACTTGTGCGAGTTACAATTGCTCAGCAGAATGCTGCTACCGAATTGGTTAATCAGGAATTGCTTTTTGTTGGATACGAATCGGGAAAATTGATTGCAATAAGGGACTTTGTGCGAGAGGGCTTGAAGCCACCAGTGCTAATTTTTGTACAGAGTAAGGTAAGGTAACACAGAATACGCAAATGCAACTGCATTGCATCATATAATAAAATTTACGAGAGAAAGATATTTAAAAGCATGAAATTCGATATTAAATTTGCTAAAATAACTCTTTTTAATAATTAATAATCATCTGAAATCTTTATTAAATCTGAATGTATGAAAAAACAAATGGTTTTATAACATTCTTAAAATATTTTTAGCTAAAATTTTTTATTTTATTATTATTTAGTATTTATTAATGTGAATATACGAATTTTCAAAAGCGATTGTAACCAATAATGATAATGAGAAAACTCAAAATAAAAAAAAAAAAAACGTTCTGTGGGACAAACTATTATAAATCGCTGTTTATTTTTTTAATATTTGGTATTAGATCATATTATTTTTAGCATACGGAAAAATGTTTATCAAAATCGTAGGAGCCGTTTTTAAGAAAAATAAGAAGTTCTTTAAGGGTTTTCTTGTATTTGAATGAAAGTTGCCTTTATTTTTGCATTGAAGTATAAAATATTCCGAAGTGTATTATTAAACACCCTTAGGTACTGAGTTTAAGAAAATCGATCTTTCGTTTTCGAAATATACATTAAATTTAAAAAAAAAATTGATTTTCAATTTTGTATACACATTCTTAAATTTTACTTAATACGAAGCAGTTCTTTAAAATTGTTACATATTTTAATTTTATAAATTTAAATCCTTAGGATTGAGCTAAGCAGCTTTTTGAAGAACTTCTTTATGGTGGAATCAATTTAGATGTCATACATGCAGATCAAACGCAGCAACAGCGAGACAAAGTTGTGTATTTCGTGAAGGAAACAATTTTGGGTTCTGATTTGTATAGAACTGATGGGTCTTGGTATTGATTTTAAAGGTGTCAGTTAAGTCATTAACTATGATTTCCTGCCAACTAGAATTTCTTACATTCATCGTATTGGTCGAACGGGAAGAGCTGGGCGTCCAGGACCCCGTCGTGATGTCATACGCACAGATCCAGAATTTGAAGAGCGCAGAAAAAAGAAGCTGAATAGAGTGGCACAGTTTGTAAATATCTGTCCTAATTCAGATGACGAATCGAACAAAATGCGTCTACTAACAAGAAAATGCAAAACACAAAAAGACTATAAGAAAGATAAAAATAAATAAACAAATAGAAAGGAGAATAGGACAAAACGGTCTACAGGACCAATAACAACGAGACATATGTCGTTGGAAAGGTAGTTTTATCATCTACAATAGTTACCATGAGGGCTTACTTCAAATTGCTGTGTTAAAAAAGTTATTCGCTAAATGGAATTGTGTTCTGGTGCATTTTAGTATGAATAAAATATATTTAGTATGGGCAAAATGTATGAAAACTGGTCAAACAAATAACAACAATATATATGTCATTGGAAAGGTATTTCCATTACCTACAATACCTTTAATAGCAGTTCAGTTCAAATCACTGTGTGAAAAAAGTTATTCGAAAACTAATGAATTATTGTGGTTCATTTTAGTCTGAAAAAAATGCTCTTTTTAGTATGGGCAAAAAGTGTGAACGCAAGTTCAACCAATAACAACGGGACGTATGTCGTTGGAAAGGAAATTTTATGTACTACAATAGTTAATGAGACAGCTTATTTCAAATCACTGTGTGAAAAAAGTTATCCGCTACTTGTTACCCATGCTCCATAAATTTTATCTGTACCAAAATTCCCCAAAACAGCGAATAACTTTTTCCACACATCGATTTTAAATAAGTTGTTATGGAAACTATTATTGTTCATAAAAATACCTTTTCAACGACATACATCTTATTGGTATTGGTAAGACCAGTTTGTATAAATTTTTTGCACACTAGAATGTACCAAAACAAAACCTTGGTTAGTAAATAACTTTTTTCACACAGTGATTTGAAATAAACTGCCATAGTGACTATTGTAGCGCATTAAAATACCTTTCCAACGACATACGACTCGTTTTTATTGGTTCCTAGACCACCTTTCATACAATTTTGCCGATTGTCCTTTTATTTCTAATTTTAATAATTGAAATTTTTGACTTTTAAATTGCTACACAGTCTAAAAAACAAAGGCACTTGTTTGGTTAACATCATATTTTGAGGACATAAAATTCGATTTTTTGATTTCATACAGTTTAGTATTTACAAAGCCAATAACATGGAAGCTTAGGCATCTTACTAGCTAGCCAGGGTAAATAACCTGCCGTTTTGAACATCCAATAGTAGTATGATACTTTCATGATAAGAGCCACGTGTAGGATAATTTCCAAACCAATAAGATAGAAGATTATAGTGTGTCATTGTCATTATGCGGCGATTGAAAAAGTTTGATTTCTTGCAAATCTATAACTCTTTGTAGTCTGGAATATTTGCATGACGAGCCAAAAGCCAAAGCTGCGGAGTAAAATGTATGTGTTAACAATTTTTTTTTTTAAGGGTTAAGTTTGTTACCTTAAGAACTTTTGCCGAGTTGCAATCGCAATTTATTTCATTGCCATCTAGGTATATTGCACAACCATTTGGATTATTATCTAAAGCATTCGAAAGAAAGTATTCTCGAATCTAAAAAAAACGAAAAATACAAATTTAAATATGGATCCGCCTTAGAGGAAAAGCACAAGTAGGTTTACCTTGTTAATTGCATTTTTTCTCAAATAAAACTTTTGAAAAACTTCCATGAATGTTAGTCCTTCCAGCTAATACATAAATATTTTAAAATATATTTAGATGAAAAAAGACTCCGTTCTCATCTACTAAAACATGCAAACATCATGTCATGAAGTTTTCATTTTTGCACTTTCAAGCTTCTGAAAGGAAGGGCACGAGGGACAGCGGTCTGTTTTATTTCAATTTTGCTCGTTTCTCGACGATTTTGTGGGTGCAATAGTTACAAAGCATTGGTACTGAAGTAGAAAAGGAGGATGTTTACTGAACCAATCATAGGTACCTACATATGTTCATCTTAAACGGCATTACCGTTTGCGACTCGCCTAAATTATGTTCACCTTAAATTGGTTAAATTTTGAATGTCACTCAATCCTTTAGCAAACGTTCGCCTATCGCCTCTATCGTCGATGTCGAACCGTAGTTCTTTGTGACTGAACAAAATCGTAGTTTTCATTTTTGAAATGTCGAACGTTGGAGTTGAGCCGAACCGAAGCTTTGCATGAGATTGGATGTGACTCCCGTGGCGATGCCTATATTTTATTCAATGAAAAAATAATATTAATTTGATTGTCACAGATCCACATCATTTTAATTTTAAAATTGTTCAAGATTTTACTTTAAGAAAAAGTTGTCCATTCGAGATTTTTCTCGTTCAAGCAAACGTCATGGCTCCAACCACTTGCCCACTTCACATCTCAAATGTCATCTTTCGATCTATTACATATACGTTTTTTTTATATACGAAGGTTTTATAATACAAATTCTATATACTACTGAAATTAATCAGCTTCTTTATTACAAAATTAAAATATACCAAAAAGTATGTTTTTGTACAACAAGTTCGTCATTTTTCTATCCAAATTGATTCATTACCTTTCTCTTTAGGTTTTTAAATATAAATATATTCACTGATCCAAACGCACAGTGGGGCAGCTCCATACATCGTGATGATAAAAAGGTCACCTTGCAAAACTAAAGTACCGGGAAAATAAAGTTTGGTTTCTCAAACTATACGGTAAATTTGATATGATGAGGGTGATTTTTGTTGTTTAAGTCATTTAGTGGAGGCTAGTCGGGCAATCAAAGTTGGACTTAAAGGTGCGCGAATCGAATATTTAAAAAGTGTTAATAAAGGTTTACTTTTGTTTTTGTTCATATTATTGAAATTAAGAGTGATATCAAATATATCTAAAATGTCAAACCTAGCTGATGGCATGTAGATTATATTTAAACTTTAAAAATAAAAAAAAAAAACATTTCTTTGTTATAAAAAAATCGGCAAGAAAAAAGACATTTTTGTTTAGACTTCGCGGTACGTTTTACTCAATATCTCCTGTTGGGGCAAAAGTTAAGCAGGTCTGAAAATAGGGAAAGTTAAAGGAATACTTGATTAATAAAATAATAAAAAAATATGTGCTTAACTTTTGCCCCAAATCCTTTTTTTCAATTTTTGAAATGAGTATTAAGAGATTTAATGGATGAAAAATTGACTGACTTTTGTTCATATTTTAATATAAAATTTTTTTGGTGAATATTTTACAATTTTTAAAGCATATTTACACAGTTAAATTGTTTTTACATTTTTCCCATATTTTTTTTTGTTGTATACTAGTCCAAATTAATTGGTATCGGGACGTCTTTACGACACACTTTAACAGCTCATTTTTGACTGTATGTGTCTCTCTTGTTTTAATTATTAGTTATATGCACTTTATAATTGGCCTACTTAAATTGTCAATAAACAATTTTTTCGTATTAATAAGAAAAAATTCACGTCGGAGGCAAACTAACACCTATTTAAGAATGAAACCATCATATATCTTACCCCTTAATTGACAAAAAAAACTATTTTTCATTTTGCATTTTATAACTTGTATTGTATTGTATCTGATGACCAAAATTACCGGTGCTCAAGAAAAAAGTTAGTCGAAATTTTTTTCTCCAGCAAACAGAAAAATCCTGACCAAAACATTCTTAGAGGTAGAATCTTATTTAAAAAATAAAACTTTTTGCGGCAAAAGTCACGTCGCTAATTTAAAATTAGCTTTGAACACCATTTTTAAATAAAGTGGGATCGTTTACACCGAATGAAAAAACGGTTCTTTTCTTCTGTAAAAAATTGTCTCAATGAAATTGTTTCATTTAAAAAATATCCATTGTCCGTTGGACGCCCTGCAAATGATTTTACCAGTAGTAGTGAGCAGGCAAAGCGAAAGCGAAATATTTAGTATTATTTTATTATTTGCAACAGTTTATTTATTTATCTATTAAGAGAATTAAGGGAATTGAATTTTGAAGGGTATCTTATGTACTTTTAGATTTTGGGACAAAAATATCTCGCAATATAACATAACCTTTAAAGTACCCAAAAATGTTTTGTTTTTTTGATTTTGATTGAAATATCTCAAAAAGGTAACTTAAAAAAAGATTACAGCTTGGTTTCAATTTAAGGGTAACATAAACCGAAATTCAAGTTTAACGAAAAAAAAATATATCTTGTTATGTAGTAAGTATATCGTAAAAATACCCAACAAGCTTTTTATGGCACTTACTAGAATATCTTGAAAACGTAATATGTGGAATTTTTTTCAACATTAGATTCGAATTCAGCACACTCAAGTTCCTCGGAAAATTGAAAATTGGATTCCAGATAAGGAAAAAGTTAAATGTGGTAAGCTAGTGTAAAATGTCCATTAAAACTCTTTGAATAAGTGATCCCAGGGGTATTCAAAACATATCCCCGTAACATAAAACTGTATGACAAGCTTCGAATATATATTACTTTCGTCATGAAATCACAAGAAGCCATTAAAACAACATTCCCACCTTACAAAATAATTAATATCATAAAATTACCATTTTGCCCCACTGTGAAACGTAGCCACCGGAGTAAGAGGTTTTTGTTTCATCCGAGCATTGCGAAGCTAAATTTAAAAAAAAAAAACATCTTTGCTGTTCCTGTAGGTGTTGACTTTCCGGCGACATTGATTGGTTTCGTTGCAACTAGCGTTAGTTGTGACAATGCAGTTCTTGGTGGAGCAGTATATGGTTTTGGAGTCCCAACACCTCCTCGTTTTGATGATGGCGATGATGATAGTGATGTTATGAGACGCTTGGTCAGAGGGAAATTATCCTCGCCATCATTTGATTATCCCACGTAAATCAAATTGGTTGCGGCAAGCTTTCTCCGTTTTGCTTTATCAAATCTCGGAACTTATGCATTTTGTTTGGAAACAGTTGCTTCCTCTGATTTCTTCAAGAACTTTTCCATTGAAGGAATACCTACGTTGAAAAACTATTTTCTTTAATAAATTTTCCTCCAAAATAAAATAACAAATAAAATTTAAAAAAAGCGTCAAACCAAAGTGTCAAAAGATTTCCCATATTTTCCGCTTTACCTCCAACAGCGCTCGTGGCGTTTATATTTAAATTTCGAACCAACCTAACCAAACAACTAGCAGTCCATATCTAGTATGTCTATGCCCTTATTATTTAAGTTATAAAAATTACAAGTTCCTGTGAGATTCGAACCATGGTCCTCTCGCACTGAAAGTCCACCACGCTAACCGCTCGGCCTTGGAAGAATATATTTACCATTGACATACTATATATGGACTGCTAGTCGAGCTTCATTTCCATACAAAATCTGTATTAAAAGGAGTTCATATCTTTTTAACTACATAGCTGCTTATTGGAGCAAGGTGGCAAAAGATAGAAACTTTTAACAATGACATCTCTTGCTACTTTGCGCGAACAGATTTTTTTTTGTACAGAAACTACGGCCATCTGTTATAATTACCTGTCTATTATTTTGACATCTGACGTTTTTCAAGTTTTTTTTTCTTTTCATTTCATAAATTGTGCTTGATTTTGTTAAAAATTACTTTATTTAAGTTGTATAGCATCAAACTTAAATTTAATAAAAATACAAAACTACAAGAGGACTCTGAAATTCCTGATCAAATTAATTTGCCTCAGTTGAAACGAATCACTGGTTGTCGGCTTCCAGGTCGAGCAACGGCTGATGGAATATTTGCACCATTGCGGTGAAACTCTTCGTTTTGGTAAGTACAAATTCGAAATACCTACATATGAAAGTAATTTGACTTCATTATTTCATACACTTTTATTTTTAGATATGTAATGGCGCAGAATAGGATTATAATTTCTTTGAGGCGACGAAAGATATGGAAGATCGTGGCGATGGAGATGATATAGAAGTGTTCAACATGGGTGGACACAAACAAAATCACAAAGACCGAGACGATGATTTGGCACCGGCGGCAAATGCTTTGCTCGGTGGAGGCAATCTTAATAATGAGGTAGCTGGTGATCAAGGAAAGAAGAAATTTGCCGATGACTTGCACATGGACGAGGGAAACGAAGAAGAAGAAGATGGTACGTTATGGGTTCTCTAATTGAAAATGTGTAAATTGTATATTTTGTTATTTGTCTTGGCAGGCAAAATCAATGCGTTTTAATATACGTAAATTTTAAATTAGGACGTGGTTTATATATATCTATTCTATGTTCTTTGGATTTAACAAAAAAGATTTAGGTTTGACTACCAATATTTGAGTTTTAATTAAGATTATCTATTGTTTTATGATATCGATGAGCAACACAGAGATATTTCCTTCATTTCTTACTGAATGCTCCCGACACCTGAAAGACGAATAGTTTCCATCCTGCTCCCGAACAGGTTCCTTCCAATCATCCAGACGAAGCTCTCTCGCATGCAATGTAGACAACGTGTTCAAAGATTGTTTTTTTTTTTTTGCCGCAGCAACAGTCTTGTTAAGAATATCATGGAATTCTGGCGAGGCCACAGATAGCAAAAGAATCGCACCAATAGGAATATCAGCAAATTTTGGAATGTCTGCTGCCGAAGTTGATGAATCAAATGAATATGGATGAGGCTTGAGAGGTTGGCTAAAGAGACTTGGATAATACTGGCGCAAGATTACTTCAAACGCAGCACGGACTTTTTCACTGTCAGTTCACTATAGATGCATCTACCAAAAAAAAAGAATAAATCTTAAAAGATACCTACATTTATATATTTTAAAGGCACTCATCCTTACCAAGAACACTTCCAACATGAGCAACTAATATTATGATGGATGTTGGACACGAAGTACCCGGTAAACCACGTAAATATTCTCTAAAGTAAAGAAAAATGTTTTATATTTGTGTCCTCCAAAATAAAATAAAAATAAGAAAACAAAAAACAACCGTCAAAGGAAGTTGTCAAAAGTTACACATTTTTTCTGTTTTGCTCCAACAAGCGCTGGTGGCGCATAGTTGTTGAAAATGAACCGTCGTGAAGTTGGCTCCTGGCAGTCCATATATAATAGGTCAATGATATTTACGATGAAAAAAAACTTATTCACTTTCTCCACACTGCTGGTTTGTGCCTATACTCTTAAGTATACCAGAATTGGTTTGTGTTTTTACTAATACAGCAGAAATGGTTTGTGGCTGCACTTAGTAAGTAACCCCAAGGCCACACGAGCAAGTACTTGCAAGCAAGTTGGCTACATACACTGCCTGTCAAATTCGTAATTTGCATTCCACTTGCCTCCCACTTGCTTTCCACTTGCATTCCACTTGCTTGTCTCCCAACTTGCTTCTCAACTTGCTTCACTACTGGCTTCAAAACTTGCATGCCAGTTGATAAGCAAGTTGCTTGGGTTTGTTTGTGTTACCCCGAGGCCACACGAGCAAGTACTTGCAAGCAAGTTGCAATACATACACATTTGTTTACTAACACAAACAAACCCAAGCAACTTGCTTATCAACTGGCATCATTGTATATCCAATCTATAGTATTCTCATGAAACACGATTTTGTAGGTAGACATTTGGTCGATAGGTTCGCTGTGATCGCCTTACCGAGATCCCTTAACAAAAATTAGTATTACATTTGGACGCATAGATGGCCACGAGCTTTTTTTCTTCATGAGACTACTATAGAATTTATATACAATGCTGGCATGCAAGTTTTGAAGCCAGTAGTTAAGCAAGTTGAGAAGCAAGTTGGGAGACAAGCAAGTGGAATGCAAGTGGAAAGCAAGTGGGAGGCTAGTGGAATGCAAATTATGAATTTGACAGGCAGTGTATGTAGCCAACTTGCTTGCAAGTACTTGCTCGTGTGGCCTCAGGGTTAGTAAACAAATGTGTATGTATTGCAACTTGCATGCAAGTACTTGCTCGTGTGGCCTCGGGGTTAGTAAACAAAAATGTGTTAGTATTGCAACTTGCTTGCAAGTACTTGCTCGTTTGGCCTCGGGGTAACAGAAACTAACATAGAGATTGTGTAATTATTTTACAGGATGACTATAGAACTAAAGCTCCGTCGTCATTTCATAAAAGCAGTATAGAGAGGTTAAAGAAACATTGGTATATCGCTTCTATCAACCTGATATAATTTGCACCAGAAAATATTTAAGGAATGAGTAATGCTCCAATAAGGTATTTACTACCCGTCAAAGGGGTAATAGGAGCGCTATAGAAACAAATAACACGTTTATGTCTGAAATGCGGAGCAATTTTGTTAGTTGGGATTGGCAATGCTTTTGAATGAATTTCCGATCAGCGTGCTGAATTCTGTTGAAGATTGAGCTTGCTTAGATTGGAAAGATTGAGACTGGTCTCACGGCAGTTTTTGGACAAGAGAAGTGAGGGGTCAGAGATGCCACCACTTCTCTTGTCTAGAAACTGCCGCGAGACCGGTCCCAATCTTTCCAATCTAAACACCGTCATGCTGGTGCTGGTTTCGTTAATTTGTTTCACATAACAATTTTTTTTAGTAAAATAAGAATGAAATGACGACGAAAATTTTCATTACACCCTGTATACACAAAAATTTGTATAATTCGCTTTCCCTGAGGCCACACGAGCGAGTAATCGCTAGCCAGTTACAAATACATAGAAACTTTTCCTACTCGCTAGTCAACTCGCTTGGCTTTTTCGAAGCCAGTTGTGAAGCGAGTAGAGCGGCGAGTGATTTGACAATTAATTGGCCAGTTTATATTTCTGAGATCTCAGAGGGCTCAGAGGACTCTGAAATATAAACACGATTCCTCACAAAAATTCCTCACATTTCCCCTTAAAAACTGAGACTGAAATTTTTTGGATTCGCTTGCTCAATTATATTTTGTCGCAGTTAATTACATAAGAAGAAAAGAAAAAGAGAGATGTTTTGACTTCTATTTGAGGAATCCTGTTTATATTTTATCCTCCGGCTCTGTCAAAGAAAGGAGAAAAATTACTGAGCGCTCAAGAAATATAAACTGGCTAAATGTATGTACCCAACTCGCTAGCGAGTACTCGCTCGTGTGGCCTCCGGGTTATATATGCGTGAGACATTTCGTTTAACAAGAATCCGATAAAGGCTGAAAAAGTGTTTGGAGCTCTGTAGGGCGAGGGCGAACGGCGAATATAAAATGTGGATTGTGTTGGTGTTTTCATCTTCAACTACCTTCCACAAATTTGCAAAACTTCACATTTGATATGTGGTTTGTGCCTTCTCTCTCACGCTCAGGCTCAAGGCTAAACACAAAAAAAAAACAAAAAAACTATGATCCTTCCTCTTCTAAACAAAACCAATCCATCATCAAATAAAGTTTTTTATTTCACTTTCACCCAACCCACGATAACAGAAATATTTTGTGTGGGAGGGACGACTAGTCGATTCTAACATCCGTCCGAGCGGAGCACTATCATTTTGTACCTTCTCCTTTTGCTTGTTTCTAATTAGATTTGGGAAAAAAATATTTTGGTTGGGCTTCCACCAAGAATACCCAACTGCATTTAGTAAATTATAATTGTTTGCGTTGTTCCGAAAGCCTCATTATTTAACTTTCCGATTATGTCCAAGAATTTACTAAAGAGTCTCATCAATGTGACCGAAAGGGCTGCCAATATAGCAAGAGCCTGTCGGGCAAATGAAGATCTCTTGGCATTGCTTGTCCAGGAGAAATCCTCTGACGAAGCAAATCCCAGATTCGTTCATGACTTCAAGACCCTCGCCGATGTTTTAATTCAAGAAACTGTTCGTCATTACATTGGCAATGAGGTAAATTTTATTGAATATACCTAATTTTTCGGGTTACCATTTTAATCCTCTTTAAATAGTTTCCAGAAATAAGAGATCACATAAAGGGCGAAGAATCGTCGTCATTCACCAATAAACTAGGAGAGACTGTGACTGTTGAAATTGGGGAAACACCTTCAGACACAGCGGATTGTTTGGAAAAGGTCCTCGATGGAAATCGTTCAGCAGCAGAAGTCCTAGCCGAGGAAGTACACAGATTCGTAAACTATTCAGAGCATGTTGGAGACATCCCTGATTTGCCAGATGACTTGAACTATTCCGACATCGGAATTTGGATCGATCCAATTGGTAAGTCGAGATAAACGTCAATCAATTATTGTATTCTCATATACTAGGTTGTCCATAGATGCGACTTCCGAATACATATCAGGCGACTCAATTTTTACTAACTTTCCTGGCATCACATCGACTGGACTAGATTGCGTAACTGTACTGATAGGAGCCTACAGCATTTCTAGTGGTCAACCGATGATTGGTGTCGTTTCACAACCTTTCCATAATAAAATCGATGAGAATGTCTACAAAAGTTTGCTCTTTTGGGGAGTTTGTTTAGAATCAATGGAGGCACACAACTGTCCTGAAGATATCACCTTACGACCAAATAATTTGGGTATTTTTTCCACCTCAGAGAACTCTGATCTACTCCAGAGAATCATGACTTTGGGATATGAATTTGCATTCTCAGCTGGAGCTGGACACAAGGCATTAAAAGTCATCACAGGTGAAGTGGATTTGTATTTGCTGAGCAAAGGATCGACATTCAAATGGGACACTTGTGGTCCGCAAGCGATATTGAAGTCTCTTGGTGGTGATATCTTTGACTATAAAAAGAGCTTAGACGCCAAAGCGCCAATTTCTCTTTCTTATTTGGACGATGAGGAAAAGTGTAATTCCGGTGGTCTGATTGTAGTAAGGAATATGGAATTAATTGCTCCTCTTCTTGAACATCTTAGCCAGTAAGTTGATAACTGTGGTTAAGTTTTTAATACACATTTGGTTTTTGTTGATTTGTGTTAAGTTTGATCCTTCATGTTGCTATAAGAAAATTTAATCTCAGGAAATCCTTAAAGTCTTCTACTTTATGGCGTACTTAACCATAATGATCTCAAATCAAAATTATACAATATAAATATTTTAACTGCAACTGAATATTAAGCTGAGTAAGCCGAATAATAAATATAGATAAATAGTTGTATAGAAGCATTTAACTCTTTAGGAGGATTCTTTATTGATAAGGACTAATTTAAACTGTCTGTAAAACTTAAGGTCTTTTAAATGCAATCTGGACACAAAACATCATTCAATATGCGAAAATGAGGTTGAGAATAAGATGGCTGTTGTATCATGATTCGACGGCCGGCCGGTGAGGCGTACACTTGAATTTGGGGGTGTATAGAAATGATGCTTAATTGGTTCTCAAGTGCACACCTAAACCTCAAACTCTAAATACAGTGTGCTGTTGCAACCCATTTCTCTTCTACACTATATTAAATATCTTAATAATTTTTTAATGACGTATGATGGCGGTTAAATTAATAAGACTGTTATGGTTACCATGAGAAAGAAAGGTTGAGTTCTTAAATGCAAAAGTTCGTCAAATTGACAAAATAAATACATATTCTCATTTCTTCTGGCAAATAGTGTATAGTTTTTCTTCTTTGTAAATAAATAAAAAGAACCATTTCTAACAATTATTTCTGGCAGCGATGATATTTGTTTACATTTACGCACTCGAGGAAAATTTTATAAATATTAAAAAGTTTCAAAAAATTGTAAATAACAGAGCTTCTGGTAGGACAAGACTGAAAACAAAAATTGTGGGACCTAATATTTGTAATTTAGGCTTTAGGGTGTTTTTCATGTTTCAAGCATTTGGTTAAAGTTCATAAGTTCCAAAATGCCGCATCATTTCAAAGTTTATATTCGATTTATTCTGGCAAATATTGTCGGATGTAGTTTTTCTTCTCTATAAGAAACGTGGGTGCTTGCAATGGCAACAAATATTTTATCAAACATTTATAAAAATAGTACCATTTCTTAATAATTTATTGTTTTTGGCAGTGTTGCAGGTTGCAGCATGACTTACATTTATGAACTCGAGGTTGGTTACACATTTCTTCTGAAAAATACATTCCTAATGTTTTAGTAAGGCTTAGTGTGACGCGTAAAAATGAATTATTCTGGAAGCTACTTCTTTGAATTCGCAACTAAACTACAAGTGAATTAAGAGAATTTTTCCCAAGTTTTTATTACTTGGCTAAGTCTTAGAGCACCGTAGAATGCAGTCTTTTTACGAATAGATTTAGGGGTCTTATATTGAGCATGGCTTCCATTTCCGCAGTGGGTGTGGACCTCATTGCCCCTGTGATTCCTATACACGCTAGTCTTTGAACTTTATCAAGCGTTTTATAATTAGATTCTTTATCCATCGCGCTCCACCAAACCAGGCTATCGTATGTAAGGATCGGTCGATAATGGCCGTGTACATCCTCATTATGATTTTAGGGTTTAGACCCCAGGTCTTACCAAAGATCCTGTTGCAGGATTAAAAGGTGATTTATTGGCTCTTTTTTGAATGTTCATACCCCAGTTTAGCTTTTTGCCAAGAATTACGCCTAGATATTTGAAATTGTCTGATAGACTAAGTCGGGTTCCTTCTATTGACCGTAGGACAAATTCTGTTATTTTCCTTTTGTTAGTAGAAAGTACCAGTTCGGTGAACTAATTTAAATTTTTCACGCAGATTAAATTCAGCCCATCAAAAACTATAAGAAAAGCTACTGTGCACGAACAATACCACTACAAAGCCAAACTTTGTTGCCCAGTGTCTTTCCATTTTAAGAAGAATCTGCTATACATTCCTATATATCTATGTATTCTCTCTTCCAATTCCAACCACACCAAAATCAAAAACATTTTATTTTAGTCGTTCATTTATTAAAATTTTATAAGTTTAAATTTATATGTTCTTAATAAAATGTTAAAGATTCATAATTATTTTTCATAAAAATGTATATCATTATAAAAGAGGTTATGTAGTTAAATTATTATATAGATTATAAGCTGCAAAATGCTTAATTTGTTGTTTAATGAAACACTTATTTAAAATTGTAAGACAAGATAAAAACAAAAACCTATACACACTAACAAACAAAATGTGTTAGTGTAAAATAGTGAAATATGTTAAAAAATTGTTTTTAAAAAATATACATACTAAAATAAAGTTTATATAAAAAATAGTTTGTTTTAACTTTTGATTTTATTATGTTTTGACAAAAATTAATATTTTTTCTATTTTTCTTTTAATAAAAATATGTAAGGGCACTTTCGAGAGGCACAACAGAGTTACGTTATCTGTTAGATTTATTTAGACTTGATTATAAGTTAAAAAAAACAACAACAACAACAATATCCTAAAGCTGTTATGTAAAAAATAAAACATTACATATTAAGTGTTCTTCTTCATTGTCATTTCATGAGCATTGCGTAAACGACGGCGCAACTCGTTGGGGAAACGTTCGTAGCACTTTTTGCAAACTGGTTTCTCATCGTATTCATAGAACTTAGATTTTTGGGTCATTTTCATGTCGCAAACAGAACATGCGAAATGATGAACGCACCAAGCTTTGTTCAAAGCTGTAAAAACTAAAAAAAAAAAAAACAAGAAATAAGTTTAATTATTTAATTTAGAAATGTATTGAATTACCATCTCCAGCAATGACTTGATTGCAAACGAAACATAAATTACCAAAAAGTTGATGGTAATGAGTTTCACAATAAGCCAAACCACGTTTCTCATAATGGCGATGACCCAAGAAAGGCTTTTCGCATTTGGCACATACAAAATGCTTTAAAATAAATATATAAATAAAAAAAAAAACTAATATAAAGGGAAAAACCGTTTACCTCAACATGCCAATGTTTACCTAAAGCGGTAACAACACGCTCTTCGATTGGACGACGACAAGCACCGCAAATGGGAATTCCCATTTTATCATGGCAACGAAGACAATATAACTCGTTCTGTACAATTTTCATATATAATTTTATCAACAAAAAAATAAGCTTAAGTTTAATTTACCATATCGTTAGCTGCAAAACCAGGCCTACTCTTGACTTCTCTGGCAGTGTAATCCAATTCAACACCACATGATGTGCAATTAAAGTGATACCCATGGTATACTTCTCCACGGAACCGCAATGGCTCGTCGTCAATAAGGCCACTAAAAGAAAAGAATTGTTTCATTAATAAATTGGGATGAAAATTCGTTGCCAAAAATCTTCTTAAAAAAAAATATCAATAATATTTACTTACTGGCACTTCTGGCAAACATATTTTCCAGTTCCAACTGCCTTCACCTTAGCATTACATTCATGGCATAATGCACGGTTTTGATTTCTTATAAACCCAGAATCAGCCAATTCCTTGGCACACATCTGGCATCTAAAACACTGTGGATGCCAATTGGCAGACATTGCTTTAATCACACGCCCAATGACGAATTCTCCACATTTATTACAACATGGAGCAAATAAAACTTGAAAATCATGTTCACAGTATTTTCGATTTTCGAATTCATAAAAAATTCCATCGACGAATGGACGGAAGCACTGGGCACATCTGTCGGAAGAGATTTCATTTTTATTTAATTTTATATTTACAGTCATAAGATGTGAAAACTTACACAAAACACTGAGTATGCCAAAGTGCTCCATTTGAATTCACAATCTTCTCACGTGGTTCAAATCCCTCGGCACAGCGAGCACACTGCATTGTATCCAGGGACATGTTAGCTGCCGTAGTTCTGTAAGAAAATTATGGATTAAAGATTTTTTTTAAACATTATCAATTATGATAAATAAAAAAATTGAGATTTAGGATGATCTGTGGATATTACATTTCAGCTCGTGAGTACATCATCTTGATTAGTGCTTTATTTAAAAAATTATAAAAGAAAATCTGTTAATTGCAATGCAGCTTTATCCTCAGACTGTTTCTAAAATATTGAAGCAAATCCCAAGTATTTTCTTATCTTACATATATTTACTTTCAATGAATCACACCTATAGCGATTGCGAATTGTTATATTTTATCACACAATACTTCGGAAATGCGGTTTGTTCACATATTTTGTTGACTTAAAACTAATGATAGCATATTTGTGGGTGCGTTGAACGATATGTGAGCAATCGCAAAGCAGTTGGTCTACAAAGCTATTGGAACAAATATATGTTGTAAGAATTAAAGTTTAGAGAAATTGAAATAATCGAAAATTAAATTAATGTTCTCAAGTTCGTGAAAAGGAGTGGGTTCTAGTGAAAAAGTCGATGTTAATATTTGATATTTTTAATAATAATGTATTGAAAAACAATTAATGTTGTCCTAACTCTCCTTTTTCATTCCCAACAGCCTTCCATTTGCTGTTTGGAGTGATGTTTTTGGGGTTGTTATTCGCTTTATAATTTCATTTAGGAGTGCACTCAGAATCAGAACACAAAGATTTGTTCAAAAACTATTTTGTCGGATTAATTGTCAAAGTTATATAATTTCATTAAAATGAGAACGTTCGGCAGTTTGTGTGTGAACGAACGAATTTTCATATTTATCCCATTGTAATCAAAAAAGAGTGTAACCTTCCGAAAACCAATGGAAAACGACATACAAGTATAACGATATATTTTGTAGGCTTGACTATAAAGGTGCCGTTAAACGTGCAAGTAAATTACGTGCAGCATTGTTTAAAAAATTTCGATTTTTAAATATTCGTGCAAGTACTTGCAGAAAGAAGTCAAACCAGGCAAGTGAATTGCCTGCTAAAATAGTTTTTATTTGCTTATAAAGCTAATTTGCTCCAAGTACTTTGCAGGTCGTCACACCGTGCAAGCAAGTACATACTTGTTGAAATTAATGGCTGAAAGTTCTTGCAGGCAAGTAATTGCTGAAATTAATTTCTGAAAGTACTTGCGTGTGTAAACGGATGTGGTTTTGCCAGTTTCAATTCAGTTTGGTTTATTGCTTCTTCAGAAATATGTAGATCTAAAATGGATAATCCAGATTTGGAAGAAGAATTTTTGACGAGGAAATGGTTTTTGAACAAGATTTGTTGAAATCAAAGCAGTTGATTGTTTTAGAGACAATTATGTATGGACGTATTATCATTTTCGTTTCGCTTCATACAGAAAAGTAAAAAATATTCGATCGCTTGCAGCAAGAGATTTGATTGTAGGCAAGTTGAACTTTCTGATACAAAATTAACTTAAAACTGTTATTAGCGGTACCTTCCATATAACTTTTTTGTTTATTTCGACTTTCTAAGTAATTGACAATTTCAATCAAAATCTTGTGTTGTTTTTACTTTAAAAGAAAGAGTTTAATGCTTCGTAACATTTTTCTTTAATTACTTATATATTATTAAAAGATCTGAAGTTCCAATCAAGTTGAACTTTGAGAGCAATTACGTACGACCCAGTCGTTCATATTATAATTATCAAAATACATGCATTAAACAACAACACGAGACCCTATTGTATGTTGCAGCATTTGAAATAAAATGCGGCTGATCGAAGTACCTATAATGAATCTTTAGTTGTATTTAATTCAAAGTCGAAATACGTTTTTCTTTCTTTGTCGCTTTGTTTTTCATCCTGTGATAGTGATTAACAGTTGCGATCCATAGAAATTCAAGAATTCCATAATTTAATTTTTTTTAAGTAAGTTGTATGTTCGCTGGGAATATTTATATATTTAACCTTTTGTGATAAGATTAAACAACCGCAGAGCTTTTCGGTTAAATTAGCTTCGTCGCCGGATGGTTGTAATTATTATAAGAAAGCGTTTGCTGTACAACCTACAGTACTGGATATAAATTTATCGCAACAGTAGAAGTAATAGTTTTTTGTATCATACAACGTTTCCAAGTTTTAGTAACTGCTTGAATAAACCGTTTTGGATTTGTATCTACTCTATTTTGAAGAGCTTTATCTTTGTGTATCATGTATTGGTGAGAAAAAAAATACTTACAACAATTTTTGTTTGCACTTTTTTTTTTGAAAATCTACTTTTTATTTAAGCATAGTTTATACTTCAAAGCGTGTAACCAATGCAAAGTTCTCTCCAAATATTCAGACCAATATATATTTTCAAAGTAGCAAAAAAATTACTAAAAGACACCAAAAAGTTTTTTTTTGTTTACCTAACTACTTTTTTAAATTAACGGTGAAAAATTATTTCCTCTTAAAAATGTTTTGTAGAATCTTTATTTAAATTTTCAAAAATGAAATGAATTGATTTAAAAAAGGCAGCCATAATTTGTTATTGTTAACCTGTAAAAAATTGTTGAGCTGCCTATAAACTCTCACCACAGCTAATATAGCAGGCAAATTTTCAGAGGAAACGTTATTTCCATCGAAGCAAAGATCTATTTAAATTTTTTATTTGGCACTGCTTTCAAATTCCAAAACTAATTTTGTATAATGCGGGCCTAACTACATTACCAATGATCATTGAAATATTCAAATTCTTTTTATGTGGAAGGTTGAGCCTATTTAAAATTTGTTTGGCTAGAAATATTAATTTATTTTAACTCTCCATCAAAATAGTAAATAATTGTGTTTTCTAAATAAGTACCTCAAAATGGAAGAACAAAATTTGCAGTTTTTTGTTTCAATGAAAGCTAGAACTGAGGCCTTAGGCCGCGGCCACGCAGTAAGCGGCTGAGCGGCTGAGCGGAAAAAAAATTATAAAACATATGAAATCACATAGAAGCGGCCACGCTATGAGCGAGCGGCGAAACAAAATTCTGAGCGGCTAAGCGGCGCCGCTCAGCAACCAAACCTGTTTTAATTTTTAGTAATGTTCTGAGCGGCAAGAAGTAAAGATGGCCAAAGTAAACATTGAGTTGTTAATTTCGTGTGTGCAATCTACATTTTAACTACTAATCGCTCAAAAGCAGTCGCTCAGTGCCTGGCCATACGTCGCTTAGAGCTGCCGCTCAGCCGCTTGCCGCTCAGCCGCTTAGCCGCTCAGCCACTTACTGCGTGGCCGAGGCCTTAGACTCCTAATACTTCTAGCCAAAACAAAATTTCAAATAGGCCCAACCTTCACATAAAAAGACTTTGAATATTTCAATGATCATTGACAATCAAGTTATAGTTGAAATAATAAAACTAATTTTATATGAAAGACTGGGCCAAGACCATTTTTTGTTTGACTAGAAATAATAATTAAGACTGGAGCTTTATTTTGGCATCCAAATTAATCACTTATTTCACTTTCTAAACGTCTCAAAATCAAGCATAACAACTTTCAATGATATCTATTATAAGTGGCGCCTAAGTACAAAAGGTACCTACAAAAGTAGAGTGACCTTCTTACTCCTTTGATTGTTTTTCTCTTTTATAATACATAGGTATGCACTCCAATAGATTTTGAGTAGGAAAATAGCGACTTCCCATCCGATTCTTTAAAATTAATTTAAATAAATATAATCATTACTCATCGATCTTATTAAACAAAAATGACGTCACCGAAGATAAGAAAACATCTGGCTTCGAAGAACATACCTTCATCAAATTGAACTTTTTCTCAACGCAACAATTTTAATTAGGTAAGCTATGATGATGCCAAAGCCCAAAACCAACATAAGGTAAGCAGTTTTTGATTTAAAAATAGATTTTTTGTTATATTAATTTAATAAACACGATGTATAGAAAGAATAATTATGAATGTTAAAAAATGTGTTTTTTATTTTTACTCCATAGAAGATATGAAAAATGTCTCTTCGACAATGAACGGAAGAAATATTACTTTCTGATACAAAATCCAAATAATTAATTGAAACAAAAACGTTAGGAAGAAATATGATTTTGGATTAGAATGAGGTCAATAAAAATGATAATTATTATGCTTACTGGACGATGGGTGGCATAATCAATTGACAATTTAGAAAAAATTCCTCTTGAAGAATTCGATGATGAGTGATGCTAGATGTTGACGAAGACACAACACAAACGAAACGACCAAGCCTCTCCCTAATTTGGATGAAGGCGGATAGAAATTTTGTTTTTCTTACGTAGGTTCTATTTAAGAATAAATTGGTCAAATGTAAGAATATAAATATATAACTTTTTAAAATGCATAAAAGAACTTTCACAGTATTTACTATTTACCTTAATTTATTATAAATTTAATCAAAACATAAGGAATTTGTGTTTTAAAAATAAAGAAAATCGTCTAGACTCTAGATAAATGTTTCTATTTCTATTTGTATCTCTATCTCTACCTCATAGGCAAAAAATTGACAGCTAGATGTCAAAAACTGACGTTTCTTGATGTTGGTAGTTGGTGATTGGTGAATTAGAATAAGTGCTGCCAGTACTACTATGCCTTGAATATTTATTTACTTTTGTAATGTGGTTTTCCCATTTAAATTTTTTGAATTGATAGCTCCATGCCATACTTATAGGACTTTTTGCATTTAGAGGCCACCCACAAGAAAATTCAAATCTTGAATGCTAGAGTGGCCTATCTGATCAGTTATAACGGTATTTTGAAGAATCATTAATACCAAATCAAAAACCTTTTATTTTTTGATGTGTAAACATCTTAGCGCTCGGTATGGGTAAAATTGAAAATCCGATATAACGGATATGGGCTCACGGTTCCGTTTGGAACCATTTTGTTTGTTGTAGGTAAGTAGAACTCTGTAAACTCGAATAGGTAAGGTAGTTTTCAAATAGCAAATACCAAAACCATTAGGTAGGTTTTGGTATTTGCTAAGTGGAGTGAATTCCTTACACCCCGACTCCACAGTAGTTAATTTCTCTCAGAATGTTCGTCTTGACATTAAATATCGAATGGAGTCACTCCGTTTCATATCTTGATTGGACGTCAAGATGTAATCATATCTTGACAGAGATATTTGACATACATTTTGCCAGGTGAAGATTTTGTTGCTTTTTTTCTAGAAATTTAATTTTTTATTTCATTATTTTTTATCCATATGCTGCTTTTGATGTTAATCTCTGTAATGGCGAGTGACAATTTTGGTTTGTGATATTAAGTGTTATTTGCAATTTCTTGATTTGAAATGTCATAACATGATTTGCCAAGTGGCGCATTCTTTTAGGTTTCTCTAGTATTGGCTGTGGTTAATGTGCCAAAAAGAAGTGTTGTAATGTCATATTTAAAAAAGTTACTTTGAGTTACTTTTCATTTAGGAAAGACAAAAGCTAAAAATATGGCTGATCTGTCAAACAAATTGGGTGAAAAAAGTCGAAATAGATTTAAAATTAAAAATTTAGAAGAAATTGTGATTTCATTATTAAAAAGAACTTTTATCAGCACTTCGAAAATGCATAAATTTTTCAAATTAAATTTAATTTAACTTCATTCTAGCACTAAATTGAATATTTAAGCAAAAATATTTCCAATTTTGTTTATCATTCATTACTTGCAAAAATTTCTTTACTACAAATCGATCAAATCAGATTAAAAAGGTCGCAAAACCTGGGAAAAATTTCCAAACTCACTATCGACGGTAAAATCAATAAAAATAAAAATATATTAGCTTTATATTTTCCCCCAGATCTGATCTGGATTATATATGCATACATGTATTACAAAAACAACACAAAACTCGACCTTGCTTTTGGATTTCGATTTGCAAATTTATTCTGACCATACACCCTTTGTACTTTTTTGCAAAAAATGAGTTTTTTCTCTCACAGGTAGATGGCTTTTTGTGTTGAAGATAGGGAGAAAATAGAGAATAGAGTAGAGAGAAAATACAGAAACAAAAGGATAAACGGGGATCGGATAGGCATATAACACCCTTGTCGCACTGGGATCCTGTTTTGTTTTATTATGATAATCTAATCCGGATCAGATCTGGGGGATAATAAAATTAAACTATTACATATTACAAAAATGAGATCAATTACAAACCGAACGATCGAGAAGCAAACAAAAGATAACTCAAAATGAAAGCATCGTGATTTCAGCTGCTTTTGACGGATTAACCATTTCAACTCAGTATCAAATACATAGATGAGTTGGAAAAATGTACTCAAAGTTACTTTTTGACACTTTAGCTTTGAATCCAGGAAAAACTTTGTGACGTCATAAAGTTAATTGAAGTAGCTTAATTTGTGATGGTTTATTTGCGGAGGAGTTTTCTCGTAAGGAGTTTTTTAATGGGTAAATTCATTATAATTTGTGTCGTGAAACCATGTTGTTTTAGGCTATGTCCTAATTGGACAAAGATCGCGCCACCCAGCGATGAGCTTCGGTCGGTCGCATCGCTTATTGATAGTGCTACCAAAATGTGTGTCCTATTACCGATCGCTTCTTAAAACCGCGCGTGGTAAGTGGATGTAAACACACTATCGGGCGACCACGAAGGTGAATTTTGTATGTGGTTTCCTATTTGGAATTTGCACCATACCTCAATGTTGATCAGAGTAAACAAAGCTAGTATTGAATGTACAAGAGAGACTTTTTAAATGCGCCAATCGCAAAATAGGATGATTGCGAGGTTCAATAAATATATAACTATAAATCTAAAGCAATAACAATTCTAAAACCCCACCTTGATTGCATTGAATCTATTTTTGAAACAATCCCAACATTTATCCCATAAAATTAAGATTAATTAAGATTCATTTATCATATTTTCCTTGAAATCCGTTGTATTGTAGTGCGATCAAAAACAAACTCGCTTGATTTTAAGCAATTAAACAACTTCTTGTAGCGTCGGTCGCGCAAATTCAGTACCTGATTAGGACATTACCCTTTAGGTATTGAGTTTGTTTTTGAAAGCTTGTGTGGAATAGCTTGAGCGATCTCAAAACAAGCATGTGCGACTGTTATACGTCATCGCGCTACCGCGTTTATATTCTAATAAGGACACATTGATTGATTTATTGAAGTTTGATGTTTTGGTTGTCCGCTACAGCGATCATCGCTTGTTGTTCAGTCGTGCGATGGGTGCCAATTAGGACATAGCCTTAGGTAATGTCCTAATTGGCCCCCATCGCATGACCGAGCAACAAGCGATGATCGCTGCATCGGACAATCAAAATATCAAACTTGAATAAATCATTCAATGTGTCCTTATTAGAATATAAACGCGGTAGCGCGATGACGTATAACAGTCGCACATGCTTGTTTTGAGATCGCTCAAGCTATTCCACACAAGCTTTCAAAAAAAAACTCAATACCTAAAGGGAAATGTCCTAATCAGGAACTGAATTTGTGCGACCGACGCCGACGCTACAAGAAATTGTTTCATCGCTTAAAATCAAACGAGTTTGTTTTTGATCGCACTAAAATGCAACGGATTTGAAGGAAAATATGATAAATGAAGCTTATTTAATCATAATTTTATGGGATAAATGTTGGGATTGCTTCAAAAATAGATTCAATGCATTTTAGGTGGGGTTTTAGAATTGTAATTTTTTTAAATTTATATTTGTACATTTGAACATGAACATCGCAATCATCATATTTCGCAATTGGCGCATTTTAAAAATCTCTCTTGTACATTCAAGATTAGCTGTAAACATTTTATTTACTCTTAACAACATTGAGGTTTGGTGCAAACTTGAAAGAATAGAAAACCATTTCCTTTCCAATTAGGACATAGCCTTAGCGCTTGTATTACAGATTCCTATTTTTTGCCATACGTGGTAATGACCCGATCCCTTACCTTCAGGTGAAAACGAATGTTTACACATCTTGCACGCGAGTCCCGGTACTCACACATTTTTTATCATATTGCAAATAAAAATCAAAATTATGTTCATTTATTTAACTCCAAATTTTTAATTTTTTTAAAACTAAAAATTAGATATTTCTTAGGGGTGTAAGACAGTCATTAAGTCAAAAATAACAATGAAACATAAATTTTCTTAAAGCTGGCAATGAGACGAAAATTTCGATGCATAAATCTCATTTTTTGCGATTTGTTTGACATAAAACATTATATTTTTGAGCCAGCGAACTGTTAACAACCTCTATAATCATTTTTATTGTCTATACGCGGTTATAATGAAAATAAAAGTATTTTCTAGTTGAAGGCTAAATACGATTAATGCAATTTGTACATGAAACATGACATTTTCCAGCTGGATATACCATCTCTACGTTCTTTCTCTCTCCCTCTCTCTTTTTCTTTTGACAACAATAATATTGAAAAACAGTTACAATTAATAAATAACAGTGTGATCTAAAAATACCTACTTAGGCACTAGATTTTCATATTTTGTAGAAGTGTATGAGAAAATCTAGCGCGAGATTTTAATTTGCCGGATTTTCATTAAAAAATGTATTTGTTGCAATGCAATTCAATTTTGCGAGATTTTGATTTGCGAGATTTGAGCTTTTTGGATTTCATTATTGCGAAATGATGAAAAGCGGGATTTTGTAATTGCGTGATTATGAAAAGCGGGATTTTGTAATTGCAAGATTTCGTATGCGAGATTATGATTTGCAAGATTTTATATAGCCAACCCGAAACTTGTCCACTAAATGTTTTTTTTTTATTTGAGACTGTGATTATTATATGAGACGCGTTTCTTGCCTACCAATTGAGATTGAGCCTTTATACTCAATCTCATTGGGTGGAATGCGAAACACTTTAT
Source organism: Dasysyrphus tricinctus (assembly GCA_963921185.1). Lineage (NCBI taxonomy): Eukaryota > Metazoa > Arthropoda > Insecta > Diptera > Syrphidae > Dasysyrphus > Dasysyrphus tricinctus. The sequence goes on from OY992530.1 coordinate 91,781,865, forward strand.
CTCAGTCTCATATCTCATTTTTTAGAGCTATTGCTAGCTTTCATATGCAAAATGAACTTGAGATAGATCTCTCTCAATTTAGAGATCTTTCTCATTTGAGATATTTCCATATGCAAAAACAAGCCAAATCTCATTTAAATGAGATAAAGCTATAAAAATGTTGAGACGGGGACTTAGTTGTCTCCGGAAGTACAATGTACTTTGATCTACTTCTACAGTCTAAACCACTGCAGCGATTTTCTTCAAATTTTTGAATAAAAGTTTCTTGGTAATTCTCTAGAGGAGAAACTAATTCTTTTTAGCTACAAAAATAATGGTCCTTTCTATACAACCGTTAGAGAAAAGTTTATTTACCTTAAAAACCGTTGATTTAAAAATCAGTGAATTACTGTAAAAAAGTTGTACTTCTTGATAATCTTCTTTTTTACAAGAAACTGATATTAACCGATACCTGCCATATAACGCTTTTTTATTTTCGATTTTAATAATACAATACAAAAGCTTCTTTTAAATGTTATTAGAATGGCATTTCAAAATTTTGAAAAAAAAAAATTTTGGATAAAAAAAAAATATTCAACATTTTTTTTTTTGAAAATTCAATATTTCAAAAACTGTTGATGAATTATTTTCATATTTAAGTTTTAAAGAAAAATTATAAATGCTCAAAACTGGCATACGCCTTTTTTTTAAACAGTAAGAAGATTTTACATAAAGAATATTTTTTTTCATATATAGTAGGGGAGCCCACTAAGGGATTTCGGGATTTACTCGAGCGCGTCAGATTAGTATAAGGGGGGGTACCTTGCACCCTGCTGAGTACCTCCACCATATATCAGTCCTCTATGTAGGGCCGGGCGCCTAGGGCAGGTTAGTAAAAAAAAATCGATAGCTCGAAATACTCGAGCGCGTCAGATTAAGATAGGGTAGGTTAATTACATGCTGAAAAGTGTGTATTTCAATAATCTGACAATTTGAGTGTGACCTAAGGTAGTGGGAGGGTTACAATCTTGCAAAAAAAAAATTGTCACCTGGACATTCTCGAGCGCGGTTGAATTTTTTTTATTGTGAAGCAACTAATTCTAGAATAACGGGAAAAGTATAATCTGCCATTTTTCTCGTCCCGGTTTGGAGGAAGAGGTAATTTTCGAAAAAAAACGACTTAAGTGGAAAAATAAATATTAAAAATCAACGAAAATACTTAGAATGCAAAAAATAACAGTTTTAAAAGCTTGAAATCTGTTCTTTAATCCTACATTTAAATTATATTATTTGTGTTAATAGTTTTCACTATATTTGCATTTAAACTCAAAGATTTAAAAAAAAAAACGCAAAAAAAATGTTTGGATCAATTTTTCTCAATATTTTGTGGAATAGAAAACTAAATTTTCTTTTTGTGGTCAATGCTTGTATTAATTTTGAATCGAACACAAAAAACCGGAAGCTTTTATGTCTTCTAGTTTTTAAGCAAATTGTAAATTACTGATACTACTTTTTTATGAGATTATTACATTATATCATTTTGAAGCTATTCCCATTAGTAGCTATTGACATTGGAAACAGAGAATACATTCAAAGTTATAAAATGGAAACAAAATTTGGCAAACACCGAACATCGCACATACCCCAAATCCTATAGTGAGCCCAAGCAGGGCGGTTGCATACATAATCTTACTTCTAAAACGCAGCCGTAATGCTGGCAGTGCAAGCAAATTACAAATATCTCAAAAAAGTAGTATCAGTAACTTGCAATTTTTTCTAAAACTAGAAGAAACAAAACCTTCCGGTTTTTTGTGTTCGATTTTAAATTAGTATGAGCATTGACCACAAAAAGAAAATTTAGTATTTACTTCATAATTTTTAAAAAAATTGATCCCAACATTTTGTTTGCATTTTTTATCAAAATTTAGAGTTTGTATGCGAATATTTTGAAAACTATTGAAATAAATAATTTAATTTAAATGTAAGATTAAAGAACAGATTTCTGGCTTATAAAACCGTTATTGTTTTGAATTTTAAGCATTGTCGCCGATTTTTAATATTTTTTTTTTTTCTTTTAGGTCGTTTTTCTCGAAATTGCTTCTACCTCCTAAACGTGGCGACATAGATCCCCCCTCCCATAGTAAGAAATGCTTGTACATATTTGACCCTTCTAAAAAAAAAAACCGTTTTCAATTTCTGGCGCCCAAGTTACTATACTCTCCCCAGTGATCGAAAAAACCCTGAATAAAAATGTTTCTTCTTTTCAAATCGTCAGATTAAGAAAACCCCTCCAGATAATCGTCAGATTAAGGTTCAGCACATGTAGGACATCAAGTTGAACCACATATATCAAAATCTGACGCGCTCGAGTATTTCAAAATGGCGATTTTTTTTTGCATTTTCAAGAAGCTGCCGCAAGCTTGCGTCACATCCGAATCGTCAGACTTTTGAATGTGAGCATCCTTGGGGGTCACTTAACATCCCCTATTAAAATCTGACGCGCTCGAGTAAATCCATTTGTTCTCCAATTTCTACACTCCCATACAGCCACCCCCACCACGCAAACCGGCAGATTAACATACCACCGTTATTAGAAAGACCCAGGCCATATACACTATCAATATCTGACGCGCTCGAATATGTCCACGTGACTGTTTTTTTAAACATTTTTGAACACCTGTAGATGCTCCCCCCACCGATGAAACGGTTTACTTTACTAACATTTTTTTCTCTCCATCACCAATCTTCAAAATCCATTAGGTCCCAACGACGCTCGAGTAAATCCACATTTAGCATCGTGGGCTCCCCTACTAATACAGTAGACGGTCGATTTAGTGAATCTCGAAATAGTGAACTATACACAATAGTGAACACACAAAATTTTATATAAAAACGTATTTTGCATACAAATTTTGTGCAATTATTTTATATAGTTTGAGAGCTCTGAGGAATCGTTTCTATTTTTAGTTCAAACCTGAGTAAAAGCTTTGTTTAATGCTTAATTAAAATTAAAAACATTCACTCGATGTGCATTTTGGATCAAATTTGTCTTTAGAAAGCCGTAGAAAACTATTGCTCGAAAAGTGAACAATCTCGAAACAGAGAACTGGCCTGGTTTTATTACTTCACTATATCGAGCGTCTACTGTATTCACTTTTCCTCAAGTAATCAAATGGCATTCTTGATTTTTAAATTAAAATTTGTTTTATTTCTATAGTTTTTTTTTTGTTTTTCATATTCCGATTTTGAAATAAGAACAAATTTTTTTTTTCATAAAGCTTCTAATTTCACTGCTTTTATTTGATAAACACATTTGTCCACGCCCAGTCTCATTAGACTGAGTTACTTCTTTTTGCATTCCACCCATTATCTATAGCTTATTCCTAGAGCTCAGTCTCATGAGACTGAGCTAGTTCTCTTCGCATTCCACCCAATATGACTGGACTATTTGGAAATTTGTTTCAAATTTTTTATAGCTTATTGAATACGTTTCGTAATTATGGATGAATATTTTTGTTTGGCCCATAAGCATTAAAGCCAAAAATGCTACTAAATTCACCCATGCGTTTCTGAAAGAATGGTCACACTATACTGGCCACTTTTCAATTTTTTTAGTATAACTCGGAAACTAAGCCGATTTTGACAATTTTGCACTCAAAACTTTTTGTTCAAAATTAAATATTCATAAAAAAATTTAAGCAGGAAAGGTTTACAAAAACCAACATGTAAAATATCGAAAAATCAATTATTTTAAAATTTTTTTCTAATAAGTGCATAACTTTTTTCGGAGTACGGATAAGCTCAAGGCATATTTAAACAAAGTATAGTAGAATTTTAAGGCCTTAATATAACATGTAAATAAAGCGAAAGCCATATTACTTGAAAACTGATAGAGATATAGTCATATTATATCAAAATCTTGATTTCGAACATCTTTACGAATGGGAAATTTGCCATATTGTACCCAAAAAGGGGCTTTCGGTAATTAGGCCAGGAAAAATAGGTTCCGAGGTTGAAAAAATTAATTCATGAAATATTAAAATTGAAATCGATGCAGAATTGCAACTTCTATAACATATCCAAAGTCCCCCAAAATCCCCGCATTGGCTTTTTGTGTAGATGCATTTGAAGAGGTGCAGACGGGGAGAATTTGGAGGTCTATCAAACTAAAATATTTGTTTGGGTAAAACCTGATCATATGATACATGTCTTAAGGGTAGTTTTTAATGCTGAATCTAATGAAACCAAATTCAAAATGATACAACCACCCAAAAAGAAGTTATAGTCCTTTTTATGTAATGATGACTTTTTTTTCAGGTACAACAGGTAAAATATTACCGAAACCCCTTTGAAAATAACGGTATGTTAATGAAACTTGGAATGAATGTTTCATTTGTCTTAGGAAATAAGAATCAAGAGAGTCCTTAAAAATATTCATGGTGAAAGGGTGTTTTTTTTAAGGGGGAGGGGCAACAAAGAATGTTAACCATAACACCCACGTAAAAACTCTTACACTCATGAAATTCGCCAAAAATATATAATTTGTCATGGCAACCAAGAATCAAAATAGTCCATACAAATATCTTTGTTCTAAGAGTGTTTTTGGTGACTGTAAACTTTTGAATTGTTCTACGGAAAATACGATTTCAAAAATTAGTTTTTGCTTGAAAAGGCCCATAACTTTGTTAAGGGTGCTTGTATCATTTTAATTTTGCTTTTATTAGATTCAGCGTTAAAAAATACCCTTAAATCATATACCATACTTTGTGTATATACCTCAATTACACCAAATCGGAATTTTGGCTCAAATCTTCAAACTTCTTCCCAGATTTTCCCTCTCTTTAATAAAAACACCCCAGAACAAATATATTTATGGGGACTATTTTGATTCTTGGTTACCATGACAAATTATATATTTTTGGCGAATTTCATGAGTGTAAGAGTTTTTACGTGGGTGTTATGGTTAACATTCTTTGTTGCCCCTCCCCCTTAAAAAAAACACCCTTTCACCATGAATATTTTTAAGGACTCTCTTGATTCTTATTTCCTAAGACAAATGAAACATTCATTCCAAGTTTCATTAACATACCGTTATTTTCAAAGGGGTTTCGGTAATATTTTACCTGTTGTACCTGAAAAAAAAGTCATCATTACATAAAAAGGACTATAACTTCTTTTTGGGTGGTTGTATCATTTTGAATTTGGTTTCATTAGATTCAGCATTAAAAACTACCCTTAAGACTTGTATCATATGATCAGGTTTTACCCAAACAAATATTTAAGTTTGATAGACCTCCAAATTCTCCCCGTCTGCACCTCTTCAAATGCATCTACACAAAAAGCCAATGCAGGGATTTTGGGGGACTTTGGATATGTTATAGAGGTTGCAATTCTGCGTCGATTCCAATGTTAATATTTCATGAATTAATTTTTTCAAGGTTCCCCATACGATTCGTGCTATTTTTCCTGGTCTAAATGGTAAAGTTTGAATGGGCATTTCTCTGTCATCATTAGGCCCTGGTTCTCCATGAGCTGTTGCGCAACCCAATTTATTATTTATTTATTAAAGCCTTGAGTCTCTACTTTATTTTGTCTATGCATGTCTTGACCCTATCTTTGCTTCAAAAAAAGTTATGCACAATTTATTAAAAAATTTTGAAATCCTTGATTTTTAGATTTTTTAGGTTGGTTTTTGTTAACTTTTCCTGCTTAAATTTTTTTATAAATTTTTTTTGAACTATCCATTTCAATAGATAATTAAATTTTGAACAAAAAGTTTTAAATGAAAAACTGTAAAATTCGGCTTAGTTTTCGAGTTATACCAAAAATATTGAAAAGTGGCCAGTGTGACTATTCTCTTAGAAGCGCTAGGGTGAATTTAGTAGGTTTTTCGGTTTTAAGCATGCTTATGGGCCAAACAAACATATTCAATATAAAAAAAAACCCCCACGTAATTGTTCCTTTATACCACTCATTTTCCGGTACATTCAATAGGCTATAAAGGCTATTCAAAAAATCAAAGTCTTTGTAGTCCATAACCGGAATTTAGGGATTGAAAAGTGCATTCAAAACAAAATATGGATGCAACTTCGAGGGTAATCGTATTAGCCGAAATTGGTTTTCACCCCTCCCCAGGTAATACTCCTCTAATCACAGATCGCGAAATCACGCGTTAGCAAAAACAACTGTTATTTGTGATTTTTTTGTTTTTATTTCTTGACAATGGTTAATTCGAATACTGAGGTTTCACTTTTACTCATACACTTTACATGTGTGAGAGGTAAACAACCTTAATTAACGTTCTATTTTATTTATAAGTTAAAAGATAGTTCAGCATTTTTGTATAGGGGTATAGATTTAAGCCCTTATTTATTCCCTTACCGCAATCGCAATCGATGACTGGATGCGCATCAGTTAGTTTTAATACGCTATAGATCTTAATTTAATGGAATCTAAAATGACTTTCTCTATATGGTACCTAGTTGTTAATGCTTTTTCTACACATGACTTTTCAATATGTACAGTGTACATATCTATATATATATATATTGTACATATCTTTAACACTTTCGGCTTTTTTCAATGGAAAAACGACCTTGGTTCGGTGTTCGTTCGGGTATAAGAAGTTTAAATGAATAAATTATTAAGTTCGTTCATCTATATTAATTAATGTTAATGATTCCTGTTAAAATCAAGTTTTTTTTTTTTTTAATCGAGGGTAAATTCCACATAAAGTGAAAAGGTAGGACACCGTTAAAGAAAATGTTAACAAAATTGGAATTATCATTTCTTTTACTAAGCTGTGATAGTAAATAGAGGCATAGGTCATCATATAACTTTACACAATGACGTCAAAGCTAGCTATTTGTTTTTAAATTCCATTGCATAGGTATGCGCATATGCCTCTCTACTTATGAAATAATACACTGGCCCTCAACTGAATAGGTTCACAGTTGAATTTTTTTGAAAAAAATTCTAGAGTGACAAGTGTATTTTATAGCTCACACGATTTTTAAATCCTTAAGCGAGAAACAGATTGGCACAGCAACTTCAACAGCAACTTTAGGCGTGTTTTACTATCATCTGGATCTGTATTAACTTTTAACACGTGTAGCGAAACAATTTTGAAAATTTCCCATCCAGCTCCCGATGATAATATAATACGCCTTTTGAAAACCACATCACACTTTTTAGAGCCACTGGTTTTAAATTGCTTTTTATACAGTGACGAGCAAAAATGGACAAAAGATTTCTTTTATATGAAGAAGTTGGTGCGAAGCCGAGAAGAAAGAATTGTTATTTTATATATTATAATATTATAATTTTGTGTATTCAATGAAATTTTATTTTTTCAACTAATTTTTTTTTTTTAATATTACTATACACAAAAAAAAAATATGTTAAATGAATTTTTGGACTTGGCCACTCTTGCTCGTTTCGGAATAATAGCGTGGGGATGTTTTTCTTGGAGTTCTATCAGACCGTTAGTAGTACCTCGTGGCTTGATGGTTAGTGCGTAGGACTGTCATGCCGAAGGTGTGGGTTCGAGTCCCAGCCGTGCCACCTAAAAACAGAAATGTTTTATTCGAGGTACTGCCTCTTGCGAGGAACTGACAAATCCTCCAAGAGTATACTTGTCATGAAAAAGTGCTTCTCATTTAGCCGTTCGGACTCGGCAAAAAAACTGTAGGTCCCCTCCATTCCTGCCAACAAACACGCACACAGGAATGGTTGTGAGTTGTAAGTCACTAGGCCCTGGTTCTCCATGAGCTGTTGCGCCACCCAATTTATAATTTATTTATTTTATCAGACCGTTAATAATTTATTTATTTTATCAGACCGTTAATAAAGATCAAATGAATAATGAATAAAGAGAAATATTTTGACATATTACATTATAAATTGCCAACATTTTTGCCAAAAAGTGGCTACAGAGAGTCTGAACTCATTTTCCAATAAGGTGGGGACCCTAAAGATAACTCCAAAATTGTCAAAGAATGGTTCGAAAATCAGGAATTTCATGGTCTTACCTCAATCCAACTGAGAATCTCTGTGAAGTCGTGGTTATGGCAGTATGAAATTCATCCATCTAACACTACTGAGCTTAGGGGTCGAATTAAACAGGAGAGGAGCCGAATTTTCAACAGCCTCTACATTGTGTTTGCAAGTGATAAAGAACAAAGGTTTATGGAATAAATAATTTGACCAAAACTTTATCCCGAAACTGGCAAAAGTGTGGCTAATGCTACATTTCCACCTAACGCTAATCTGAGATTTAATAAGATTTACCTCAAATCTTCTTTAAATCTTGAAGATTTACCATACAAATATATTTCGTAAATCTTGGAGATTAGAAATTAATCTTGTTAAATCTTTTATTTATTTATTTATTTATATATTTATTTACATCAATAAGAGATCATTTTAATCTACAATTAGACTACCGAAAATTATACCATTGAAATTAAAACAAAAAAAAACGTTAATAATAATAAAATACATAATTAGATAAGCTAATTTAAAAAGTGCAATAACAATTGATTTTTTAATGAAAATCTACTTAAATGAAAATTGAAGTTAATATAATTAGAAATGAGATTAGTTTCTCTGACACAGCGAGTTATTGGTTCATTAAGCGCATAATTAACCCTATGTTCTCTTTCATGGAATAAGCGACGTATTCGTAATTGACGAGATGGAGCATACAAATCTATCAAAGATAGAAGAGAAGGACACTTGATATGATAAGTCAAAATATCATATATGAGGAGAAAATTTTTCGTCTGTTTTCAAGAGATTGAATTCCAAGTAGTTGGCATCTCGTAGAATAGGTTGGAGTTTCGATGTTCCAACCCAACTTCTGTATTGCATACCTTGAAAACTTCCTCTGGACCATTTCAAGTCTATTAGAATGAATGTTGTAAAACGGGTTCCATATTACACAACAATACTCTAAAATTGATCTCACATAGGAACTATACAGCGATTTAAGCGTAAATGGATCCTTGAAGTCCTTTGAATTTCGTTTAATAAAACCTAACATTGAATTGGCTTTTGATACTGTAAATTCGATGTGTTTAACAAAGTTCAGTTTAGGATCAAAAATAACACCAAGATCCTCTTTCTCAAAAACTCTTTCAAGCACTTGGTTATCAATATTGTAATCAAAGAAAATTGGTGAGAGGTTACGGAAAAAAGAAAAACATTGACATTTAGAAACGTTTAACGATAATTGGTTAACAGTGCACCATTCTGTAAGATTTTTTAGATCCTTTTGTAAAAGAAAACAATCATCAATCGATTTAATGCATCTGAAAAATTTTAAATCGTCAGCGAATAATAGACGTTCGGAGTTTAAGAATATATTAGGCATGTCATTTATAAATATCAGAAATAGAAGGGGGCCAAGATGGCTACCTTGGGGAACACCGGATGTTACCATAACTGGCCTTGATAGCACTTGATCAATAGATACAAATTGTACACGACCTTTAAGGTAAGACATCAACCAATTCAACATATTTAAATGAAAACCAAACAATGCAAGCTTATTATGCAAAATAGAGTGACTAACTCTATCGAAGGCTTTCGCAAAATCAGTATAAACAACATCAATTTGGTTTCCTTCTTCGAGATTATTAAGGATAAAATTTGAAATGAGTGCAAGGTTAGTGGTTGTTGATCTTCCTGCGACAAAGCCATGTTGAAACGGCGAAATGTGCTCTTTTAGTAGAAAAGTCAATTTATCATACACAATTTTTTCGAAGAGCTTAGGTATGCTTGAAAGTTTACAAATCGGGCGATAGTTGGAAATATCCTGTTTAGGACCATTTTTATGAATTAGAGTTACAAATGATTTTTTCCACTCTGGAATAAATTCCCCACTCCTGAGAGAGCTATTAAAAATATAAAGAAGAGGTTCAGAAAGAGCTACTGCACAGTTTTTAAGAACAATTGGTGGAATTTCATCAGGACCAGGGTTGGTATCGCTATTCAATTTCAACAAACCGTCTTGGATTTCAAAAAGATTTATTTCTAGTTAACTGATATGAATCGCGCAATCATGACTATATAATGCGGTTCGGTTAATTGACTGCACACTATCAATCTTAGAGTAGTTGGAACTAAAAAAGTCCGCAAACACATTACAAATAGACGGGGTATCAGAAAAAGTTGAACCAAGGTATTGCATACTACTAGGAATACCATTGGATAGTTTTTTACTTTTGATAAACGCCCAAAAACATTTACTATTTTTTTTTAAATTAGACTCAATTGACAAAATATAACTTGTATACAGAAATTTATTTAGAACTTCGAACTCGCGCTTCAATTGAATGTAAATATTCTTTAAATTAATATCGTTAACGGATTTGTGAAGCCGTTTGTATGCTTTGTTTTTTTTGTTGCTTAAATTACAAAGCCTCTTGTTAAACCACGGAGGTTTTGAATTATTTTTTAATTTAACTTTAGGTACATGCATATCAATTGCCCTTTTCAGATTATCTTTGAATAAATTATAAAATTGCAATAAAGTTAAATTACAAAAATTTGAACGCCACGGAATGCGCGACATATAACTCGCAAGGCCTTCGAAGTTAGCCTTTGTATAATTAAGCTTAAATTTACAATTTTGCGAAGATCTTAAGTAGTCATAAAAATAAAAACAAATATCTAAAGCATTATGGTGAATAGAGTGTGGAAAAATTGGATATAATGATTTATCAACTGTAATAGTTAAATCTCTAACAACAAAAACAAGATCGAGTAAACGATTTAAATTATTCTTGCAATAATTAATTTGAATCAAGTCGTAACTAGCGAATGAATCAAGCAATTCAATTTCAAAATCCGTATTTACATTATAAGAAAAAAGTTGAAGCTCTTCGGGATCAAGAATCCAATCAACATTAGCTAAATTAAAATCCCCAAGAATAATAACATGATCATTCAGATTAAGTTTAGATAAATGATAATGGCATCTTCCTAGGACAAATCTTCCTAGGACAAATAGTTTTACAAATCGAACTAACCTATCTTGCTGAACGATTCATTCGAGACTCGATTCAGTACTTTATTGTTTGACACGAATCAAACATGCTGTCTCTTTCGCACTTCATAAGAAAAATTGAAACGCCATTTGCATTATTGAAGGTGCTGTCAAATTATTCTTTTTTAAATCTTTTTGTGCGGTGGAAACACCAAAAAGATTTACTTAATCTAATCTGAGATAAACCTTTGGTGGAAACATAGCATTATGGTCTAACGTCGATGTCGATGTTGCTGTGCTAATGTACAGTGACGAGCAAAAGTGGACAGATGTTTTCACTTACATATTTGAAAAAGTTGGTGCGAACTTAGCATTGTAAGTCGAGAGAAAAAAAATTTAATTTTATAATTTTGTGCATTAATATTCTTCAATTAAATAAAAAAAAATGTATTACAATATACTGAAAAAAAAATGTTAAATGAATTTTTGGACTTATGCTATGTTTCCACCAAAAGATTATCACAGTTCAGATTTAATAAATCTATTTGGTGTTTCCACCTAAAAAAGATTTACTTTGACAGCCCCTTTAAAGATGCAAATGGTGTTTCATTTTTTCTCATAAAGAGGAAGTGAGATAGAATGTTTCCTCTGTGAAGAACTGGATTCAGCCATACAGGAATAGGTTAGTTCGATTTGTAAAAGTATTTTTCCTAGGAAAATTTAACAAGAATAATTTCTAATCTTCAAGATTTACGAAATAAATTTGTATGGTAAATCTTCGAGATTTAAATGAGATTTGCGGTTAATCTTATTAAATCTCAGATTAGCGTTATGCTATGTTTCCACCTAAGGTTTATCTCAGTTTAGATTAAATATATCTTTTTGGTGTTTCCACCGCACAAAAAGATTTAAAAAAGATTAAATCTGACAACACTTTCAAAAATGCAAAATGGCGCTTCAATTTTTCTTATGAAGTGCGAAAGAGACAGAATGTTTTATTCGAGTCAAACAATGAAGAACTGAATCGAGTCTCGAATGAATCGTTCAGCACCATGTTAAAATAGGTTAGTTCGATTTGTAAAACTATTTGTCCTAGGTAGATTTAATAAGATTAATTTTAAATCTCCAAGATTTACGAAATATATTTGTATGGTAAATCTTCAAGATTTAAAGAAGATTTGAGGAAAATCTTATTCAATCTCAGATTAGCGTTAGGTGGAAATGTAGCATTAGGTGGAAATGTAGCATAAAGCTCTGGTTATCGAAAACGTAAACAAACCCTTGGCTGATTTCCACAATTACTCATTTCAATTAATTATTATTGGTGGAATTTTGGTAAGGGAGTTCATAAATGGATAAATAAAATAAAAGAAAACTTTCTTATAGTAACAAAAAGTTATAAAAATTTCGTTTACACTCTTTTTCGTAAATTTCGCATGATGTCACGTCAAAATGGCATTAAGATACTAAAACGGATTTACTACGGTCTTAAACCTCCTATGGACCAGTTTTAGCTTACTCCTCCTCTATTCCTCGTGTATTTTTTTAATAAATATAAATTTAAGGATTAGATGTGTTGTAAGGTCGGAATAACTTTACTCCATCCCTAAAACGAGTTTATAAATAAGACTGAGTGGGTTTTTCTCCCAACACATTTTTTTCAGAATCAATAATGGTTCCGGCCTTAAAATTTAAAATATCATTTTTCTCAAAAATGGCTCCACAACTTTTTTTTAAAAAATTCAATAAATTTCTTTTAGTAAAGGCTTTATTTGGATAGTAAACCTCCTGAGGAACAAATTTTTTTTTTCGATTTTCTTCAAAACTGTATTTTTGATTAAAATAATTTTTTTCAGTTTCTTTTACCAAAATTTTCCAAAAAAAATTTTAGGATTTTATTAAAAATGTGCAATATTTTTTCAAAATCAAATATTTTGAAAATTACATAGTGAATTTTTTTGAAGCTCGGTATTTTAAGGTTTTTTTTACATTTTCTAGAATATTTTAAGAAAAAAATTTATTTTTATGTGCAAATAACGGTACCTCCTATACAAATGTTAAAAAACCGTTAAGGAAAATATTTTTGTTTTCTTGAAAACGACTCCCACGATTTTTACAAAACTTTTTTTGTATGGTAAAGGTCTACTACCAAAAATTATAAAAACTTTTAACTTAGCAACAATTAATAGTACTTCTCATAGAAAGTATTTTTTAATTTGAATATTCATCCATTATCGGCTGAACGAATTTAGATAATTTTTTTTGTATATACAAAAAAAATAGGATTTAATAATATTGAATATCAAAATTTTCAAAAAAAAAAAATATTTTGAATTTTTAAAAAAAGTTTCATTTTTTTTTTTTGTTTTATTTTTATATCTGCATAAATAAATACTTGAGATTTGCGTACTAAAATTTTTCCATACAAAAGTTTTAAGTATTTGATAATAAGAAATTTTTGAAATTTTGTTTCCATACAATTATATTCGATCAAGATGGCATTCTCTTTTTCTACCTCAATTCATTAAATGAGTCGTTTCAGCTAATTTAAATATCGTATTTCATGCTTTTAAACATTTTTCTCACATAATTTCCAAGTCTCTACAAACATTTTTCTAAACCCTCCTGCCTCTTGAACACAAGAGCAAGTACGCGCGATCCAGTCGTGCATTTCATTTCACTAAAATTTCAAGCAACCTGTGTTATAGAGTGGCAAATGTGTGCAAAATAGTCATGCATTTTATTTATACATATGTATGTATGTAGGCAAAGAGACTTTGTGATACTCAGGCGTATACGTACTTTTTTATAAATTTGTCTTGCATGTGAATTTTACCAATATTTCCAATTTGTCTAGATTTTTAAAGTTATATTTCTGTGGTAATAAGACAGTTTCAAATATAAATATATTTAGGCACCTACTCTGAATTTCAACATTATTTTATATGTATCTCGGAGATCCGAGCTGATAGTTTGGATCCGAACTAATCAAAAACATTGCACAACAATAATTGTGTTGCCTTAATATGAATTATTATTTCATGTCCCTTCATTAATAAAAAGACTTTAAGTTACTAAAATAGAATAAATAACTCTTTTATGCTTCCTTATTAATTAATACAACGACTTACGGAAAAGCTATGCTTATTCAGTTGCAGCACAGTGTAATTTTTTCGCCATTTATACTCCATTGATTTCCAAAGAATAAGAAATGAAAACAAAATTCCTTTCACAAAAGTCATTCGCCTACATTCCTACTATTTAAGCCGCTGAACCTACATCAGAGTCCACAAACCACATTTATCAGCCGGAAGACTGTTTAATATTAAAATTGTAAAAAAAAAATCAGCTACATGCAAATTGCAAAGTGCAACACAAAACAAAATAAATGCAATACAAAATATTCATACAAAATTCCAAATAAAAATAATAAAAAAAAAAACAAACCTCCATTCACGTCTCGCACTCGCCGTCTTGTCGCCAATTTGCGATAGACACAACGCCAACGATAACATTTTATAAACAACATAGAGCAACAAGAAAAATGTATGAATAAAGCAAGTCTTTGGGGTTTTTCCCTTAGCTTCAAATGGACATTGAATACAGAATAGGTCATTGTTACTTTTCGCAAATTTTGTATACCTACCTCAATTATTAATTTGTATTTAGTAAATATTATTTAGTATGAAATTATTGTTATTTTTAAAAATTAAAATCGCCTGACACATGGTCAATATAGAATTGTGAAAGATTTAACTTGTTGTTTTCTACTCACTTATACCAATCTCCACTCTCCATGTTCAGACAAAATTAATCTTTTTAATGGTTCAAAGTAAATAAGTTGAGAGGCAGATTATGAATTTGTAAAAAAATTGTAAATTTATTTAACCAAAATAAACAGTTCCAAAATAAAATAAATTGGAATTAAGAAAAACAAATTATATTTATGATTAAATTTTTACATATTCAGTCTTTAGTAAATTTTCTAGATTTAAAACTGATGGGCAGGTCCTCTTATAAAATTCATTGCTTAAACTTCAATTTAAAAAATAATCTTAGAGTTTTGTACATTATGTATTAGAAAATGTAATCTCCTTCTTAAAGCCTTCAAAAGCAACCAATAGTAATAGAAATCCTTTTAATAGTTTATGGAATTCAGCCGCAGAAGAAAAAATTGCTGTAACGAAGATTGTTTAACTTCCTTCTTTTAATGAACTCCTGAGATTACTAATGACTTCAATAAGAAAATTCAGCTGGTTTTCATTTGGGCTATAGAAAGAAGTAGAACATAAAACATAATATGCCATGTGTATAGAAAACAGGAACAGCAAGATTTGAAACGGGCGAAAACGGTCGAGTGGATTCGACTTCGAAGAACACGTATAAAAGGTATATAAAGAAAAATGCAAATGCTTTTGTTTGCTCAATGTTCATTTCTCTTACTTTGCTAATTTTGTTTGTCAAATAAAATTTCAGGTAGGACATCTATAGCTACAGCGCCTGTAACCAAAATAAGACTTCATAGCTACCCATTATAAGTATTAATATACGAAACCCTACAATGAAAAATTATTTGCAAATGCAAATCAAAGTACCTTTCTAGACCTTGTTAATTTTGTTTTGAAGTGGATGGGACTTATCTGTGCATTCCTCTTTAAGCCCCACAAACAGACTTAGTAGAGGCGAATTCAGCAAATTATCTGCAAACCTTTTGTCGCATGAAAGAATCAATAATTAGACTGTAAAAAAGACCTTGATTATCTCAGTCGTGCGTGAGCGTTAGGAAAAAATCTTCCTAGGTTTCTTTGACAGGTAGATTATTGACCCAGTATACTTTGGTGTGGATGAGGAAATTCAACAACTATTTCTATACCAATATTTAAATTTGTCTACCCATCATTGCCAAAGTTATACAAATTCAGTTTGATTGAACATTTAACATGGTTTTTCCCACATAAAACCTGCTTTGTATTAGGGGCCATGTTAACGGTAAAATAATGAGCAAACATTTTTGTATTTATTTGGAAGATATTAGGGGGGGCGCACTAACTTGAATTAAACAATTACTTTTATATGGACCACCCTAATGCACAAAAGGAAGACTCACAGCTGAGCCGAACCGGACCACCCTAATGCACATATAGAGGACTCAAAGCTGAGCCGAACCAAGTCATAAAAAGAAAATTCGAAGATAATAAGAGGTTTAGTAAATAAACTGCCATTAATTAATAATGTTTTATTCGTTAAACGGAGTTTTGAGTTTATTCCCTAAATTAAATTATTATTCTCTTGTTTAAAAATGAAAAACTTGAGTTGAAAAATATTCACAAAAATTAGCAAAAAAAAACATATGACTTTGTTCGGCACAGCTGTGAGCGCACCATATATTGAAATGAGAAATTAACATAATTTTTATTATTTTTAGAATGTATTTTCAGCAAGTGTTTTTCTCTCCATAAACTTTAATGAACATATCACTTTATTAATATGTATTTGCATACACATCACAAGCTCAAGGCTTTTCGATATTTAACATGTCATCTTTTTTGTGCATTCCTACTTATTTACATTTCAGAAACTCCCTTAATTAAAATCGCTTGATAGCTGTTGCTATTATTAGTAACAACAAAATTACAAATAAACTTGTTATTTTTTTGCTGCTCAACAACAACGCCCAATATATACCCCCACATCTTCCTCTTCACATTCAAACGAAAATCTAAATTTATTCACTCATTGTAAACATTTATTCATTTTTCCCTCCTCATTTTATTTTCACTCTTGTCTAGTAGCAACAACAACTACAAATTGTGTTTGTAAAGATAAACAACCTAAGAGTCAAGTGCAATAATTTAACTTGACTTACGTGTTGTTGTTACTAAAGAAAATAAAAAAATACCATTAAATGAGGAAATTTAAATGCAAAAAAACGTGATGTCAGCTGAAATGTTTTTAGTTAGCAACAATAATCAGAAAATTCATCCAAACCAAAACTAAAATATGTAGCTACAGAAAAAATTAAGAAAACACACATTTTCTAAGCCGTTCGTTAATTAGCCATGAATTTTTATCATTTTATTATTTACAAAAATATTATTTGTAACTTATCTTGTAAATCTAATTCGCAATTGAAGGAAAATAAGAAATATATTTGTGTTTGTATATATCAGTTTTAAAATAATATATGTATCTCATCAAAATCTAATCTAAATGGCCAAAACTGATTTCATTTTCTTAAAATAAAAAAAAATATATAAATTTATTAATTAAGTAAACATCGTTTCTGGGTGTATGTTTGATTGGTGTGAAGCAGCTATCTCAAATAATCTTAAACACACACTTGCAAAAAATGGTATGTTGTTTTTCTCTTGAGTTTTTGTTTATTGATTTTTTTTTCAATAGATGTTTAACGTATCTAATTAACTATTATAAATCTTAAGTTTTTAATTAGACTTTTTTGAAAGTGGGAGGTGCCGTCGACACACCTCTTTCCCCCTATATAGGGATCGATTCTTTTAGTTTTTTTTTCTTCGAATAACGTTCATTAAAATACTTTAGTGTAAAAAAACAAATCAACGCGATAATAATTGTAATTTGTATGTATGTATATGACAATAATATAATAAAATATTCCTATCTAATGATAAATACATCGAAAAATAGTCAATAGAAAGCGATATCTTAACGATACTACTTAAACAATATCAGCGATTCTCTCCTGCTTCATTAAGATGTTTACGTCTTCTCTAGGTGCTCTTCGTGCTGCTACTCTTGGAGGACGTCGTCGAACAGCCCAGCTGCGATACAAGAATTTCGTAGTTCTCCAATGAAGTCTCGAACAACTCGAGCTGTTTGGAAAGATCCTCAACAGGATCTAGGGCGACGCCTTCGGTCTCAGTCGCCTCGTTTAGTTCGCAGGAGTGTAGGGGTGGAGCATGATAGCAGTCACGATAGAACCTGGCCAAATCGTTGACATGAGAAGTGGGGCTGGCGAAGGGGAAGTTGAGTTCCTTAAGGAGATTATCATCCTCGGGCGGTAGTGCCGTCCGTGGTGGCTTCTTGTTCTTTGTGTCGTCCAACGGGACAGGCACCAATAAACTCTTAATGGGCGATTGCTGTTGCTCGTAGTTCTTGAAGTCCACGTTGTTGTTGTTATTCCCTAAAGGCGATTGCGTCCGGTCTTCGTGGACCGAGCTACCGCTACTGTCTGTGCGGTTTTTTTTGACTAGCCAGTCGAAGGGAGGTGTTTCTGGGAGAATGAAGTCATCCTCGGTGTACTGCTTGATCTTTGAGAGGTCGACAAAGGCGCCAGGTCTGAGAGGCTTATCGATGTCGATGAATTTTTTTTCGCCCGTTTTTTTTACATGATAGCGAATGTGTTTAGGACTTTGGTCCTTCAAAAAATGGTCACTCTTAAGCATGATAGCGCTATCACAGTGTTGGGTGGTGGGGGAAAAGGTCATCTTGGTGCGATATGCCACCGACATTGTGAGATTTCCAACTATAGTATTCAATTGACCAACTCTCACGTTTTTAAAACCCTCGCCGAGCGCATGTACTTGAGGTTTTTCCTCTGCGTAGACCTTGTAAAAGATTCGATATGAGTCTGGGCACTGTCTGCGAGATAACTTATATGCGGGTGTGGCACGCGTAAGGGAAATCAATGACTTCAACAGTATACTCATGCGATTGTAGATTTGATGGGCAACTTTTAACACTTGTTCGGTTTTATTCTCTCCGGGCGATTGTAGATCTAATGACCAAACTTCCAAGACCATCTGGTCACCGTCGACAGTTCTCAATGAAATCTCTACACAAACTGGCAATCGATTGATAATTGTCTCACCTGGAGCTAAATTTAGGGCTTGCTTCGTTTCAGCATAAACATCAGCGTAATCTTCGATAACAATATTAAACCAATCGTTACCCGTGGCTAATGGATTGCATTGCGTTTGGATTTTTGTTCCCAGTCTCGATTGAACTACAACTTGAACAGATTTGATAGCCAAGAATTTGATGAATTTTTCAAGATCTTTTTCAGCTGCGTTGAGGCGCGTAGCTGACATTATATGGTAAATATTTGGGGAAAAACACCACAAAAAAAGTCTTTTTGATATTTTTCACTTATTTTGTAACTTTTGAGAGATATTTCCCGTTTTATGAATGAAAATTTTATTAGTTATTATTATTTTTTAGCACACAAAAAACTACACGTAAGAAAATACACAAAGAGATCCGCCATTTGCGAAGACGAAAAGAAATGTCAGTTTATTTTAATTCTGGTGTTTGGGTGGCCATCAAAAAAGTTGTTTTTGCATCTGCTTCAAAAAAAAAAACCTTACGTGTATCACGTAGGCAACATATTCAGCCGGCTGGGTAGTGCAAGAAGTGAACAGGGATAGCTGAGAGGAATTTTTGATTTTGAAAAAAAAAAAATGCATAAAGGCTGGTCAAACAGAGTGCGGTCCGGCGGTCTTTGTAAAAATTTACAGACAAAATTTGACCGCTGCGTTCTTTCCTTTTCTTTTAAAAATGCAGAAAAACATAAACACATACAAACGCAAGAATACCTCACTAAAACACGGCCTCTACAAAATATTTGAACAAATGAAATATAAAAATACCATTTGGCTTGAATTTTTGCGATATTAGCTGCGTTTTTTTGCATGTCCATAAAGACTTTGGTGAAAAGAACGACATTGGGACATTTCAATATTTATTTACCTTTTGCCTTGGTCTGCCATTTTGTTTTGAAGTATCTATACCAACAAAAATTTGACATTTCTATATAAATTATCGATAACACAAAGACAATGGTAGTTTGCCAATACTTCTTTTATCGGGACAAAAGTTAGATCTACTTAATTATCTGGACCTAGCTAACTCTATATGAACATAGTTGTTTTTGTTGTATTTGATATGTAAATTGCTTTGTTTTGCTGTCGTTTTTTCAGACAGTACTATTTTGACTTGCAAAAAAACACAACTTTTTTCTGCCATGTTTGGTCTTAACACGCTCTGGGGCCTATTTTTGCTATTACATCAATAACATCAACTACATTTTACAACATCATCTTACAATTACACCAGTTACATTTATAATTTGTTAAAATTTGTTGTCTCTTATTTCATAACTCCAGTTGTATGTTTGAATCAGACAAATTTAACTGATGTAGTTGTAGGATTTAGATGTACGATGTAGTTGATCTAGCTGATGTAGCTCTGTTGTAGTAGCGCTGAAATTGGCCCCTGGTTGCATTAATCTACCCTCCTGTTGTTATATATATTTTCATGCATTCAATTTCATCGCAGAACTCAATATTAGGCTTGTTTTGTTGACATCCTTAGTGTGAACATTAAGATACTTTCCACATTCAGCCATAAGAGTTACTGGATTTTAAGAAATTGCTTTTCATCGCTGTGATCCAATCCCTGAGACCACACGGGCAATAATAGCAATATTTAGCACCTCCAAAAAAAGAGCCAACGAGCAAACAATGGCTCCATGCTTATTCGAAATCCGTCGTGTGTGAGGTGGATCGTCTAGATCCATTTGGGTTTTCATCCGATCTGAAATTAAACCGAACCAAAAGGATTGGCGTGGCTCGGTCGTGAATGGCAGTTTTAACTGCCTTTCATATATAAACTGCCTCAAAAGGCAATAGCGAACTGCTGAAAATGTGTGCTAATGCTATGTTCCCACCAAAACGAAATCCGAGATTTCAGCTAAAAAATTTCGAGATTTCAAATGGGTGGAGCAGAATTTCATGGAGATTTCGTTGAAATCCAGAGTTTTTTTTTAGATTTCGTTTAAATTTCTATGAAATTTTTTCCCAGCAGCTCAAAATATGAAAAGTTTTCAACCGAAATCTCGGATTTCGTTTTGGTGGGAACATAGAGTATGACAATTT